>VYZM01008528.1:241340-329853 GCA_013398915.1 Dromas ardeola | reverse complement strand
CCCCCTTCCGCGGCGCTGGCCCCGCCCCCGCCGCCAGCAGGACCCGCCCCGCCGCGCGCGGGCGTCCGCGACCGTGTTCCCGCCTTGCGCGCGGCTGAGGCGATGCTGCGTCTGCCCCGCCGCCGCCTCGGGCCGTTGTCCGGCAGCGCTGTGCCGTGCGTGTCCCGGTCTGAGGAGATGGCCTCCTCCCGGCCTCCAGAATCGGCCCTCCGAGAGCTCCACGCCGTGTGGGTACAGGTCTGAGGCAATACCCTGCCCCTGGCTTCACCACATGGGCGCTCCAAGAGTGCTGTGCCGTGTCGGTGCAGGTCTGAGGCGCTGTTGTATTGCCAGGGCCTTCAAAACTGCAGTGTTCGTGCAGGGCTGAGCTACTGCCCTATCCCCAGCCTGATGAAATTGGCCTTCAAGAGTGCCAGGTTGTGTTTGTGCAGGTTTGAGGTGCTGCCACGTCACCTGGCCTTCAAAATGGACCCTCCAGGAGTGCTACACTGTACCTGCACAGGCCTGAAGTGCTGAGCTATCACCTTGCCTCCTGAAATTGTCCCTCCCAGAGCCCTACACTGTGTTTGGGCCTGAGGTGCTGCGCTATGCTCGGCCTCCCAGCATAGGCCCTTCAGGAGCACTCTCCCGTGTTTTGCAGGCCCTGAGGTGCTGCTCTATCACACCAGCTCCCTGAAAACAGCCCTTCATCCCAGTACAGGTAGGCACATGCCTGCATTACATCTCTTAGGTCTCTGGTGGTGGCAGCCGTCCTTGTTTCTCTGATGAAACTGCTGTGCCAGGAGGCCACTGAGGAAGCTGGAGTGGATGCTGTACAGACCACCAACAGGGTTCCTGTCTTCATCCAGGAAAAGGATGCTGTGTAGGTTGTCATGGCCAGGCTGTCCCTGCTCTGCTGTACCTCAAAGGCAGAGTATGAGGCATAAGGTACAGAATTTGCTTCACCAGAGACGTATCTGTCTTTTGCTGGCCTCCAGCTAGTTGCAAGGTGAGCTGCAGGCAGTCTTCCTCTTCTCAGCACACCAAACTCCAGCTACACAAACCACACTATTTGGAGCTGTGGACGAGCATACCAGCTGCATCTGGTCACACAACTGGGATGAAGTCCATGAGATAAGCATTTCTGATCACTAGGCTATAAAGCAGTCAGTCTGCATTACTTTGCAATACTTTACATTGCAATAGTTTGCTCTCGGACAATGTGTTCAGTCTGTGATCTCAGAACAGAAACACACTTTCCTGTCCCTCATGGCCCAGAAGTGGTGGAAACCCCAAAACAACAGAAAGAAACAAGCTACCCCAACCAAATCCAACTGGGGCATTGAGTCACAGAAGAGGAATTGCAGAAGGATTCAGGGAGTTCACGAAGGACTTCTCAATTGCTATTGACTTTATGTGTAAGGCGTCCAGACCAGCACTGTGCTCCAGTCTTAAAATGCTGAACTAAAAGGCTGTCTGCATTCAGCTCCAAGACCATGCATTTGACAGACCTGGATGAAAGGTATGTGTGCGAGTTTAATGCGGTTAAATTTTTAATCATTTAAATTGCTTTGAAAAAGATGTACCATTGAGAAATTATTTACAGAACCACCAGTGACTGGTGCAACAGTTAGCATTAATGCTGACATCTTATAGGGGAATAAAATTATAAAGCCCAGGAAAAGATGCGGTGGGTATATTGTTCAGAGAGAGCACAGTGCAGTGTTCACTGCATCCGGTTCGGTGAGATCTCATTGTGTGTTATACCCGGTAAAAGAGATGGAAAGCTAATCTCAAGGGCTGACACTCACTGCAGTACATCATTATTGGATTTAAATAAGGCAGCTGAGCAACCTCTCAGCGGTACGATTCGCTTCCCTAACTTTTACTGTTTAGAAGTCAGCAACATGATCTAAAGTAGGCTGTGTCTATAATCAGCAGAGGAACCTGCAGAGGGCATTACAGAGGCTTGAGTTAGGATGAGATGAATTGTCTTCTGGCTCTTTTCAGTCTGGAAGGTGTTCAGATGGCAGCATGGGCAGGTAAGTGAAGTAGGAGGGCTCCTCTCGGGAGAGTTGTGCTGAGACTGGAGACTGATGACCTGACCGGTGATGAAATGCAGTATGCACAGGCAGAATTTCCGATTAATTTCTTCAGCTGGAAACAGACACAACTGATGTTTGGTTGCTGCTTTTGAAAGGCCTGGGAATAACAGCAGCAAAGCTGGGGCACTTCTCATTCCATCTCTCTTCCTCTGGAGCAATGTAGCTGAAGACTCTTCAGCCAGCAGCATTAATTTTGCTGTTCTTCCACCATGGCCCCAAAGGAATGTGTAGAAAGTTAAAACTATGTATCTTCTGAGCTTTTTGGGGCTAACAGGTCTGAAATGACATTAGGAAGTGATAGGAAAGTTTCAACTGGCATTGGCCTGAAAGCCCCTGATTTTGGCCACTGCTCTTAAGTTTTCCACGTCAGCACTTTCTTCCCCTGAAGTTGCAATGTGCATCTACTGTTCTTATTCTGAGTGGGAAAGTACGTTTGCAAGGGGAGGAATTAAAATGACTTCAGATTTTACAGTCTTATTTGAATGAACTCCTCCAACTCCCACTTTGGCCAAGATGTACCTTTAAACAGCTGTGACTAAAGCAATATATCCAGTGAGCATCTTTACACAAAACTACAGGACGCTGAGTTCACAGAAAGCTGAGAGAAAACTAGGAGACAAATCACTGGTGTTTCTCAAAGGATCAGCGAGGAATCACTGCTGGTGTCTCTCTTGGTAGCTAATGCTGGAATTGCTGAGATGAGCCTCTTAACGTAATGCCCTCTCTGTGTAAAAGTCATCAATGACAGACTAGTAGAGACGCCCCTAGGAAAGCAGAGCTCTGTTTTGAGTAGTTTATTCCACTAATACAGGGAAGATAATGCCCCAAAAAAGTCAGATTTAAAGGTTTAAGTCTGTTCTTGCTTAAGCAAAGTGGCCATCAGGAGTCCTGTCAGGATTTAAAATATACGTGAAAGCAAAATAATGGTCTCAGGTTGTGTTTTGTTTGTGTTGTTTTTCTCAGTGTTAAGAAGAAAAAACAATTTTAGTTTCATCTGAAACTAGTGTTGAGAGTAGTTCATCAAAAAAAAGGTTCACCTTGTCCAGATCTTCTGGGGATACCTTAAATTGATGGAGTTCTGAACCAAAATTAAAGTTTCGATGCAAGACTTCTTTCAGAGTTACATTCCAATGAATCCAATCTTCTTGGTATTGAGAAAATGTCCAGAATCTCACTAAAATCAAATAAAGGGAGGGAGATGTTTAGAATTTTAATAACTGCAATGAACAAATATATCTCCCTCTCTGGCTGCTAAAGAAGATACTGGATCTGGACATGTGGTTTATTAAAATACAAGAGATAAGAGAAATGGAGAAGATTATAGAAAACAGACATATATACATGAAATACATTTGAAAAAAAGGGAAGTGATGTCAGTTAAATAACAGATCAAGAAGCCATGTAAGGGGGTTCTAAAGCTCAACATCACTCACTTATTTGCATATATATTTGTTGGTAAGACTTACTTTGTTAGGGCTTTGAAAGGAAAATGGTGAAGTCAAACATAGAGTGGTGGATGGCAGTTCAGTCTGAAAGGATTCGCAGTGCGTTTAGTTTGAGAAGTGGCTTACAAGGCTTTCTGGCTTCTGAGGGTGTGAAAAGTTGAAGCTGGATATAACAGGCATGAAATCTCTTACAAGCTTATTTCTGGCCCTCAGTTTGGTGGGGAAAGGGGAGAATATAATCTATTGTCAGTTTACAAATGAGTTTGCTTTTCTGCAGTTCACATTCTCTTCTTATGGGACAGCAAGGGTGGGAAGGGTGTTTTCTGCAACCGTAAGTGGGACTAAATATGATCTAAGGTGTAATGCTAAAAATCTGGATCACAAAAGAATAGCTGTTCCCTTCTGTAGGACATGTTATCAGGTGTACAGATGGTAGTTCACCTTTCCTTTCCCTCCGTGTTAGTGCTGTCCAGGGCGGTGCTTGTGATTCAGTGCATATGACACATGCAGCCATGTCACTCTTCTGGATCCCTGTTCCCACCGCAGTGACATGCCTGCCTAGGGCGGTGACAATGAATGTGGTATTATCCTGAAATTGGTATATACAGCCCTCTGCAGAGGAGACAGTTTTGGAATGTGAACTTTGTCCTTTAATCCAAACGCAGCAAAAGTCTGTCTCTCCTCTCCCTCTTACCACATCTCACCTGTCTTTTTGAGGGACAGTCTTGACATTTGGTACATGGACATTATGAATATCTGAGTACAGGGAAACAAATGTGAAATTTGTCATTTCTAGTGCAGGTTGCCCAAGGAGTCATTTAACTGCCACAAAAAATGTGTCAGAGATTTCTAAAGGCGTTTAGGACATGCTTATGCCCATTTGCTGTTAATACTAATGAGAAGTGAGTGTCCAAATCACTTGGACAGGTTTTGGAAAGTCTCAGCTAGATTCATGTCTTCCTGGAGGAAATTACATTTGACAGAGGCTTCTGATGCAGAGAGAATAAGGGCATTGGAGGCCACTATTGGAATTCATTGTATTTCGGTTCAGAAATCTGCCAAATGTGCAATATATACAGATGCTCATATCTACACCTCTATTCTGCTGTCAGCTAATATAATATCCTTTATTTTTCTGCTTACTGCATATGCTGTTAAATTAGATAGACGTATTTGCAAGGTGAATGACAAGTGTAATTGGCTATAAATGCTCCATTTAGAGAGATTGCAAACTATGTTTAAGTTACACCCAAGTGCACCTGTACTTGGGATGCAAAGTCATTCAGCTCCCACAGCACCTTCATTATAACCATACTTCATCCTCCCACACAAATAGATTCTGAGGAAAATAATTTCTCCCCAAATGTACATCTGCTGTAAATTATACCAGCATCATTACACATGCAAGTATAGTGAACACAGATCTCATACTATATGTTAGTGCTGATTGAAAGATGATACCTACTTTTGGAAAACAAAGGAAAGCTAAAATAAAAGCTTGATAATTTTTTTGTTTGTTTGTTTCAAAGCATTTCCCAAATTAATTTGTGATTTCTGCATGCTCAGATAAGATTTTTTCACAATTTTAACTGACAATTTTAACTTTTAATCCTTGAGAATGGGATTGAAACCATGGCTGAAAATTTTTTAATTGACCTTGTTAGGGAATCACTGTTGCTAAAACCTAAAGATCATTTTGAGACCATTCTTTGCGACATCTAAAATTAATTTTAGAAAAACATGAATATTTTCAAGATAGGCTATAAAAGCGTGAACTCTTTTGTCTTTTTCCTTTTGGAAAGTCTTTAAGGCTTCTGATAAAAAGGCTATTTTTGAATGCAAACAGCTTTTTACTGAAACACTTCTGACTAGTTCTCCTGTAAAGTAACGCTTGTGACCAGAAAGAAAATGGTGCAATTTAATTGGTGCCTACCTTTCATTGTCCCCATCAGATCTGCGGCTGGTTGTGTTAAAAGCATACGCGTGCAAAGCACTGCTTATTATCTTAACAGCCAGGAATCTTCCAGGTTTCAAATTCCCAATTTCTCTTCTCTGTTTCTTCATTATACGAAGTGGCAGTTGTGTACCAATACAGAACAGACAGGGCTGAGGCAGTTTTAACTTCTTTTTGTGTCTCAGGTAATCTGTGTTCTCTGCTTTAATACAAAGTAGTCCCAAGGCTGCTGTGCACTTTCCTATGTTCTTTCAAGCCACATCTGTCAAATCTGTACTCGACAGCTGGGCTGTACGGGTGTCATACATTCAAAGCAAAGACAGTTAAATGAAAGAAACTCCTAAACAAATTCAATATAGATTGTGCCCTGCTGCCTGCGATGTGGGACTGAGGTACGCCTGATTGCAATCTAATCTCACTCTGATACCTGAGTAGCAGTAATGACAGTCGCTCCATTTTGTTCTGCCCAAGGAGGCTGTGGGATATCTTTAGCTATATAAAGTACTAGCACTCTTTAGGCTTTCCACAGCCAAGTCCATGTTTCAGAAGGCAGATGGAAATTCAGGTACAAGATGACTTCTGGAGACACCAGCTCTTGTCTGCTGTTCAGCAAGCGTAGAAGTAGTTATCTCTGGGCTTTAACAGAGCCTCGGGATGCCACCTGCTATGGAGGCATAGACAAACCTCTGCTTGGAGGGAAAATCTGCTGTTTAATGCTACGGGAAGCTTTCTTACTTTATTGCTAAACTGTGTTATTTCTCTTTGAATCTTCCCCAAAGTAGTATGTGGCATTACACATTGCTGTGCTAAAGGCTCTATGTATATTTAGTTACTTGTGTGACTCCCAAACGCTGCAATCTCAACCTTAATCCAGCCTTCATGTTGATCACCATGCCACATCTCTTGAAAGCATTTATGATCAGGGGACTGCAATTTTTAGAGCCAATTCCATATTGAAGCTGACTTTTATTAAGGAGAAAGGATGTTAAAAAAAAAAAATTAAACTGGTCCTTATTAGCAACTGGAGACATAAAAGCCTCCAGAGCCAGATTGTGACTGCTACTGCAGAACTGTTTATGCAGCTGTTTATGCAGAGAATAGCTCTCCAGGGATGGGCTATTTGCTACCGCTTCTGCTCCAAAGACCCTGCACCTTCCAGTGCTGGAACCAGGGGTTTTGGGTTCCTGCCTGAACAGCGTGAGTGGTAATGGTTGCTAAGGGCCTCGTTCTCCCCTCTGGAAAGAGGATGGGTTGTCACAATACCTCTGTCTCACTTGCAGCACCCTGGGGTATGGGAAATGGGATAAAAACAAAGCCAAAACCTCTGACCTATTTTGCAAAAATGCAAAACCTCTGACCTATCTGCAAATGTTGCTTCTGGGGCTATTTGTTTCTGTGTATCCTTGGAGCACGTTGAGGGATGCCAGTTTATTGCTTCCTGGGATATCTTATTGCTTCGCTTTCAATGAAATTTAACTCCTTTTTCTTTCCAAAGGGCTTTGCAAATGACTTAAGATGAACTACATATTGACTTTGTTTCTATTAGAACCCTCAGGTCCTTCTGCCCAGAAAATCAGGTCCCAGCCTGCACTTGTCTAAGCTGTCCCAGGTAGAGGGGCTTTGCTGAATTCATGAGGTTCTTGTTGGCCCCTTTCTCCAGACTGTTGAGGCCCCTTAGTAAAGTCCAGGCTTGGCCTGTCCCTCTGTCTTTTCATCCCATTCCTCCAGGCTCCCAGTTTTCCCCCTGCATTTTTCCAGATCTGAGATCTCATTGAAATAAACATGAGTGAGTGAAAACACCTGCACATTGAAGCACACACATTTAAAACAACATTTTAAAAAAAGCTTTTCCATCTTGGTTATCATCTGTTGTTGGTATTTTGGAGAAAGCCAGTCTGCTTGCAGTTACACCAGTACATTTACACACAAGGTCACATTAACTGTCTGAGCAGATGCTGACAGAGTTGGAAACTCCCACCTGCTGCAGATGAAACCCAATTAACCAGCCTCATGCTGTTATAAAAACTCCAAGCGCAGCTCTGCTGGTTCTTTGCCTGGGGAGAGAGGTGTGTGGGCTGTGTGCAGGCTCAGAGCTAGGAGTTTTACTCTCTCTTCTGTCTTTCTGAAGACTCCTTCTCCTTATGATAGGAGATGTTGTGCTGAATAACACTATTTGAGAACGATGCCTGTCTGATCAGTGAGATTTTTTTAAACCATGTCTAATTGCCTTATCTAGATCAGTGTCTTTTTCTCCTTACTTTCAGGGATATTTTTAGACTAGTCAGTAAGTCTGTGATATGACAGAACCCCTTAAAAGCTCTGGATAGCTTGGCTTGTAGAGTCCAAAAGGAAGGGGTGAAAGATTTGCCTTTTAAGGAGGCTGACAACTATTCTTAAGGTGTTTAGATCTAATCCATACTAATGAGATAGCTTTTTATCTAACTGAACTGCAACATTTCTTACCTGCTCTCTGTCTTCTTTTGAAAACCCATGTATTAAATTACTATGAGACAATAGTTTCTAAAAGGCATTCTCCTAACCTTAGTTTCTTCACTAAATTGAATGAATCTAGTGAAGTGTCTCTTAGAAACAAATCTTTTTTAAACCTGCACTCTATTCTTCTTAACCTCTCTGCCCTAAACAATTTCTGAGACAAGATGAATACCAGCCTGTGAAGATCATAGCTACATATATTCTACTTACGCATTCACTTGGCTGATAGCCTGGAATAAGTCACTTTTGAGGGTTAAACAAGTTCTGGGGCTATAGATGGGACCTCATTATGCAACATGTGAGGAGAGTTATTACTGTAAGCTGGTTGCTGAGGTAGAGTTGCTGTGTTCACTATATAGAAAGTACAGGCACTGAGGTTACCCTGGTGTTGGAACCTCTTAGCTGAAATGTGAAACAAGCAGGTTAACCTCTCTCCCACGGGAACTACTGCACTTGGCCCTGGTTTTGCCAATTTAGGGGTCTACTATTTTGCTGCCAGAAAAAGTGGGAAAGGAAGGTTTCCACTCCCTGTAAAGATTGTGTCCTTGCTTTGAACTGCTAATGCTAGCTTAAATAGGGCCTGGGCTATTATCACTGCTGAGAAGCAGACCGAGTCATTGACAAAACTTTAAAATCAGAGGCTTCCAATTTGAATCTCAGATGTCCCCAAGGCACTTGAGCACTGAAAGACGGTATGCTTAAACACGAGGCAAATAATCCTGCCTTTGTACTTCAGTGGGATAACCAGGAGGACTTTTTCTCTAAAGTGTGTTACTTAGAGTGATCTCCACCTCCCAGTGTACTCTGCCATTATCTGTTATAGATGAATGAGTTTTGGGAGTTTCCTCCTCATTTAGGTGTACTCTGAGCTGAAACTTTGTTTGGATTCTTCTTAACCGCCAAAACCCTGTGTTGTGGTTTAACCCCAGCCAACAACCAGGACCATGCAGCTGCCCGCTCACTCATCCTTATTGGGATGGGGGAGGGAATCGGAAAAGTGCTCAAGAGCCTTGGGTTCAACCATCTCTAGGAAAGCAGAGCTCCATCACGTGTAACAGTTACTTGAGAGGGCAAAACACCATCACTCCGAACATACCCTCCTTTCTTCTTCTTCCCCCAGCTTTATATACTGAGCATGCTGTCACATGGTGTGGAAATAGCCCTTTGGTCAGTTGGGGTCAGCTATCCTGGCTGTGTCTTCTCCCAACTTTTTGTGCCTTCCCAGCCCTTGCTGATGGAGCGCTGTGAGGAGCAGAAAAGGCCTTGACTGTTCAGCAACAACCAAAACCATCAGTGTTTTACCAACACTATTTTAATCCCAAATCCAAACCATAGCACTCTACCAGCTCTCAGTAAGAAAGTCAACTCTATCCCAGCTGAAACCATGAAACCCTGTTATGGTCTGTCAACAAAGGCTTATTTGAAAAGGGTTGGGAAATAAGACAAGCAGGAAAATGAACCAAAAGCAGTTGTTTTCTTAATTGATTAATAATCTTACAGCTTTTTTGGCCGATAAAAAATTACCTCTTAAAGGCAGATAAAAGGGGCTTTTTATCCTCAAATGGGACTGGAAGAGAAATCTGGATTGTTGGTTTGGACTTGCATAACGAGGGGGACTTGCTTTGTCATGTTCAAAGAACCACCAAAATATTAAAGGTTCCAAACTTTCATGCTGCAGCCTTAAAAGTCTGTGTCCTAGAAAAATCACTAAAGCAAGTAACTACTTTTTGGACCAGTCTGAAATGGTTACGTCTACAGGCTGAATTTTGAATTCCCAGTGAAATGCATAAAGTCATCTTAGATTAAGAGTTTAAATCACCTGTACTGCGTGCTTAGAGTCAGATGGGATGAATAATGACATGATTCGGATCACTTTTCCCACACAACAAATGACACATTATATGTATCTGGTTGAAATTCAGAGCAGAATAGGATACCCAGCTTTGTCCTGCCCTATGCGTAGCTTTTTTAGCTGAGGTTTGGTCTCCTCTGACTTGCTGCATTTCCATGTGAGCTGTGTACCTCTTCCTGAATTAATGTGACTCCCGAGTAGATCTTCAAACTGGCAGGGTTGCTGCATCCTGGGCTTGCTTTCAAATACCCACATCCTTACAGGGAGCTCGTGTTCTAGTTAATGTGATGGGACATTCCTTCCTCTGCTGCATGGGGAACGAGCACCAAGAAGTCATTGACCAAATGCTTCCAAACAATGCCAGATTCTCTTCGGATTGGTATCACAAAGCAGTATGTTACTATGTGTTCAGTGCCTCGCTCATAAACATGCTTAACTGTGTGTGATGGAAGGTTAATTCATTGATGGTTTGCTCACTTTCTGCATGTAAACAGTGATCTGGAGGGTGCTGACAAGACCCCTAAAGGGGTGGTGTAATGTTAGAGATTTGTTCTCTATAAATGCTCCCCCAGTGACTCTCCTACAGATGAAGTGGCTGCCAGTGCTGTTCTGTGCACTAAAATTGTCAAGGCTTTCTGGTTTCCAGCCTTCAGAGTGGGATCATACTGCAAGTCCTACTTAGCCTGCCCCTCCTTCAGAGCAAGAACCTTTTTGATAAAGATACCCTTAACTGTTTCAGGACGCAGAGGTTGCTAGCTGCTTTCTTACCTGCCCCTGGAGTTGCTGCGTAACTTAAATCATCAAGTTATTCTTGCAAACAGTTTTCCCATTTCATTTTAATACTTCAAAGAATTTCTGGACCTCGTAATATTGATCTATTCACTTCCTGTCCTTTTATAGCTGCCTATATAATTTCTGATCCTTAAATCTGACAACTGTGTCCCCAAGATGACTGTTCTTAATGTTTAAATGATTGCTACCTTCCATCAAAAAGTCTAGCATTAAAACAGTAAATACAGTGCAAAAGCAATAAAATAGTATGTCTATGGATTAATTTTAGACTACCCTTTAAGTATAAAACCAATGTGTGGAATATAACTTGATCTTTAGCTAAAACTGGATCAAAGTTCTCTAAGCGCTAACAAGAAATCACCTGGAAATAGTGCCAACTGCAAGTAAAAGTGTCAAAATTTTGTACATTTCATGTATATGAAACTGCATAGAAAGAGTTATTTCAGTAAGAATGAGAGGTTTATGCTTTTATGTAGATATCACAAAGACATATAGGATTATGAGAATGCTAGAAACCGCAATTAATGTACTAGGTCTTTTAGTAATGCCATTTCCTCTCTGTTGAGCAATACAGTGCTTAAACTTTATTTTTTCTTTTTTAGTGGATCTGTGTTTCCATGCTAAAGCACTGCATATAATTTTGGGGTATAACTTTTATAAATGCAAAAAAATTCCCTGCCACTCTCCTTCCTGCTCTGCAGACCACCAAGGAAGTTACTAATGCAATTTTAATTTATAGCTCTACCTTTTTCTCAAGCTCTGGGACAAAGATTCCCTGAAGTGCTTTAGAACAGAGGTCAGATTGCATTTTTAAAACAGCTGTGAGAAGTCTCTGATCTGTAATATAAACCCCGTGCTATCCAGCTCTGCAGTCTAATCAAGCTTGGAAGCTGCAGATTTGGTAGGAGGGTAACTGTGCATGCAGCAGCTGTGTAGATCACGTCACATCTTCATAAAGCAGTTAGATGCTGTGGAAGGCCAAGTTTCCAGTTTTCCCTCTATTACCAACCCTTCCTTTTCCTCCAGAGCCATCCCTCAAGCATAAGAGGTGTCTTAAACAACCAATGCCAACTGCACCTGCTTACTATGATAATTAGCTTCACAAGCACTGCGCTCCACATTGAAACTCTTACAGCCTGTCTCTCTGGATCTATTAAGAGCTTCAGCCTTGCTGAACATGCTTCCCACAGCTTCTTGCTTTTGGCTTGACATGTTTGTCCATTTCTTTGTTAGCACATATAGCAAAGAAGCCCTTATCCAGCTTTGTCTGTTTGCTCTGGCTTTCTCACACAAATGTCAAGTGATTTTGAGCCATCTATCTTTTAAGGGTAAAACAGGCATGAAAATCAAACGCAGCAGGTTTTGAATCTGGGCAACTTCCAGAGCATGAGCTTCTAAATTTCTGTGCTGTGAGGCAGATGCTTTTTAACAGTCTTTTTGCTTATCTGATAATCAAATCTCCAGCTAGTTAAGTGATGAATATGTGCCAGTCCTACATCTATCATCCAAAATATGCTTGGATTGTTTGCTGCTTGTGCAGATGGAGTGTGGTTAGGTGCTTGTGTTTGGTTGGGACTGTGTTACATGGTGGATATCTGATGCTTATATTCTACGCAAAGGAATGAGATTTGAACAATTTGTATTCCATGGTATTTTTTTTCCCCTTTCTTTCTTTTCCTTCCTCTTTTCCTTCCAAGATGCTTGACCTCTATGTACTCCCATTTTCCTTGTTTTCACCCCATGCCACCAAAGGTGCACTACCTGTGCAGACCAATGTTTCAAGGACGGAAAAGTGAGGTACTGTAATTCCAAATTTTAAATGTGTTTCAATTTAATGTCTGTAGAATCACCAAGTGAGTCATCTTTCTTCAAAGTAAGATGAAGCTACTTTTTAGCAAACAGTTTGGGATATATCTGCTCTCACCTAGTGAGGCCAGGTGTTACAGTAGGACAAATATTTTTGAAATTGACGGTACAAGTACTGAGACAGTATTGGGAATTTTTGAACTGGCAGTCACAAAAAGTATAATTTTGTTACCAGGTCTGTTTTTTAAACCTTCACCAAAAATCTTTTCTAAGCGCTTAGTGATTTTGGCATCTTAAACTTACACCATCCCTCCTCTGTTGAATTTACAAACAATCTTATGGTTAACCTGCCTCTTTCAGGCAAAACACTGATACGTAAAGCTGAGAAACATGCAACAGGAGTATCTCGTATCTAGGACTGATACTCTAAAATCTGTTGGGGCAGGGAGCCCTGTTGCAGCATAAACAATAGTAAGGTTTTCTAGAGGAGGACTAGGTGGGAATTTCTGCAATACAAAGAAGAATGAATTTTAGAGGTTCTCCCTTACAAAGAAAGGGAGTTCACTGAGATTTATCAAATGTCAGGCAAGTAATTCAGCTTGGAAAAGCTAGTTCAGAAGGCTGCACCTTTGAAGCAGTGAGTCAGCCTGCAAAACACAACTCTGCTGAGAGATTTCAGTGAGCCTGCCTGAAACTGCAGGTAATGGTGGCCACTGAAGTTCTGTAGGAAGCTAACTCTGCCTCCACGAGAGCTTTGCAGAGTGGCAAGGAAAGCTGACTTCATAAAAGGCCCACCACCAGCCACTTACTTTTATTTTCCACTGCTACAACTTTCCTGGAAGGGTTTTCACTAGAGCAGTGTAACAGGATTGTACACAGAGCATCACTAGCATCACAGAACATCGTGTCTTTTCCCAGGTGCAAGCTTCTTTTTTGCACCCCCTTGTGGCATCAGGATTCACTCTGCGAGGGCAGACACTGAACCTTAGTCACGTACCTGTCTAAACTACTGAGAGCTCCTGGAAAGTAGTTCTCAGTAGGGCAGACTGGCAAAATAAAGTCCTGTTTAATCTCTCAGCTGACTTATTAAATACAAGGTGTTGTTGGGGCTGCTCTGGTATTGTCAGTCTTGTTTGAAGCAAAGCATGAAAAATGTGCTTTGCCTTGCTGCTGACAGGGTTGCTGGATAGAAGAGGGTGATTTATCAACTCAGCTCCCTACCTTCCACCTGTAATCTGCCACTTGAAAAGCTGCTGGTAGTGCCAGGGTGGTGCTAAGCCATAGTAGGTAATTTTTCTTCCTTGTGCTGTTGGTAGGAGAAGCTTTTGCACAGAAACTGCCTCTTTGACCTTCAATTTGCAAGAACAGAAATATTAGCCTTTATATATGGAGGGAAGGGAACCTGCACTTATCTTTCGATGGGAGAAATTTGCACCTCCAGCAGGCTTGTCTGGGCTCACTTAAGAAGAACATTATTTAAATGCTGTACCGTAGTTGTGGCCACTTGCTGTCTCTTCAGATTGTCTTATCTTCTCCTTCCTTTTTTATTTTTTTCCTATCAGTCTTTAACATATTAGAAAAGATTTTAATTTCTTTCTGAGTATGAGAATGGGGAATGGCAAAAAAGAAGTTAGTAGTAGAGAAGAAAGCATGGCTGTGGGTCACATCTTCCATCAGATCAGTTTCAGGTGCTGAGCAATAACGTGGTGTTAAAATACTGAGCAATGAAGCGTTAGGATGATGCATCTCAATTTGTTGCAATCCTCTAGAACCTGAAAGGAAATCCCCTACTACTTCAGATCCCAATTGTAAAATAATGGCATTCCTCCTCTTCTGCCTCCCTCCCAGCTCCCCTGGGGAGAGATCAGGCAGTTGTAGACAACCCTAGTCTTCATTCATGTGGTATAATGATATTATAAGACAGAAGATATTTAAAAACAAGCAACAAACAGCCCTGAAATCAGAGTTGATGGGAGGGTGTATATGGTTGCATTTTTGGAGAACTGCTTCCCATGCCATTTTTGCTGCCTTCCATACTAACGTCGGTTCCGTCATGAGTCATGAGTGCCTGGTTCCTGGCACCAAATGCCAGCTCAGTAAGCAATGACTTTCGAATGACTGAAAAGTGGTGGAAGGGAGCATGACCAGAAGACCTAACAGGCTTCCAGACACTGCAGCTGTCTGGGAGCCCAGAGCTCTGTTCCTCATTGTGACGGTGGCTTTCTGGACTCTTCCACTTGCTCACCAACCTCACTTTTCAGCACGATGAGATGCCCTTCTATCACAGGCAGTAGGTCAGCCTGTTCTCCATCCTGCTTCCCGTAAAGAGACCTGTCATCCTGTGATGTGGCCAGGCAAGGAGAAACATGCTCTCCTGGGTTTTTCAGGATTGCAGATGAACAGTCTGTAGTGCTCTGGGCGAGAACAAGTTGTTTTTGATTAGAGCTGTGTTGTATTGGTAAACCAGCAGTGTATGAGGGACAGCTTGAAACATTCAGATCCTCCAGGACTAGATAAGCATAATTGCGTATTTGGAATTAGCAAAACTGCAAGGATCAAAGCAATCTCCTGGATGGATGACTAGATCAAAGGAGAGACTTTAAAAGGAGAAAACATGGATGTTAAGTTCTCCATCTACACTCTATAAATACAAGATGCCAGCGGTAAAGAGGATATAGGAATAAAAGAAGTTTTTGCACATTTCTCAGCAGGAAATAATTTAGTGTCTGACTAGTTTGATTTTAAATTATGATAAAATAACAGGCACAAAACCCCAGCACAAACAAGGTTCTCCTTTTTAAAACTGAGTTTGAATCCTTATTAGGATAGAGGATAAAATCATAACTTCTTCCATAAATTTACATGAAAGAGCAGTATTGTGTACCTCTGCTTGAAGAACAGATGATACCTGACTAAACAGCAAACTGCAACATATCCAGAACTCTATCAAGAAAGGACTGTAATTGGTCTCACTTTAAATCATTCCCTGACATTCAGATAGAATCAGAGAATACAGATCTCTCTTTGAGCACAAGGGCCCAGCAAAGCGCATGGCAGATTGGAAACATGACGGCTGCTTGTTGTGCATGTGGCTATTAAAAGCGTATGGTATTCTGGATGAAAAATAGTAATGGTAATCTGCTCAGGCTTGCCTTATCTTTTGAAGGGGGAGATGCGTGCTTTTAATATTTGTCAGTCTTCTGTTGAACAGCCTGCAGATGTGGTTGTCCTGCTTGCGAATTGATCGTGATACTTTGACCAGGGTGGAGGTGGCAGCCAGTGGAACTGGGGTGAGAGAGAGCTGAGCTGCGAAGTCAGAACAGAAGCATTTCTAGAGTCTGGGTGTTGCGGTATGAATTGTCTTGTCAGATCCTCAGGGATTGAACTCCCACGCTGACATGTGCATCCTGCTGCAAGTAACGCTAATGAACAAATACTCCTTTGGTTAAATGAGATGTTTCAGAGGGTTATAAAAGCAACTTTCTGGGAGTCAGAAAATAAGCTGAGCAGCAGCTTATGCAAGAAGAAAGTGCAAATTGTAAATGTCTGTACACCCAGCCTGTCGCCCTTACCTCACTCTGTGTTTGTGGATCTGGAGGTATTTAAAGGATTAGGCAGACGGCTCTGAGGATCTCAGTGTTGGGCTGGATTGGAGTTTGTTCACTGAAACCTGTTTGTGAATCTGACCCCTCAGGCCTATCCCATAGCTCGGCAGGGAAAATATGGAAGCCTGGAAAAAATATCTGTGTTTTAGGGATAAGATTGACTTAGTTTTTTTGAAGGGGCATTTAGAACATGGCAACAATAATGTTACCTCTTGCTACAACTGAGTTTTCTGCCTGAGGCTTTCCTTAATTACACTTTGGATGGGAGACAGGAAAGAGAAGCATCCAAAAGAACAGCCAGCACTGCCGTGCTTGGCTCCTCTTCTTTTCCGAGCAGATAAAGCTGAGAGGACAGAAAACATCTTTCATTGTATACTGCTGTTTTTCCAAATTCTGAGATCAGTTAAGTGCCAAGCACTTTCTAATCCAACCAAATCAATTTGCAAACTTTCATTAATACTATCAGGTAATCGGCAAGCTGTTTACCCCCTGCCTTATTGGAAGGTCCATTAATATACAGGATAATGGATACCTCAGGGAAGATAGACATTAAGTTAATAATTAATGATTACAGAGGCCTTGAGGCAACTGAACGCATTTACCTCTGTGAGGATATTGAAATTGTGTTACTCTAATTTCAGCTATGTCCCTGCAGTTGGTACTCAGAGCTGGGTTGGAGCCTGGCTCCAGACTAGATATTCTCACCCTGGATTGCAACGTATAAAATGTTCTTGAGAACTGCTGGGCTTGTCCGTGCTATCCTGTTAGCTTATGCTAGCGCTGGGGGAGATGTATGGGGCTAATTCCTCCTGACAGGCACCTGTGGTGCTCTGCATGTACTGTTGGAGCCTGCTGCATGCACGTTGTGGGTGCCGAATGCAGGGTGGGTGGAACTGATGTGATGTGAAGTGCTGATGCCTTTACTATCTTCTGAGGACACTGCAGAACTGTTGTACAACCTCAGGAGAGGCTCTGTGAGTGGGAGGCATGAGGCAGGGTGGATCCTGTGAGGGACATGCAACCCAAACACCAGCCCTGGTCTTCAGCTAGCCAGGGAAGTGGTATTCACTGAAGACGCCTCTCACAGACGTGGTGACAGAAAATCCAGCACAGCCTTAATCCAAAGATTAGAATCAGGATCCAGATCAGGATATGAATGGATCAGGCTCCATCCATAAGCCTGAGAAACGGAGATTTTGGTTGGCAGGTCTTGGGGTTTGGTATGCATGCTTTACCTCCGCAGTTCACTGCTTGCACTTTCTGCATAAATTAATGGGGTGTGTTCATTTAAGAACCTCATCTTTTTGTAGGTTCTTCTCTGATTTTTATTCCCATCTTTCTGCACCATGCACAGTTTGATACATTACCTCCAAAAGTCCTGGCTCTAATTTGTCCTATACCCAGTGTACATTCCCCGTTCTCTCAGCCCAGGTGTCTGCTGCCTCTGAAGTTTCCTTTCTCTATGCTACACCGTGTTGATTTTGTCCCCTTTCCTTCAGAGCCTGTTCTCCTGTAGCAGTGTTGCCTGTTTCAGGGCCAAACTAAGTCTGCTTGGGGTCAGTGTGCTGGGCTGTGACTGACCCTGCCTGTGCTGGGACAGAAATGGGGCATTTGGGCAGAAAGACTTCATCACAGGCATCTGCAGATGTGAGGGGAACAGAGCTGGGTGTAGGACACCTATATTTGTGGCCCTTTGGTTGAGTTCCACAATGCAAGAATAGTACCAATATCCCCACACCCATGTTTGGATGAATTTTTGCCAAGTACTCGAATGTCTAAGATAGCGTTAGACGGACCATCTCCTTGATTTATAATCCTGCAGTTCTGAAGTGTGTTTAATTCTTACACCAATTGTTTTCCACTCAGAGTCTCTTCACTTTGGATGTTGAGAACAGCTACTCTGAGATCCTTGTGTTTCACCTGGTGTCCTGGAGATAGGTCTTATCTGGCTCTGAGGTGTAATTTGTTTGAAGCTGTCCTTCTACCCATCAATTTCAATGATGTTAATGTGGCGCTTAAGCTAGTTCTTTTATTAAGTTTCAGGGGTTTTGTATTCCACAATCCAATTTTGCATTATTGATAAAGTCTTGAGCAGGGGATTACTTGAGACATGAGCTTTCTCGCACATTAGTCATACCTGAGTTGTATTTTTCAGAGGAAGCTGGTCTCCTATTTAGGCCAGTTACTTGCCTGTCTGGCTGCTTCTGTTCCTCTGTAGCACTGGGGTTACTAACTCGTGGCATAATTGCAGGCTCATGTTGTCAGGGAGCAGCACGGGAGAATAAGCATGGAACCAAGGGTGACAGCAGGGC
Organism: Dromas ardeola; assembly: GCA_013398915.1. NCBI lineage: Eukaryota > Metazoa > Chordata > Aves > Charadriiformes > Dromadidae > Dromas > Dromas ardeola. The sequence goes on along the minus strand of VYZM01008528.1, from coordinate 311,510 downwards.
AAGCAGACGCTATGGCCTTGCTGAGAAGTGGTGCAGTCCCACAGCACCCAAGCAAGAAGAGCAGAGCAGATTCGATGGCAACAACCAGGGTCAGCCACAGCTCAGAAATCACTAGCCAAATCCATTGTGCCAAGGCAGGTCTGAGATCAAGCTGAGAAGTTAAGCCAGCACATCACAGTCTGGATCAGGAAGGTACATGGGCAGGCACAGACACTTGCTGAAGAGTGTGTGTAATGCTGTCCTGTGGGTAATCAGGTATTATGTCTTCTGGTGGCTGGCTGTGGGTCCATCATGGCACTGGGGGAGGACATGTGCTCACAGCAGTCCCTCTGGCTGTTGAGCAGCTTGTCCCACTACAGGCAGTCTTCCTGGTCTTGCAGGCAGGGGGAGGTGGTGCCAGTTCAATGCTATGTTGGGAGCAGGATTGCCTGGAGAACTTCTGTAGAGAGCTCATACCTCTTCCATGGCTAAAATGAAGTGGCTTGGAGAAAGGAAAGCAGGGATGTGTTGCAGGGCCATGAGCTGCCTCTATAGGCTGGCCATACTCCCTGCCAGGGTTTGGAGGTCAATCTTGAGCTGTGAGGGAGTCCTGAAGGTGTGTGGGGAAGATTGCAGAGTCTGTTGATGCACTCAAGGTGCTGACATGTAGTTCCTAAATTATGCATATTTCCCTATGGACGAACATGCTTTGTAGCCTTGGAACCACAATAATTTTCATGTACGACTTATAAATCTAAGAAAATGGTAAAACAGCTTTTTTTTTTCCCCCAGATTTCAGCAAGAGGATCTTAAGGACATTGAAACTAGTGACAACCTTTCTTAATCTGTTAGCTCACTGGTAGACGTGCATGTGTTGGTTAAAAAACAGGCTATGTGCAGCCTTCCACCTTCACAGTGGGGCAGGGTACATCCTTCTTGAATCAGCACCACACAGCACCAATCTGCCATTATAGACTTGCTCACAAAATAGCAGCAACCAGAAAATGTAACCCAATTAAAGCACTCGCTGTCTTTGTTGCAAAAGGAAGGAGACATACATTTCTGCAATAAGTTTATGTCTTGGGTTTTCCATGGCTAATTTATGTATTTTTTTAAACCACTGTAGAACTGACAGAAACAAGGTATTGACAAACCCCAGTGTTCAACTTAAAATAGACTTGAAACTAGTTGTGCAACGGTTCTTTCCTCTGAGAGTTTTTTAGTGTAGTTTGCAGAACTGTGCAGTGAAGTGTGACTTGTATGCAGTCTGGTTTTGCTTTCCTTGACTTGTGTATTATCACTTGGGTAGGACAGTGATGATGGAGCGATGGTAGTCAAAGGATGTACTCCTGTGGATGATGTTACATGCACATTTCAGAGTAAGTGCTCCCCATCCTGTTCACATTCCTCATCACATGCTCACTGCTGCAGTATCTCATTGCCTTCCAGTTGCACCATAAAGGCTAGAATCAAAATGTCCCCTCTGTTTTTCCTTCAACCTTTCTCCTATTATGTGAGTGGAGGGGGGAAGAGGAAATAAAAAAGCCTAAAAATTGCATTCTTCTGTGAAATGTCGTGGTGACTAGGATGAAGGCACACATGGTTTCCTTTTAGAAACCATGGGGAAGTTGTGTTGGTGAGACAGGAGACCTTCACTCTCCATTCGGGTGGGTGTCTTCTGAGTTGATCCACCAAAGCTATGCTCTATGGACTGAGATTGTGCCCCGCACATGTAGCTCTAATCCGGAAGTGGAATTTTCAGAGAGCTGAGAGTGGTGCCCGATTCCATATCAGCACCTGCTGCAGCTGCCCAGTCCGCATCCCAGCTGCTCTACCTGTTTCCCATGAACCTCTGCACTTGAAACTACTGCAGACCCTCTCTGAGCTTCCTCCAGCCTCTATTAGCTGAAGATTTGACAGGCTTACATTTCTGTTACAATTCACATGCTTAAAGTCCTTTTACCACCCCCACCCTAGCCTCTATTATAGAGGGGTAGTTTTATAAGCCTTATTAGAGTCTCATCTTGCAAAGCTCTCGGGGGCTATTTGGCTTGATAAAACACCGTGTAAATTGGAGTGGCTGTTGATTTTGGAGCTTTTCTTACGAGACAATTGTGTTACCAATTAGGGATTTCCGTCTCTTACATGCACATCATGTTTTTTTTCTTTGCTAGATGGCTTAAAATGCCTGCCATGTGCTGATAAGCTCGGTGCTATACCTTTTGTCTTCTCCTGCTGCATGTGTACAGGACAAAGTGCACAATGGAATAGTGGATACAATTGCCCAAATCCGTTGCCAGTCATATAAAGGTTGATACAAGACAGTGTTCGTTCTCCCCAGCAGCTGTGGGGATGTTCAGAAAATTCAGTAATGAAGGTAGATGCTGGTTGGACACTGCCAAATGTGGAATTATTTGGTTTATAAGACAGCCTTATCAGGCTAAGAATGTAGATTAGCAGGGCAGGAGTACTGGCAAGTGCTGATACCAGCTGGCTGTTTGTGGGCATGGCATATCCTTGGTAAGAGTCCTGGCCACAGGGAGGGATGCTCACGTAGGGTCCCACAGAGCCAGGCGCTCCTTTGTTTGAGGAACAGGAAGCAGGGTGAGTGAACCATTTCAAGGTTCACAGGCCAGTGTCGCCCAGGTGAGAAATAAGTGAAGAATCACAATGACATTTCTGTTAAACCTTTCTTTACTTGTGTTTGCCTATTCAAAAGGACTTCCATCATGAATTAGACTTGATCATAATGGGGTTGCAGATTTCCCCCCATCCCCTCACCCCAAAAGGTTACAAGAGAAATTAGAAACCCAGGCTTATTAGAGGATATTATCTATTAGGACAATATGGGTTCCGATTTGGGGGCCAAAAGTAATCTTTTCTCTTTTAAAAGATGACTAGCTAAAAACACCTGTGAAGCAGGCCTTACTGATGCATGCAGATTTTTAAGGGTGGGGGAGAAGTGGTAATTCTATCATACTTTTTTAAGAAGAGTAGGAGATAAAATTTACTCTGGAGTCCATAACACGCTCCAGCACACTTGTCCTCTGGTAGTGGCCTGTGCTAAAAGCATATCAATAAAGTTGCTGATGCTGCTGTTAAGTAACAAGGTAATTACAAAAGATGGGGAGGGGGACATAACTAAAAATCTGAAATAGTAGATAATGCCATTCCCATTAAGTTACCAGCCTTAAATACATGGCTTACTGCATCTCTAACTTTTAGTGCTATAAAACGTTACAAATTGCAGACTTAAGAGATCATTAGAATCATACACAATGGATTTATCTTCATGAATAAAAATGATGCTACACAGAGCTGCTTCTTTTGTGGATAAGCAGTTACAAGTCAAGACAAGAAAGACTATGTTCCCAGATAGTGTTTCTTAAGAACAGCAAATCTGATTGTACTCCAAAGGTTATGCTATATGTGTGGTTAAGGCTGTGTCTTAACCTCCTTGATGTAAATAGTTCTTAAGATAAAAGATGAAGCTCTTCCGAGAATATTTTGCCGTTCCCTGGTGACAAATCAAGAAAATGTTTTGTGCTCATTAAGTCACTGTCAGAAGGTCAGCCATCTCAGTGAACTGATTTAGAAGGCTCTTAAATAAATCACCTCTTCTTCTCCCCCCTGTCCATTACTCATGCAGCTCTGTACCTGCCCTGGAGATGCGGACGGGGCATTGTGTGCTGTAACCTCAGCTGTGACTCTCCCCTCACCTCCGTGGAAGCTTGAACAGGAGAAACTTCATGTGCTGATTTCTATCAGCTCCATTGTAGACCAGCTCCTGTTGTGCTCTGTGCCCTACAAAATGAAAAGGGAAGACAGCGTGCTTCCATAGTGAAGGTTAGATTTTGTCTGTCCTTGGGCTGGTTATGTTAATTGTGGCTATTCAGGTTTTAGACTGCATCCAGCTTTAAGATGCGGTGAAACTGTGCAGGTTCTCATTCCAGCATGGTTGGAAAAGTACCCTAGTTACCCCAGAGCGTCTTGTTATCCCAAGCAAGTCTAGAGGCTTCATTCTCCGCTTCATTTCATATCTGGTAATGAGAGAATGAGCATGTGCCCCACTTCTGCTTAGCTAAGTTGTCTAGTGGACAGGTCTTTCAGGTTGTAATTTCACAGAGTTGCTCTGGGTCTGGGTACAAAAGCAGTTGCACAGCCAAGTCAGCAAAGTGGTACAGTAGTGACTCTGTGCTGACACAAGCCTTTGGCATGCCGCCTGCCCTTTCACTCTGTCTTGTATCATACTGGATACCTTTGCATAGTGGGACTTCTTGGGACAGTGTCTGCTGGTCCTGCCTTTTGCTTTCCCAGTCAGTTGTGACTCCCTGTGACTGTGCTCTTGGAGACGGAGCGCATTGCTTTGGCATTGCTGGGAGTCCCTGGTCCTCGGGTGAGCCCTTGTCAGGGCCTCAGCCCAGCACTCCACAAGCTCCTGGTAGCACCAGCATGGGATTGTCTGTTCTGCTGTGGTACATCATGTCATTTGCGATTGGGCTGCTGCACTGTCTGCTCTCTTTTTCCCTGGAGCTTCAGCAGGACTATCACTTGCACCCAAATCTGCTTGTGTTTGTACTATGAACCGCAGATGGTTGTGGCTCTCGGACCTTTCTTGTCTTTCTGCTATCTCATGTCAGGTAAAGCGAGCATTTTTTCAAGAGTGCTAGCAGTAAAACCCCGTTGGCTCATGCCAAAGGAGGCTCAGTGCTTCAGTCTTAAGGCTAAGGGGGTCATGCAGTCACGTACAGTAACCTCAAACAGCATCAGGAGAGGGGAGACTGCAAAAAAGGACCGTTGCAGAGGCCTGTGGGATTTTATGAGACATTAACCAAGCATAAATTCTGTTATCATCATTAACATTTTCAATACAGAGCTGAACAGATACAGGAGCTTTAGACCAGATCAGGACTCTGTGTCATCTAGCCATTACAGCTTTTGATACTGAGCCAACTTCAGCCTCTCACGAATCAGAGCTTTGGCAAGCAAGAATCTGAAAAGCTTTTGCTCTTGTTTTGTAAGTGGAAGAGATGTATCACCAGTGCTCCAGCTTCCCTTTTCTCCCATTTCCTAAAACAATAAATATTTCTCATAGATGGACCTAATGGTTTAAGCACAACCTGGCAGTTCATGAAATATTTCCTTGCTTTAATCAGAATCCTGAAGCAAACAAGGGGGGAAATAAAAAGCCAATAATATGCTTGGTTGTGTGCACAAAAGTAGAATGAAATATATGAAGCTGGTAATGGCTCTGCTGTCACATCTTAAAAACATTTGCTTTGACTTGCATAAGTGTCAATTCAGCTTGCACTTGATACATTACACCATGGATAAAGCTGCTGGCTTTTAAATCAGGTCTCTTACTCAACAAACAGAGAGATACTCTAAGTAGCTGCTCTGTATTGTTGGGTAATGATGTATGTAGCAGAGAAAGCTTTTTTCTTTAAAAGCTCAACTTTTAGGCTGCAATTTTTTTCTGCCATGTCTCTGTATGAGGGAAGGAGCCCAGAAGCTCAGGCACAAAGCATGATTAAAGGCAGATCTCTTTTGCCAAGCTTACAGCAAGTTCAACCTCTTGGCCATTTGCTGGGGAGGTGTGTTAAGCCAGGCCTCGTGCTGTGCCAGTGCAGCTTTCCAGCTTCTGGGCAGCCTTGCTGGAAAGAGAACGGAAGAGCTGGGGGCTCTGTGTGCAGCTACCTGGAAATACTGCAAATCGCAACCTCCATTTGTTAAACCCTCTGTTCAGTTGAACATCCTCGTGGTGGTCCTCTGTGCCTACGTGTTGTGGCTTTGAACTGGGCTATGGGAGATGAGATTTCTTTGCTGCTCTTTCTCTGGTGGAAATGCATCACCTCTCACACTTGTGCCTGTCACAGTTACATCATTTAGCTGGTCTTGGAAGGACTGAGACCCCAAACTTATCTAGAGCCTCTGGTATTTGCGGGCAGCAAATGCATGACTGTTTGATCTTATCTCTGTGTCTCAAGGTCACCCTGTTATTTCTGCCTTCTTTGTGTTATTGTGACAACTGAAATGCAACACCTCTGGCGCCACCGAACAATCTTTTTTTTTTTTAGACATGTGAATCACAGGACTCCTGACAGAAGTCCACTGGTTGCCTGCCTCCAGCCTGGCCACTGCCCTTACAGGGCTGCACGCCTTGTAGTCTTTTTCTTTTGATTCCTTGCCTATATTTCTCATCTTTTATCCTCTCCATCTGAACTTTTTTTCTTTTTCCCCAGGTTAGATCTCCTGAAAAGCAAATTTCACTCCCTGCCCCCAGCCCAAGATCATGGAAATCTGTCACTCTTACCCAGGAATACCTTCTAGTTTCTCCTTTTGGATTCAAAATTGACCATCAGCCTCCTACCACCCAGAGAACTTTCTTAATTTTCTCCCCAAGATAACACTGAGTCAACCTAAAGTCTCCTGTCTTCATCCTCTGTTCTCTCTGTCCTTTTTACCTGCTATCTTTGACATACTCCTACCCTTGTCTCTTACTTTTGTTCCTGAACATAACGCATTTAGTTTCTGTGATCAGATCTGATGGATCGATGGATCTTTTCTCATGTTGAGGTCACATCTGTCATGGACTTGTTCATGTTTTTGTCCCAGCTCTCTCTCTGTTTATCGTGACAGAGTGCAGTATGCCTAAGGTCCCTGTCTAAATGCAACAGTGGCCCTTCTCTAGCTCTGTTGCTCGTTGCCTTTGTAATTTCACTTTATTTGCCCTCCTGTTGTACCTTGTTCCTTTATCCCTTCCTAGAACCTTTTAGTCCTCTTCCCATTTTACTCCTGCTGTATAACAAGACCATGTCCTGTGCTAATGCCCTTCCTCCCTTTCTGAGATGGCAGGTTTTTGCATTGCCCCTCCACTCATCTGGAGTCCCTCCCGTACAAACCGTCCTCCATCCGAAACACATCCCACCAGTTAAGCGTCTCTCCAGACTTTCATTCCAGCACTCATCTTTGAGCCACCGCTGCTTTCCTTCTCTCTGGGCTGGAGAAATCCCATTAATGGGCACTCGAGTGCTCTGTCCTTTGAGCGCCCACCTGTCAGTGTAGCAGCATCCACTTCAACGCGGTTAGCTCGGTGTCTTACTGGAGGATCCTGGAGAGTCACTAGCTCTTCTGAGTAAAAACTCCAGGCAGAGAGAAATTACTTACAAGGGGCTGCAAGTTAATGCACCTTGCACAGGGCAAGACAGTTTACCTTACAACTGCTTCTCAAGACTTCACAGTCTCTAATTTTCGTGTCATACTGCCTTGAACTTTAGTTGCTCTGGAGATAGTTGAGGAGATGGCTTTGAGTGTGTCTCAAATACTGAACAGCAAGAGCTGGATTGGGATGTGTGAATTGCTGAGAGCCTAAGTGACAGCTGCTGTACTTGTGACTATTGGGTGAGGAAATTAGAGGCTATGAAACCTCTAGAAAGGCTTTCTGCCACTTTATTTACTTTGCCCAAAGTCCCTAAGGCTCACTCAGAAATGTGCTTCTGAGGACTGTTTAGTGCTCGCATGTTTACAGTGCAATGGAGTTAAAAGCACTTGGGATTTGCCTTGCTGCTGGAAAAGCTGGGTGGGAAGCCAGGCTGCCTTGAAGGCTTTTTAAACAGGATTAAAGCTTTCCTTACTCTGAGAATAGGAATGGGAAGGCTTTTGCTACACTGTTGTTTGATCAGTGGGAAGGGGGATTCATACCTAGGATTAGCTGTTGTCCTGCTTGAGGGGCAGCCTCATGATGTGTGGGAGGATATCTGGACTTTTACAATCCCCTTTGTCTCTGCAGGCAGTTTTAGGATTTCCAAACTGAGCCCTCTTGATTTTTTGTCCTGTTAGAGAGGGCAGAAGTCCCTGGATAAAAAAGAGGGACCTAGTTCAGAGAGGCAGTGTGCTTTAAACAGGAATTTTGTCTTCATAATACCAGTCCTCCTCCCTCACCAGACTTGGGAGACTGCAGACCTCCAAGTAACCTTTCTCACTTGCCCTGTGGATGGATGGGAAGTAGGAGTGTTGCAAAAGGCCTCCACCGCATCCTTTGCAGAGCAGGGAGGTCCTTCCTCCATTTCCGCTTCAATATTTGGGATCTATCTAGCCAGATCTTTTCCTTCAGGGCTGGTTTTAGAAGGGGATTCACCCTCTCTTGCCCTCAGCCTGAGGATCTCAACATCTGGAGCAATAAACAGTATTAATGTGGATCCTTACAGCCATGTTCACTCCACTGGCTAATGTGGTTCTCATTAGAAATATAGCTGAGCCCCTCCATAACTCAGGAAGTGGGCGGCAGAGCGCTACATGAGAGCAATTGAACCGTCTATGAAACACTGCTGGAGCCCGTGGTGTTTTAAGGAGTCAAGGCCATGAAGAATGATTGCAAAGGATGTGTCATATTTCTGAATCTGCACATTCTCCCTCCCCCTGGATGCTGCTCAAGTGTGTCTAAAACTTAGTTTAAAGGCAGCTTTTTCCAACAGCTGTCTCTGAAATACAGGGAGTGCAATATCCCCTTTATCACAAGGTGAACCTGGACATGACAGTCCTTGTAGGCTTGGAATATAGTTGCCTTCCCTATCTGAAACCATGGGGAGGTTCTTCCTTTCCTTGGTGATGAGAAATGTCTTTGCACTGCTCATCACTGGAGGTGCTGTAGGCAGTGAAACACTGCATTCCAGTGCCTGTGCTGGCTCCCTTGGTGAGGCACCTTCCTCGGGGAACGTGCTTGCAACTAAATTTCAGGGTCAAAGCCCTTGAACAAAAAGAATCTGGCTGCTGCCAGACTTACAAGGCTAAAATCTGGTAGATGGAGTCTGGTTTCCTGCCTTGCCAGTGACTCTGTGACCTTGGATAAGTCCTGCTTGTGATGGGGGTGGCTGAGATGAGAGCTTGACATGTTTTTGTCAACAAAAAAGTGCTTATGCAGGCATAGGAAAAATAAATAAATAAATAAATAATCCAGGAAATTGTGTAATTTTTTAATCTACCAGTACCTGAAAAAAAAAAATATCAAGAAAACTTGGCTGGAGTCCCTATTCACTTAATCCTTTTCTCCTTGACAAATGCTGTGAATTCACTATGCTGGAGCATATTCTTCAAGAGAAGTCTGGGTGTTAGTACATTAAGAGGCAATTTAATACTGAATGCACACGGAAGTAGCAGAGTTCTTGACTAGAAAGCAAACGGGACCAGAAAGGGGTTACAAATAAATAAAGCAAGCACCAACCTTTTCCCAAGTCTCACCTTAAATTCCCTTTAAAAAAAAGGTAAAGCTGATACCACCATTTCCTGCTTGAGGAACTCCTGCTACTTTATCACTGTATAAATGCAAAACAAGCCGAGCAATAAAACAGTCCTCTGGTCATCAGTTGTGCTGCTGACAGCCCTGTGGCTGCGGGTCCTTCTGCTCTGAATGCAAGCAGTGTTGAGGGTTTTTTTGCTGCCCTGCAAAGCCAAATGCCTCAGGCACGTTTTACCTCACAATTTCCTGCTGCCTATTTCATACAAATAGCACACTGATAGCTGGGTGGTGTTGTTTTACTTTAGAGCATCCGTTTTCTGTGAGATGGTTTTCAAACAGATTGGGGCGAGGGAAAGCCTGGGTTTGGAAGACAACCGTTAAAGCTCCATCCTCCCTGTGTCAGCTTTAAAGATAATGGAACATCTTTGCATGTTGACATCTCTGAGCTCTGCCTGTTCCACCCTGCACCCTTTAGTTACTTGTCATATCTGCAGGTAACAGCTGGGTAAATAAAGCTCATATGCTAATGGCAGGATTACCATCTTATTATGCTCTGCTCTCAGCAACATGAGTTGAAGTTATAGCTGTTCCCTTTTCAAGGCTGAAGATGCACTCAATTCAACAAGTAATGGAAAGCTGGAAACTTTCAGGTTGGCTCAGAAAAATTCTATGTTTCAGTGCTTGTTACAGTTCTTGGTTCAGTCCTTGCAGTTGCATTAAAGCTACCCATAAAGTTTCCTCATCTCTGCAGCAGACTTACTGTCCAATGGTGCCCAGCACTGGTGTAGATACTGTTGATTTTAGTGGAGTCTAGTTTATATGGTGGCCCCTGAGTTGTCTGGTTTACGCAAAGATGCACTGATTCAGTGGTGAAGCACACTTCACTCTCCTAGCCCCTAGCCCAGCCTCTCACACCCAAGACTTACCTTTCCATCCTTTTGCAAACAGCTTTTTGCAAAACCTCTCCATATTCAGAGGCATTCAGTGCTGTTCTGACATCCTTTCTCCCTGTCTGGAGCAACTTCCCTTAAGCAGCTTCTTCACAGAGCAAGCAATCCCCTACAAATGGTTGGAGCCATGGCTTTGCCAGAGCAGTGTCTGGCCTTCTAGATGATGTCAAAACCTCTATGTTTGTAACTCTGTAAATCGGGTAACAAATGGACCTAAAACCAGAAACCAGAAACTTTAGTGGGCTGATTGCCCAAGAAAGTTGTCTATACTGTATGAATCAGCTGAAGATATGCACTTTAGGTGAACTTGATTAATCATAATATGAAAACCCCTCTTCTAGAAGTTAGGATACCCACGTCCACTTGAAGACCCTTACCCACTGAGTTTGTGCAGTAAAATTAAGAGACACTGTACCTTTAAATGAAGATGAGGGCATTTCACACCAATCAGCTTCAAGATAAGGAATTATGAGCACCAGTAAAAAGTTGATAAACAATGAATTTGTTAATTTTGTTAATTTGCAATGTATAAATGAATGACTGTTCCAATGTCGTGTGTGTTAGCTTTGCAGTAGTACCCCCTAGCACCTGATTCTGCGCAGAACCACGAATAAATAGCTAGTACCTCGACTCTGCGTGTTATCGGCTTGCACACTGGGTAAACGATCCCATGAGTTTTGGGACAACTTAGAGACCTGAAGAGGGGTTCACTCTGGTCTGCATTTGTTACTTTTGAGCCTCTCTGAAGTTAAAGAGAATCGTTCCCTGTTCTGTCCTAGGGATGTGTTTCACCACTGCAGAGTTTGAGGCTTGAGCTAACGCAGCAGTTAATGTTATTGAGTTAGGCTGCATACAGGTTTTGGCTTCTCATCCTGAGACACAGTACGACTCTGTGTCGTTGCAGCCGCCTCAAGCTTTTCCATCTGTTTCCTGTCCCCCTTTATTGTAGCCCTGTAACAGAGAAAGGATTAACAAGCTTGTGGAGACTGAATCAACCTCTGCCTGTGGTGGGAATAGGTAGAGAAATGGGGCTCTCAGCCCCCTCCCTGGGCCTAGCCAGGGCAGAATCCCTTTAGTGCCAGAAAACTCCTCTGAGGACAGTGCTTTTCCCTCCCTCCTCCTGTCTGTGAGCAGATACAAATTGTCCCACCATGCTCTGTGGGTTTAACTTCATTACAAAAAGTGTCCCTGCTGAAAGCCAATGCCCTTCACAGGTGCTAAGGGAGAAAAATGTGTCTGAAATAGCCCATCTGGTACATGTATTTTGATTACTTCCCCCCTTCCATCTCACTGCCCTCATTACTAAGAAATGCCCAAATGCTGTTAACAGTCCATTCCCCTAATAACGGTGCTGCTTCATCAAGTGCAGTCTCCATTAGAGGAGAAAGCGAAGAAGCTTTTTTTCTTCTTGTGATGGGGAAGGAGGAAATCATGTTGGGAAATGTGTTTGGACCCAGAGGAGGGCAGGGAAAGGAAGAACAGCCCTAGGGCAATAGCTAGCGGAGTTGCTGTTCTGTCAGTGTGATGGGCCAGCAGGTTTAGAGCAAGCAGTGCAAAAAAGCTGAGATAACATAACTGCTGAGATAACACGACTGCATTTGGTCATTCACATGCCATCGGCATGTTGCACTATGCAGTAGCGAGGCAGATCAGCCCTCAGTTTCCCCTGCTCTTACAGGACTGTAAAACTCCCCTGTTCTTCTGGGGACATGCACATGATCTATCCGTCATAAAAATGTAGCTCTGGCCTTAAAAAATCCACAGTTATGTTTGTATCTGGAACAGTAGATGTTTGAAAGCCAGTTAGGTGGGCCAGTGATTTTGAATCAAGCAGAAGAGAAGATATGACTATGAGTTAGCTAAATGAGGAAATTAGTTGCTTATGTAGTTTAAAGCCCTGCAAAACATTATGTTTCTTCCTGCTCATTCCTCATGCTTCCAGCATGACCATATCATAACCCTTTGTCTTGGCAGTTAAAAAAAAAAACAACCTAGGTGTAGTGACCTATCATCTCTGGCCTCTGTCTTGAAAAAATAAATTGCATTGTCTGGACATCTGTGCTGAGCAATAAATTTGTCTCTTGGATTAAGAGAACTCCAGTGTAGGGGGAAAGAAACAGCGAATTTGTGAATTGTGGGAAGATACTTCTATTTGTCTTCTCCTGATTTGCTGCTCTTCTCTACTGCCTGGCTCTTGGGGAGTCACTGAGACAACTTAGCCTCTTCTTCCCTGTGTGAATTACCAATAAACCAAAAGTGACTTTTTCCGGTGTCTTGATTGTCTGGGGGAGGCTGTAGCCAGCACCTGATGCTTGGGGAGGGGAAAGATGTTACAATATTTCAGTCTCTGTTTGTACTACATTTGGTACATACCTTCCATAACCTCGTGCGTGCTTTCCATTGGCACAGAACAACAGGCTGATCACTAATTGTAGGTTTTCCACATGAAGTGTGGCTCTGCAGTCTCTGTAGAAGTTAGAGTGTTTTCTTAACTGGGCACTGAGCAGATCCTTCTATGGTGTCTTCTGTTCTTACTCCACAGCAGAAGTACGCCTCTTTCAGGAGCCTTGTTTAAGTTATCACAGCTTTCAGTAACACTTGCATCTAAAGCAGCCAGCAGCATGACCAATGGCATCATATCGTTTGTTGAAAAAGCAGCTTCAACATTTGATTAATGTCTTTATGGAAGAGGCAACAGAGACAGAAGTGGTGTGGTGTGGGACCACTGGAGTCAAATTGTATTTGTCAGGAAAACATGTTAAATTTCTCTCCCACTGTGTCATAATTTTTTTGGTTTATTAGAAGCACTCGGAGGTGGCTCTCTCTTGCCCGGCTAGCAGGAATCCTCATGTCACCTTCCTCCTGATCCTCCCCCTTCAGCACTTAGATCTTGCTAATTCTCCATAACCTGCTTTAGGACTGCGTGCCCCCTCACACTTTGACTTCAGTGCTGACTTTTTTTTCAGCTCTAGCTGCCAGATGTGCTTGACTTCACAAAGCTTGATTTCAGGTGCTGTGCTTCCTTGGAAATAGTCAGTCCAAGGCAACAGTTACCTCTGACAGCCCTCTCATTCTTTGTTCCCTTACAGCAGAGGGATTCTCAGTTCAGCCTGGACACCCCAAGTGTGGGTGGCCACCTCCCCACCTCAGACCTCTCACTCAATTGCAATGCAACAAACCTAAGATATGTTCTTGTTTCACTCACAAACCCAGCCGGAGCCGTCTTCAAAGTCTAGGTACTGCTTTGGATGCCCAGACTTTTGTGCAATCTACCACCATCCAACACCATCTCCATCACTGTTGCTGCTGTTTCATTCACTGGGCCTGACGACTCTTCTTGCAAAACGGCTTTTGGAGCTACCAGATTCCCCATGTGTTGCAGGGCCCAATACACAACATAGGCAATTGCTATATGCAGGATCAGTGCCTGTTAAACAGTGCTGGAAAAGGAGCAGCTATCCATCTCAGTAAATGTCCAGCTGAGGACACAGAGCCAAGCCCTGGCACAGGCAGTACCATTCTGCAGGAGACAGGTTGGGTATTGCTGCCTGTATGCTGCTGCCAGATAATGGTTTGCCTCTACTTTCAGCCTGTGCTGTAGATTACATGCTCTCAGGATTCTCCCAGAAAGGCCAAGGCAGGTCTGAGGAGAGGTGTTTGTTGGTGCAAATAAAGAATGAGAAAGTTGGAGAAGAAGATGCTGTAATACACTTGATAGAAACCCTGGCATGTTCAGCTCTTTACCCTTTCTTTACCCTTTACATAATGGGCAGGATAAAGGTGCAGGGCTAGGAACACCACTGACAGGTCTCTTGGTACATTTGGGGACACTTTCAAGGGGATTTCCTGCATTTCTTGCAGATGGGAAACATTTCTGGCATTCTCTTCACGGGCATTGCTGGGCTCAGCCAGATGCACAGATAGCAAGAGGAAATCTCATATTTCAAAGTGGTGTGATCTCATTACACGGTGGGCAGGTCAGCAGGAGAATAATGTCTGTGGACAGCAGCCTAGATGTGCTGGAAAGGACAGCCGAGCAACTATTTGAGAGATTTGTTCCCTAACGCAGATTCTCAGGGCCAGAGCTGGCACTTACCTGCAGTACAGTGGGGTTCATCCCTAAAGAGCTTTATAAAGCTCACTGAAATCTTCGTCATTCTGTCTTAATAGTTATGTGCACTAGTGGCATGATGGAGTGGAGGTTATTGTACAAAACAAGAATAGCAGAGTTTGTTCATTATCAAGATAATATGACCAAGATGAGACTAGCTGGGCCATGTAAAAATAGAAATTAGCCATTGTCTTCTAAAGGAGCCTGTAAACTTGTTACATGCATAGGTGCAGACAAGTCTACTTCAATATATTCTGCTGAGATCCTTACCAGCCAAAAACCAGCAGACCCACCAAATATCACGGTAGAAAACTTCATCTGATTCCTGCCTTGCTTCCTACAACTCCTGCTGTCCTGTAGCCAACTAGTGACAAAAGCCAGGTCCTAGCCTGCCTGGTGGGCTGATGTGTCTGGTGCCAAGCCAGCCCCACAGTGAGCAGCTGAATCCACATAACATGTCTTGATGCCTTGGTAACCCCAGAGCAGTGGTACTCTGTGAGAGGTCAGTGGGGACGCGGGCAAGGAAGACATCAAGAGGAGTATAGGCAAAGGAGCTCATCTGCTTCTTAGAGTGGTAGAACTGATAGGAACCACCAGGAAGTCCCAGTTCCTCCAAGGTAGCTCCGGACCAGCCTTGGAGCTCTGCTTACTGCCCGTAACACTTTTCCATTCCCCCCTGCCCTCCCCAAGCACAGCTCGGGGGTTTCCCATGAGGGTGCAGCTCAAAGGGGACAGGACTGTTCGGCATGCTGTCACTGTGACACTGCAGTGAAACTAGTATCCTTGTTTCAGTTCCCTGACCTTCACCAGCCAAATCATTTACTGTCATTTTCTACTCTCCCCTCTTCCCTACCCTGGCAATAACTGTGTGTGCACATAAAAGCTTAGTGAATGCTAATCAGGATAAATGTAATGGCGTTTCTAGCCCTGTGAACACATGCTTTATGACTATTGTGGGTTTTGTGTTTTTTGGTGTTTTTTTGTTTTGTTAAAAAAAAAAAAAGTCCCATAGGGTTTTTGTTAACATAATTGTGTTGAGCAAATTTGAAATATTTGAAAGCTTTTAAGTGGCTGTTGTATATGCATCCAAGGTTTGTCTTGGAACATGGTAGGTTGCAATAGACATTTTCCAATTAAGTGAAACAGCAGTGAGGATAATGGGTTTATGGAAATGGAAGAGCCATGCTGGAGGGAGATGGAAAGCCAAAAAGCATTAATCTTAATAGGATCCTTTTTCTTTTTCCTTTCTTTTTTTTTTTTTAGCTTTGCTTATCCTTTAAACTTTTTAAAAATTTCCCTAGGCATGTCCCTGGTTCTGCAGTGGCACGTTCTGTATCTAGAGAATCTCTTCCTCTTTTTTTCCTCTTTTACTTCAAATTTCTCTCTCTTTTTTTTTTTTTTTACTTCTCCTTTCTCTCCAAGAAATCATCTACTCTATCCTTTCTACAGTGATGGAGGCTCACGCACATATACAGTCATCTGTCACTTTAACTGAGCGTGCAGTGTGGGAAATAGGGAATTCACAGCCTTCTGCTCTGGAAGGCAGAGTAACTCTCCAAAGAGCCAAACCCTCCCTCTCTGCCTCTGGTAGAGGAAAACCTCTGGGAGAGGTCTGGGCTCTGGTCCAGTTCTGCAGCCCAGTCACCTTAGGCCAGGCTCCTCCCTTCTGTATGGTGAGTAAATAACTTTTCCAGTAGGCTTCCCAATGAAATAAACAGGATCCAGGGTGGAATCAGTGCCTAGGACTGGCATCTTTTTATGCTACTATAATTTTCATGTTGTGCCTTGCTGGGTCAGTGTTTGGCTGGGAAGTCCCCATGGCCTGAAGCAGCCAGGTGGATAGTGAGTCTGGCCCAGGAAGGTGGCTGTGAGCTCTGCTGTGGGGGGCATCGCCTCTTTGGGAGTAGACTCTTTGAACTGAAGATGGGATCAAAGCAGAATTTGATACTTATAAACAGAAGCCAGGACTCTGAGGCCCTAGCCAAATTTCCTGGGAGTAACTGGAGCTTGAAGAAAGTAAGGAACTTGTGGGTTGCACATTATGCAGAGGGAGCACTGTGCCATCTCCCAGGAGGGATGCTGGGCTTAACCCACCGCTTTCCTCTGCCTGTCACCTCTCCTACCATTTCTAAACTGATCTGCAGAGCATTCCCACTCCCAACTTTCACTCCTGCTTCACCTCGATTGCGTGACTACCAGCACAGATTTCTGTGAGATGCCTAATTGGGCTTCATCTCTGTAGAAAAGATCACCTTCAGTCTGGCATGGATTTTTTTAATTTCCTCCCTATCCCTGGCTGTAAAAGTGGACTATGTTTCTTTAAATCTGCTCACGCCTTTACAATTGCTGTTTTGCAGGAAACAGTGCTTAGATTTTTAATCTGAAAACAAAAGAGCTCTGACTCTCCAACTGTATTTATCTTTGCCCAAATCAGAAGGGTTGGAGGCTTAGACACTAGGAACGTTTCCCTAGAGGTAGGTGCATTTCAATAGTGGATGAAGGCATCTATATATAACATTCAGGTTAGATAGGCTTTTGCATGGGAAGGGCCCCGAAGGTACTACATAATTCCACTCTATTGAGGTTCTAATACTGCACCTGTCACTGCGGTGTCAGTGTGATATTAGAGCGGGTCACTGGGGAGAGCATATTGATCCCATCTGTATACAGTTTACAGCATCCTCTGCATCCTTTATGTCCAATGCATCAGTCCTTGCCCAGTTTCCCCCCCTTCCTCTAACAGCAAAATCTTTCATCCATGAGCCAAAGCAAAACGGCTTCACCAGCAATGATGTCCTCAGGAAATGTGTTGGGCTTCTGCCATGAGTACAGAGACTACTTCCACACCCAGAAGCTTTCAAGCAGTAAGCAGGATTAAGACACACAGCTGTAGGCTTTTCTGTGACCTTTGGGTATTTAAACAGTCTTGGCCTGGCTTCATGAATATGAGTAGACTTCTATCTGGTTTCCAACCCAGTGCTCTCCCTGCACGGAAATACTTGAAATAGCGGGTTTAACTATGTTTTTAGATGGCTTGCTTGGAAAAGTAAAAAATAACACTGTAAGCAATAATCAGACTTTATGCCTTTATTTCCCCATGATACTATGTTTCCCTCTGCTTTCAAGCCCATTCTGTTTGTGTCCCATGCTCACTCTCTGCACATGTTTTTGGAGATCTAAAATCCTGCATTTGTGTGTGTATGTAATGATTTTAAAGGCTTTCTCCAAGCCATTCTCCCACTAGAGGGTACTCCTGCTACATCAAAAATAGACGTTTAGGGCTGGACTTGGTTTGCAATGTGTCCCTCTTCCTTTTGGAGCAGGCTGTTCGCTGACAGCACAGCCTGGATGTGTTCAGTTGTGCTTCTTCTCTGCTTCAACAGCCGTGGTGCTGCCTTGTTGCTGGTTGTGCAGGGGCCCAGAAATGCTGTAGTGTCATTTTGGCCTCTCCTGTTTCCACCCCGTTGGCTACACAACACTCTGCTCCTCTGTGAGCTGAGGTAGTTTGCCTGACCCGCTGGCTATCAGGCTGGGGGGATGAGGTCAGTGTCAGCTCCGGGGAGCATGTGGAGAATCCCCTACACCACACTACCAGGTTTTGGTTTGAAAATGCTCTAATGGCTACATGGTCGCGTGGAAACAGGATTGCTGCTGAGCTGAGGGGTAGAGTTTGGGTGCTCTTGTTTTTGGTGCATGCTGTCGGGGTCAGGAAACAGAGAAATTTTACTGGCCACCCTTTTTTAGTCAGGAGATCAGACCATGTGGTCTATTCTGGTCTTGAACTCTGTGCGTGTGCTGGCTGTTGATGGATGGGAAGCTCCCTTAAATGCAGATTTATTTGGCTTTCATGTTGTGAGACTGCAAAAGTAGCTTTGGGTATGGCTGGACCCCCTCCTTTCTCCTCCATGCCTGAATGCCCCTATGTATTTATGGCAGGCAGGCTGCCCGTGGGCAGGCAGGCAGGATGCGGCACATGCGGTGGTTTATGCTACTCTAGGGGCTGTTCTTTCATTGCAGCATGGTTTCAGCCTCTGAAATGGCACAGCTAGCAGAGGTGATTTTAGTTTTTCAGCTTTCATCCAAGGAAAAGCCCCAGGTTCCTTCCCTGTGGTCGCTGGTGTCAGAACTATACCCCAGTGTCTTGCTCCCCTGCCAGCATCTCCCCTTCACACCTCCCTGCTCTGTAGAGCCTCTGGGATTTCCACCACTGCCTGCTGCTTTCTCTTTTGAGCATGCTCGTGCTTCTGTCTGTTCGTGCTGATTAAATGAGTAGGCAGGAATTACAGTCAACCATCCATCATCAGAGTCAATGTTCCCTTGACCCAGTCAAGATGAAAAAGGTCAAAATCTTTCTTTCCCAGGCTGTTTCTACCAGCAAGATGGCCAGCTATGGTTTTCTGGCAGCGCAAATACAGAACCATGGTTCTCTTCCTAAAAGTGGGGTGGTTTTCTTTCCTAAAAGAAGCCCAAGTGGGCTCTGTCACCAGCTACACAAAGTGATATCTTTAGAGCGATGACGGTCACAACTCAGTACTGGTAGTTGGTTGAAGTCTTCTACGCTCAGGAGAACAAAACATCATCTTTTGCAAGAGAGGGCCTGTAGCATATGTTGGTATTTGGAGCAATAAATCCCAAATGTGGACCATGAAAGGGAATGCTACTCCCATCAAGTCTATCTTAGCCCTCTCCAGAGCTGCTTTTATTTGTATTTGCAGCCTGTAGGTGGGTCTTCTAAGTGTGTGCTGTCAAACACATGCGAGAAGATAATCCAAGACATTAAATGCTCTACTTGAGCATTTGGTCCACTTTGGCTGAATCCATAGGTTGTAGGATCTCGCAAGAAGCCTAGTGGCAGTTGGGATGTAGTTGTTCCTGGAAGCATCAGTAGAGCTGGCTCCTCGTCAGATACCTGTGTAGCTGCTGGAGGTGGGGTAAGGAATGACATCCATGAAGCTGGAGAGTAAGTTATACTCTAATAACCAGCAAATCCTTCTCTCTTCCCCCAGAATGACAGCACTGAGGCAGCAGAAGCCATGATGGGAGGCTGGAATAGCACTCTGCTCTCCAGGAGTGGAAAGGAAGTTGGGGTGACAATCAGGAAGGGGAAAAATGGGAAACGACCTACAAAGGGGAGTAACTCACCATTGTGACTAACAGTTCCTCTTGGAAAACCTGAAGAAAGTAATCTAGCAGCTCAGAATTACAGTAAATTACAGACCTGGCTTAGTCTGTCTGCTGAGTGCTCTCAGCCTCTATTGATTTCAGAACCAGGCTATGAATTGCTGCCAGGCATTGAGCTGGCTGGTGGATGAACCCTTATGTACTCCCCTGTACCTGAACCTTCTCTTTGTCCTAGTTCTTATCAGTGGCTGTAGATGCTATCAGTCAGCTGAGTGGTGAATGTACTCCATTTTACCCCCGTGTAAATCCAGAGGAATTTCACAGATGCTATAACAGCCCTTTCAACCTTGCATCAGTGTAATGGGGCCCCTTTTTCTCTCGAGTACATCCGATTCTTGGTCATTATCCAATACGCTCCTGAAGGCAGCAGGACATCTTGAAGCTCTGTTGGAAGAAGGAATCTCTATTCCCTTCTGCCACCCCCAGACACGCACACCAAGGGCAGCCTGCTGAGCACCTCAATGCCGTGCACCTCTGGTTCCTTCCCAGCTGAGAGCTGATCAATCTGGGAGGTGGAGAAGAACATCTCACTCCACCTTGCACACACAGAACTGCTGAGGCCGCTCTGCAGAGCTGTTGTGCAAACAATCCTCTATTTGTTTGTTTGTGCAGCGCAGCCCATAGCAATTACGACATGCTGAACTCTGTACTTTTCAAAGCAGGGGCATGCTGCTCCTGAGGACAGAGGACTGTTTGAAGCAATTTCAGCCGGGGGACTTAAGTCAGCTCCATCGGACAGGCCTTGTCTGTTGGTGCTGACAGGTCTCTGACAAGCTGCTGCTTCTCAAACAAAAGGGGAGTCTATTGAGCCAGAGCTCCCTAATGGAGAGGTTGCGAGAGGGAGGATTAGATTTGCTAATCAGGAGATGTCTGGTGCCCCATGTTGGGACAGCTTTATTCATAACAGTGAGTCATGCGTGCTCAGGTTAGCAGCCTTGGGGGTAGGCAGAGTGTAAATAGAGTGAGGACTTTCCCTTAATAAGAGCTGCAGCCCTATAATCGAGGCAGCTCCAGTCCATGAGATGTTCGCAGCCTCCAGCTGCAGTTTGTTCAGCTAAAAATCTGCTGGATTTGCTCTGTTCTCTGGCTTTTCTTCTGTTCTTCTCCCTTGATCTTTCCCCATCGCACTGTGGCATGCAGCCCTTCCTCTCCCCTGTTTTATGTGCCTTCACTTAATCTGTGGTGCCTGTTTTCTGGCTTTTGGTGTGACGATCTCTGAGTTGGGAGGCTTGTTGCTCTGTGTCTCGAAGTTAATGATAAAATACACAGTGTGGTACAGAGCAAAACTAGCAGGGAACCTTTGGTGAAAGAGCTGCTCTCTTGGGTGATCAGACGTTGATGGATTCAGGATGCATTCTCCAGGGCTCACAAAAGCTTGGAGACCAGGAGTGGTTGGCTGAGCTTTGCTGGAGGTCTGTGTGAGCTGTCTTGGAGGCCTGGAGTGGGAACAAGGCTGGTGTTATGGCTGGGGAGTGGGGATGGCAGGGAGAGATGGGAGGAGGGAGAGAGGTAGAATGAAGCCAAGCTACTGCTCAACTGCGGTTAGCCAGTGGGGTGACATCAAAGAATACGTCCATGGCTAGGGGAGAGGTGTGGAAGAGCAGTGCCTTGGGGTCTAAATCTAAATCCCAGAGGATGGACCAGCATGTGAAAACATCACATGGGGAAATCCTCAGCACCAGCCTAGAGCGTGTGGGGGAAGGGAAGACGAAACTAATGAAGATAGATGTTGTACCTGGAGGGATGTTTACTCTTCCTTTGGTTAGGTACTCAGACATAGGAGAAGAGTGAATAGCCTCAAAGACCCTGAGTAACCTTGGGAGCTTTATCAGGACCTGTTCCTGTGGTTCCCTCCACATGGGCTGACACAAATGCAGTGACTAATGATGGTTACCCCTGATTACCACAAAACAGCTAAAAATTGAGTACCTTTAATGAAAGGGAGCTGTGTCAAATCCTGACTCCAGCGTGTGCTGTCTGTTGCTGTGTCTGCTGAGCTGTTTGTTTGCCTACTGAAGGGGGAAAAATAACGTGAAGCTGGAGAGGAAACTAGGCTGAGAAAAGGGGGTTTGTTGTTGTTCTCAGTCTCAGTCTTTCCAGGCGAGTTCCAGTAGGTGCCAGTCTCACCTTGTGGAGCAGGGGAGAATGGAAACTGCTAGCAATTCTTCATAGAAATATGAAAAAATACAGCACAAGAGGGGGTGGGAGGAAAAATGAAAGCCTATAGGAAAGACCTCTGTTCTCTGGGATGCTCACTTCATTTCTTTTTCCCTACTCAGCAAAGTTTATCTTGGGCTCGGCAGCACAGACCAGTCTCCCCCCCGCTCTTTAATTAGTGTGTAGTAAAGGAAGAAGATGTTGGGGGAAGGAAAGGGAAATGGGATATTGTGTTTTGAAGCCCCAATGGGTAGAAAAATGCACGGTTTCCAAATATGATAGTTAATGCTTAATCTGACAGACTGTCTCTTATCAACAGGCTTTATGTGACACCCCATTACGTGATAATGGAATCCTATATGGAGACCGCAGGAGACCCAGTTCCATTCAATTAACTTACAAAACAGCAAACCTCTGAAAGCATCTTTGTCTTCTCTTTTCCCCACCTCTTTCTCTCCTTTTTTTTTTTTTACCCTGAGAAAATGAGAGAGTGAATATTTCTATTTTGTTTTGCAGAGGATTAGTACCAACTAATAGGATTAATATCCCGAGTTGTGTGGCAAATGGAACATTGTTAATAGGGTGATTATTAGAGAATTATATGGCAGGGCAAAAAAAATTAAAGGAATTGAAAGAAAAGTATCTCTGTGTTGGAGAGACTGCCATTTCCGTGCAATACCCCAGCTGTTGGCCTGCCCGTTCTGGCTCATACATCTTTATTTCTCAGGCTTGCTCTGCCTCTGCAATTGGCTTCAGCATCAGCACAGGGCAAGAAGCAATTTCAGAGGCTAGAAGTGGGGAATGCAAAGAGCTGGCGTCTCCTCCAGGGCTAGCTACCAGGACCCTAAAAGTAAAAGGAAGGTAAAGGATTTACAAGTAGCAGATAGTCAATATCTCACCTAGGATCCCGGGGATGCCTTCCAGCTGTCAGTGGACTTCTGCTCATGATGAATAACTCCATCTCTCCCTCTTGCTTCCTTCCCCTCTGGTCGGTTTGGCTTTGCCCATGGGCTCTGACTGCAGGCAGGCAGCAGCAAGAATCACGGTGTGTGTGTGAGTGTGAGAATGTTAGCATTTGAACACTGGCGGCTCTGTAACACGTGCTGGAGAACTTTAATCTATGTGAGTTTGGAGGGCCAAATATAGCTGGCAAAAATTTTGTAGTGGTTGCGTGCCATTGCTGGCAGGTCCAAGACAGGCAACTTCTGCAAACCAGTGGGTGGGTAGGCCTGGAGCTCTGGTTCACAGCTAGGAAGGCATGTAGTTACATTCTGCTCAGAGCTTCCATAGTCCTTAGGAAATGAAAGGACATTTATTTGTTTCCCAAAACCTGTATGTGTCTGTGGGTCACATTCACCTAAACGAACATGTGTGAGTGTGAGCCCCTCGAGGAGGGACTCTTGGGAGAGAGATTTCAGCAGCAGCTTAGCACAGTTGATGCATGGAGATTTTTTCTGACATCTGAGAGAGTAACCTTATGCACTTGCATAAATCCTTCTGTCCCAGGCCACAAACTAAAGCCATCCATAGCAGTGGATGGTTAGTGGACAGGGGACTGGCATGAAGGGTTTTCTGCCTGAAGGTATTTAGGCCTGCACCATTCAGTTTGCTGTAGGAGGCTTTGTCTGAGCAACTGATAGGGATTTGTTCCCCTGAACTGGATCCCCATTACACCATGAGTCACTACTATTTATATCAGCTGTCGATCTCTCCCAGTGGCTACCTGCCTTTATTCAGCTGAGATTTAGCGCTTGTTTTGTTTTGTTTTGTTTTAAATTGAACCTCCTTTTAATTCTTTTTCAAACATTTTTAATCTTAGTTTGTTTTTCAGCAGCTGACTAGCTGTCTGGAGTTGAGTTACCCTCACCTGCTGCTTACTGTTCTGGTGAAAATGGGATATCCAGTGCTAATTTTCAGCAGATTCAGCTTTGTCTAAAAGAGTACTTTGCCACAGAGTAAGAGTGTCATGCCATCTAGAAATGAAAGGCCACAACAAGAAACAAAGCACTTTGCATCAAACAGGCATTTTAAACACTGTAGAACTGCATTCTAAAGCAGAAGGTTTGCTTTGTTTATGGCCCTTGTTACCCTAGGAACTCTGCAAGCAAACAGTAAATTATCCGTTCTTGCAAGTAGATCAAAAAAGATCAACCCCTTTTATTGAAAAGAGAAGGGAAATGGGACATGTGAAGGGCTATGCCTCAGCCATACTGGGGAAAGTGGTAGCAGAGCTGAGAGTCGAACCCAAATCTCCTGAGGTCCATTTGGATGCTTTGCCGCAGTGGTCTGGCTTCCCTCCCTGATCTTCCTGTGCACGCTCAGAATTTCCAAACTATCATAATCGGTTAAACAAAACGCAGTCATTCTCCTGTCTTTTGTAAGGTCCAGGGTTTTCCTTTTTCTCCCCACATCCCAGTCAACCAAGGGATCTCCTGCCTGCCTTGAGCTTTTCCTGTAGCAGAGCAAAGACCTAGGCTGGAAGAAGGTGTGGAGGAGCTGTGTGCACTTCCAAGAAGGAGGAGATCCTCTGGGACCTGCTGGGAGACTTCTATAGCAGAGCTGATTTTCTGTGTTGCACGAGGCAGGGGCACAGTTATTGTGGCACCTGACCACACCTGCAGACTCAGTGTGACTGGCAAGTTACCCATTTTACAGCTAGGTCAGTTGAGGGCAGGCACTGGTAAGACAGGAGTGTCCTGAGAGGCTCAGACTGTTGGGTCCTGCACCCTGACCCTCTCGCAGAGAGGTCTTGAGGAGCCACCTCTGCTTGTGCGTGAAACCAGCTGCTTTGAGGCAGGACATCTAGGAACAGCAGGATGGTGTTTTACCTTCACCTTCATGGAAGGTAAAAGTCCACGTAATTTAAAGATGAGTTCCCTTATGCCAGGCTATGAAAAGCATCTTCAGAACACCCCCAAGGTTTCCCTTTAATTACCAATTGCAGCTGATTTCACAGAGCAATTTCTAAGCCTCCAGCAAGGCCTTGTGGCAGTTCTTTCATCTCTCAGGCTTATTGGGAAAAGCTGTATTAAACGTCTTTTAATCCTGCCTTGGATGCACTACCTTTGATCACCTACAATTTTATACATCTGTGCTCAGGCTCACATTCCTACGTACGTGCTCCCCCATCCAAAATGCTTTAAACTGTGTCCCTTGATTAGAAAGTCTCTACTGACTGATATAAAGCATCCTGCAAACTTGACTGAAATACCCTGATAGCTAATGATAATCCAGAGGGTCTGCGTGATCCAACCGTAAATTTTGGCATTGCTGGATAGGCTGATGAATGTAATTTCCTCAGTTATGTTTTACTCCATGTTTTCTTCATAGAGAACAAGTCTCTGCAGGGGAAAACAGTAAATGTCCTTGCACGAAAAGAGAGAGCTTTAGCCAGATCTGGGACGAGACACTTCTATGTATTAATATAACTTCAGTCTCAGTTGAGTGTGGCACGCAAGAAGGTGGGATGTTCCCAGAGAGGATGCAGAAATCTACACCCTAAAAAGTAAAAAGCCAAGGCTTCTCCATTCGTTGAGGACAAGGTCAGTGCAAGGAGCTGGAGCTCTGAGCTCTTAGTCTAATGTCCAAGGTACAGAACACTATGTCCCTTACGATGCTTCCTATCTGAGGGGAACCTGGTCTCCTTTTTGGGGAGATCATAGTGGTAACAATAAGAGATTGCACTTGGGATCCAGCTGGACTCCCAGTGTTCCTGAGCACTGCAGGTGGGCCATGGGAGTTGTGCCACTTCACTGCAATTGCAAGGCTCTCCCTTTTGCACGTCATGGGGATCTCTGTGAGAGCACTATCATTTGAAAGAGTCCCAATGTCCATCAGGGAAGCAAAAGAAAAACCAGGAAAATGGTGTATGCTGTTCTGGGGTGGATATAAGCAAAAATTCCGTCACATACAGACAAGCTCCATATCATAGCCGTGAGAGCAGCAGGAAATCCACACAAAGTACTGGTGGGATTACCTGTCTGAAAACAGCAAACAAGCCATGCCCTAAAACTGCCTGTGTATAAATGGGGACATCTGCCTACACCAACAGCTCTGTATGACCACCTGGACTTAGACTTGCATCAGTGCTGTTTGAACACATGTTTATTTCAACTACAACAAGAAAACTGAGTGCGGGGTCATGTTTTGGAGGCCTTGGGTTTGCTTACTGGAGCAGGAACAATCTTTTTCCCAGAAAGTCATTATCTTGATACTCAAAGAGAGAACAGCCGGAGAGGTTTGTGATCTAAGCAGCTGATCTGAAAATAGCTCAGCTCTGTAGGAAATGCAAGGTCAACTGCCAGATGGGTCAACTCCAACCCTTTGCTCTGCCGAAACCAGCAAGTTTTGCGCTCTGCAGCTTTTGCATGGGATCTTCACGATGTGACATTATCAGGCAGAGGCCCTTTAGGTGTGCGCCCACTAGATCCCCAAGAGCCTGTGTCCTCAGAAGCATCATGCTTATAAAGAAAACATGGTATGTTTTCTTCTGCTCCTTCTTTGAGGTCTTGGGTACTGCTGCTCTCCGCTCAACTTACAGGCTTGAAGATCTGCGTGTGCCTGTGCTTTTTGTACAGTGGGAACGTCATGAGATCCTCCATAAAATCCTCTTTCTCCACAGCAGATGAACGCGTGGTTTTGGCTAGGGGGGATGAACTAGGCTAATTTCCTTTCTCTTGCTCTATTATAAAAGAGAGTGAATCCTAAAGGAGTCTGATCCAAGAGTTAGACGTGAAGATCCAGCACTGGCACGCTTGCCAGGTCTGATAGAACTGTGATCTGATGTGTCAAATGCATTTTAGGGTCTCAGCTATGTGACAGCTTGCTAATGACTCTGAGCTTCAGGAAGCTTTGACTGATGCCTCTGGGAGCTGGCAGAAAAAACTGTAGGAAAACTTTTTTTCTTTGGAAAACATTTTTGTCAAAATCAAAACATTGACTGGAAACTTGTCTCTTCCAGCATCATTTTAAACTGGAATGTGTCAAAACAAATGCTTTTATTTTGATTTGAGTGAGACACTTATAATTTTTACTTTACGTTGCAATAAGGAAACAACACATTTACCATATTTTTATTTATGTCTCTGCTTCTTGGATAATTTTCAGAAATGAGGAACTGCATGCTTCCAAAGTGAATTCTTGGCATTTCTATTCAGAGATTTTCAATTTCTTGTTCATGGTGAAAGCAGATGTGGATGTTCAGCCAGAACTACCTACAGATGGGAACTCCAGTGTTTCAGATTCGTACCTCTGGCTCTAGTGTGTTTTCTTTAACTGCAATCTTACTGAGCAGACATTTGGAGGGGCCATCTTACAGTCTGCTTTAGGCTGCTCTGGGTATTTAATGGTGGTGCAATCGAAACCAAAAGCCAAAATTCACTTTATTATAAGTGGAGAATATTTGGTAATATTTAAGTGTGTTCTGGACAACCAAATACTGAGCTGAAGGCATAAGTGATGGTCAAAGTAAAAGGCAGAGGAGTGCACTTTTGCTTGCAAAAATGAGTCAAGCAATGACCGGCATCTTGGTGTAGCAGGTTAATCCTCTGGTTCCACCTCAAGCTTGTCTCTTCCCTTGAGACAGGAGGAAGACATTTTCCTTCTTTTCTGCCTGCCAGCCCTGCAAGGGCTGGGTTGAGCTGTCAAACATGGCTTCAGAACGCAATGATAACCACTACTGTTTTAATTTCTTTCCATCCAGGCAGAGCAGCTGTTGTGAATATACTGCTGAAATGAATGTAGGATATTGGACTTTGCTGTTCCTTTTGCCGCTGGTTTGCTAGATGAGTCTAGGTGTGTTGTGTCCATGGTTCTGCCTCACTTTCCCTTTCCCTCTGGTGATCTGTGATCTCATGCTGTACTGTTGTCTCTGGCTAAAAGAGATTGCTGCCCATACAGTTTGGGAGTGCAGCTCCAGCAACTGAAGTAGTTTTGGTGCAAAAGCTTGGAGTGGGGTAGACTGCACCAGCTGAAGGATCTGTTCTTCCTTTTTTGTGAGCAGAAGGTGCTTAACTTGGGCCTGAACTGGCCCAGTGGCCTCATGTTTGAAGTGAACACCCGGACTGTGAACTGTTGCTCAAGGCTGTTTGGATGGGTGGGTGATGGGGAACTGCATCAGATCCCTTGGGAAATCTCTCTTTGCAGACTGGTCTGACAATTTTTCTGCCAACTTTGAAGTTCCTGCCTAGAGGACAAAGAGCAGCAGAAGTGAAATGGTATGTGGGGAAAGCAGGAAAGAATGAAAGGAAACAAAAATATTATCTTCCCTCCACCAGCTAAACAGCTCTTGGGCATAGGGGGCAATCAGCATGGTGCACCCCATGTTGTTTGGATCCCTGCTGATTGAAGCAGTATCAGCTGTGAAGATCGATTCCTGTTTCTGGACTGGAGCCACACAGAAGTCCTCCTTGGGCCCTCTGAGACAGGGCTGACATGTCTGTCCTCATGAACATCCCTTCCTGGTAGAGGTGTCAGGGAATTGGAGACATCCAATGAGCCTGGCAGAGGAAGGATGCCCTGCTGCTTGCCTGCATGTTTCATGCAACCTGTTCTCTGCATTCAGTCATTTTAGGCCCCAGAATTTCAAAACCACGTAAATAAATCATGGTCCTGTCATGCATTGAACTGAAATGCCCCCAATGAGCAGAGCACAACTGAGCTTCATCAGAAAAAGACGGTCCTTGTTTGTGTTCCCATGTGTTGAACAGCTCTGCTTTGGAGGAAGCAGGCTGAGCCTGGGCTTCAAAGGGGAGGATGCTCTGGTAGCCACGCTGACTACAGGGTTGGAGGTAACATTTCCCCCCTGTTTTTCTTGCCTTCGGGTTGAAAATGGCTTGTGCGTTTTCTTTTTCATGCATTTGCCCCTAGGCTAGTGGTGATTCTTGTCTTGCCTTAATTGCTTTTTAAAGCATGCAAAGCTCCATGTCTACCCCAGATAGCACTGAGCTCTGTGATGCGCTTATCGTTTTCCCAAATACCTTTTTAATTAAATTGGAGCAGAGCGCTCCATTTTCTAGAGCTATCCATCTTGGCAAGTTTCTTATTTCTGCTGGGCAGGCGTTATCCTGTTTATCACTGCCAAAATCTGGTGAGTTTTCTACAGGCTTTGGGATTTGCAAGGAAATTTTCCTCTGGTAGGCAGATAGCTGCTGACTCAAAGGTTGCTCAGGCTGGCTGCTGTGGGTTAAGGATGTGCTGCATCAATTCAGGGAGGGTTTGTTGCAGGGCTTAGCAAGAAAAATGTGGTGTCTGTGATATAAAGGAATGAGGTTTGACACTACATTAGGCCCTCTCTGCCCCTGAGCTCTGCAAATCTGTACAGGACAAAAAAAGACATTTTTTTTTTCTGGCAAAGATAAGGCTTTGGAATTTGGTTAAAAAGGTAAAACCAACCCTGTGAATTCGAGAAACAGGCAGCTGTTCTGCTCCATCACAGGGACCTGCGACACTGGTGACCTCTTCTGCTCAACACGGAAAATTTGTTCTCTGTAGCACCTTTTGGCTTGACAGGCCCTTTGTTGCAATGTGCCATTTCAGATCTCCCTCCTTGCTCTGGGATTCAGTGGTCGAGCATCCGTCCTGCCCCAGCAGACACAGCATTGCTTTAAAAACCCAAACCCAGATCACGCTGTTGGAGAGATGAAGGTCAGCAGTGTCACTGTGTAGAAATGACCCTTTCTTCTTCTGAAAGCAAACAGCAAGCATCTGAGTCATATTTGCTTTGCTGGAGGAAAAAAGTAGAGGCGGTTTTCACTATTTTTATCACCGTTATCCCTGCAGAATCAGCTCCGCTCTGGGAGAGCACAGCAGTCTTCTCTGCCTTGTGAATCAACAGAATCATGAACTTTCCTCCAAGTGAGGGCTGTCTACATATCCTGATTGACTTTATGCCTATGCCTTGAGCTACAGCTCTGCAATCCTTTTGCAGGAAAGGGGTTGTGGAGGTGTCTGACATGGCCTGGGGAATATTTTTATGGCTGGTAAAGATGACTGAGCCAAAGAGAAAATGATTCGATCTCCCCAAGTGAGTTCATGGGCATTTTCTCTTGGCAAAGGGGTATGAGGAGTCATTTTAACATGTGAATTGAGCATATTTGTTGCTGACATTGAGAAAATGGAGTTGGTGCCCCACAATGAAGCTTTGGAAATACAGCTTTTAAAAACTCCAACAATGTGTGACAGCTCTGAATTTTCCTCTGATGAATTAACTTCATTTGATAGAGACAATGCAGCTGTTTACTCGGCTGAGCACTCCTCACTTCTAGTTGAAGTGATCAGTTAGGAACTGAGAGTTAGTGCCTGGTAAGGGGTAAAACTGCCTGCATGAGAGCAGACAGGAGCACAGAGATTTAAAAGCAAATTGTACCAACACCCACAGAAGGAGCTGTAATGCCAAATCCTGAATTGGTGCAGAACAGAGAGGTCAGTGTCCAACTCCAGAGAGGGATCTAGACAAGGTGTCAGTATTCTTGTCCCCGCATTTTAAGACTGGAACCTGGAATTTCCTCAGTAAAAATGGTGAAGTTGGTGTAAGACTTGCAGTCTAGGAAAGTCTCTGCTTGGCTCTGAACATGTTTGAAGGTATCTCTGGCCTCTGGAGTTCCAGTTGTTTTCGTTTCTCTTTTTTGGTTACCTAAGAGGAACTTACATGCTCAACCTGGATGTGTCATACTGATGTTCTGGGACTCACCCAAAGAAAGGTTTTGCATCTTTGAGACATCTCTTTTTGTCAAAGACAATTGGATCACAGATGTTCGGGTTTGTTGGGTTTTGGGTTTGACTTCTTTTTTTGTCACAACAGTTTTGTCTTGAAAAATGTCATTTTGATGAAACAGAAATTGCTCAGGAAATCTTACCGATTTTGACAATTCTGCTTGGAAGGGAGCTGGGGAGGAATATCTTGAAAGTGCTGGAACTCCCAGTTATGACATTTTCTGAATGGAAGGAGTTTTGATTTATTTCTTTTTCTCTTTTCAAAATGATGTTTCAAAATGTACTATTTTGTGGGGAAAAAAAGGGTTGAGTCTGAATCAAATGCCTGAAAAAAATGAAATAAAATATTTTGACTGATCTGAGGCAGTTCTTCCGCATTTCATTTTGCAACTTCTTTGGCTTTTCGGACAACATAGGATGATTTAAAAATTGTTGGTTGTTAAGTTCTTCTATCCATACTCACAGATGTGTTTCTAGGTTGAGCCAGTGATGTATGAACCATGCTTCTTTTTGTGGTGATAAATTACCTGGTTTCATAGCTGAAAAAAACTGTTTTAATCCATTAACTATAGAGAACAAAATACCCCAAGTCTCTTGATTCACGGAACCATGCAAGGATCTTCCACTATATGAATTATTCAGGAGCAGTGGTGAAAATGAAGTACCCATTACATTTACAAATATTCCACAAAGAGTTCAAGGCTGAGCAGGAATAGATCAGACAGCATTTATTGTAAAGCCTTGCTGAGTATTACTGTAGATTTAATTTCCCGTAGTAATTAACACAGGATCTGCAATCCAGCTTTGAAAAGGCGATTGAACTTTTCCCTGTGAATTTAGGAATCATCTGCATTATTACATGGTATAGGTGACTTGGACCGTTGAGCCTTTGTCTAAAATTAGTCCTCAGTGTGGTGGATGATTAAAGAGGGATTGTTCCTTCGGGCTACTTGGGATTGATGTTTTCTATTAAAAAATGCATTGCTAAGGATTTGTGAAATATAGAGAGCTTCTCTGGTTGTGTGTAACTTATTATGCAGATATGCTTAAGCTATCAGATAAATGATAAATGATTTCTATAAGTTGGATGGGTAGCATGACCCAAGGGTAGGGGTTTTTATTATTTTTCTTCCTCTCTAAGAATCAGAGAGAGCCATTTGTCAAGTCGACCAAGTGAGGTGCCCTGAGATCGTATGTCAAAGACTGTTCTGTCTGGAGTGGGTACAACAGGAGTTAATAACGTTGCACCTCCTCAGACCTCTTCATTTCTACTAAATTTCCCTGCCCTTTTCCTTGTTTTTTAACTAGGTTTCTTCTGGCTTCTGCTGGCATGTCTGCCTTCGAGTGCTGCCTGCTGGGAAACCTGCCAGCAGCACTGGAACTGAGCAAAAGCACCATCTAATGGTGTCTGAACGACCTTCTCTCTGCCCCTGTACCAAAGCTGAGCTGACAACAACCTGGAACTGGGAGACAAAGTAATCCCTTCAACTCCCATTCCTCTCAGAGCAGTCAGGGTTTTGTTTTCGAGCATCTGTCTTGCTCATATGTGTCCTAAGCACCTCTCCAACCTGAGGAAACAGCCATTTAACAGGACCCTGAGCACAAGGCCTTCCATTTTCACCTGGGAGCACAGGTTGTGTTTTGATTGATGGCAGAGCCTCTCTGAGGGGGGAAGCCAGGGGCATGGAGTGGGTGGAACATGGAAAGAGCAATGTCCTGTGTGGGTCTCATACTTGTATTGGAGATAAGTGTAGAATATCATTGCGATTTGCATTTAAGTTCTTTCTCCACAGCTAATGGTGCCCTTGGGCAGAACTAAGGCTGTTTGGGATGTGTTAGGTTGCGTTGTATCATTGGATGGTTTATTTTTTTTTGGTACTAAGAGAGTCATTGTCCTTGGGTTGGATAAAACTTACCCTGTTGGGCTGTTTTTTGAGGAATGAGAGGCAGTTTGTTCTTGATGGAGTTCAAACATCCCTAGCACTGTACAATTGTAAATCAGGATTTTAAAAAACAAGACTTTTTCTAATTACTTCCAGAACATTAATTCATTGTTGGAAATTGGGATTCCGTTGTGTTAAAGTCCATACATAGACTACAAGAGTCACTGCTTTGAAGAATTATCTACTTACTGTAGGAATCTATTTGACTGGACTCGTGTTGGAAAAATAATAATTAAATCGCTTCCCAACAGTTTTACTCTTTGAAAATTGTTTTTCTTTTGTGAACTTGAAATATCTTAAACCAGTTCAAGGGAACGATTTAACAGTATTTCCTCAGTAATAAAATACTTTATAGGAGCTATTTGGTCCTTTCCTTTACTCTCGCTGGCTAGACCCCTCTGCAGGACTTTAAATCACAGGGCTTCCAGTCAAGCTGCATCATCAAGTCTCATCAAAGAGAGGATTAGAAGATCTAAGAGACGTCTTTGTCATTGAAGCAAGGGATGTCTTACTTCACATTTTTATAGCACCAGCACAACAGGGCTGTGATTAAGGCCAGGGCACACTGATACTACTACAAAACTCCTTATTTGTGTTTTTAACCTGGTCTTGGAATTATAGTAGAGTTTGGATTTTACTTGGCTTTCCCAAGAACACTTTCTTTTCCTTAACATAATGTAAATAGCCCAGGATATGCTAAGAAGAGAAGGTCTGGGGATTTGAACAAATTGTACTGGATTTGGGTAGTAGGAGATAATCCCCAGTCTGTACAAAGCACCTTTCATCTTGTTGTATTAGTTTTGTAGACAGCAATCACTTCGCTCTAGACTGAATTGTATGTGACAGCATCTCTGTGCCTTGCTACCTACTCCAGCAAAGAGAGCAGCAGGCTTTTTAATTACTGTAATCCGGTGTGCGTGATACTGGTGTGTTACAGTGATGACTGCATCTGAAGGATAAAGCATCTTGGGAGAGGAGTAAGCAACAGGCACAGATAAGCTCTGCAGAAGTTCAGACACTGCCCACTCTGAAACAGCGCTGGCTTCAGGAGCAGTTCTTACCTCCCATCTCAGGGGACTTCTTGGCTTTCCGTTCTCCAGGGACATCAGCTGCTTTTCTGGGCATCAGCTGCTTCAGAGCTTCGCTTGCTAATGCTGAAGGACAAGGGAGACTCTGCTGCCAGGGTTGATATAAATACGTAATAATTTGTTTTTAATCAGCATTAACAGTGCTGAGATTACAAAGTCAGATCCACTTATATCACAGTATTGGGGTAACAAGAAATGATCAGTGGCATGTTGCTTGAGTTCTTTCTTTCTAACAAAGCATATAGATATTTTGAGTATAGATCATAAATGCAAAATCAAAGACAGCATGTGCAGCTTCTTTCGGAAACTCCTATTCCAACATCTTTGTCAACATTGTGAGTTTAGTTGTACACAAAAGTCTCTGAAGGCTCAGGGAGCCCATAATTTCATTTGTTTGCAAAGGGAACTTTGGGCTTGTGTGTGTTGAAAATTTGTTTTCCTTAAAAGAAAAAAAAAAACAACTAATAAAATGAAGCAATGTATTGTTTTCTCAATTCTGGCAGGTACCTATCTGATTGCACAGGTAGACTCAGTGTTGCTGTTTGTCCCTTAATGTCTTTGACAGGTTTCCAAATCAAATCAGGATGGACAGGAATGCACAAATATGCCTTTTGCGTTTGTCCTTCCTTCCCTGCTTCAGGCTCAGCAGTGAGGCATGGACACTTCATGGCTGTAAGAGAGCTCCAGCCTTGCTCCTGAGCACAGATATCCTTCATGGTTTCCAGGTACAAATTCCTTGTCCAGAATCTTGCTATGAGTTTAGTAGTTTGGTGCCCATCTTCTGGCTGTAACAGCTATTTTTAACAGTGATTGTGTCTTTTTTGCTAATTTATTTCTTGCTTTGGTGTGGGAGGATGTGGATGAGTGGGTGAATGGGTGACCTCACTGCACATCCATTACCAATATCTTCTCCTTGCTAAGACCCCCCTGAAACCTGAGTATCTATAAATGCTGGCAGCCAAACCCTGGTGGAGCTGCTGGCTGAGTGGAGCTGGTTGACCATTTGCTGCCTAATTCCTATAGTCCAGAGCACCCATGTACTGAAGAAGGCAGTGCTGGAATGGCAGGGGGACCTGGAACCTGCAGCCCTTTCTCCCACGCTCTCCACTCTTTGATTATCACTACAGTTGGAGCCAGCAGGGACATGCAATTCATTGGCCATCACAAAGATGGATCTTGCCCCAAATCACCTGAGGCCTGTTACTGAGCACACAAAGTAGGGGGATTTCAAGAAAGCCCCCTGGAGGTACCCCAAGCACCTTTCTTCTTCCCCTGAGGCTGCCCTGTCTGTTGTTTCTCTGCAGAAGTGTGTGATGGCCACAGCTCTCCCTGCATGCATGTCTTCCCGGTCACGCTCAGCAGCTGGGGCTCTGGCTGCACTCTTCAATAAATGGAAATAAATTAATAGTTTTGTGGGCCAGGGAAGGAGCTTGGGCTCCAAGCATTTGGCCTTTGAAAACCGTTCCTCAATGCCTGCTCCTTTATCTGCAAAACAAAAGCAAATCAGCTGAAGAATCCTGGCCAGCAGTCCCCAAAGTGACTCTGTGCATGCCTCACTGTTTGTGGCAGTGCGGGTCAGCGCTGTGGCCCAGCCGGGTTTCTCTGCAGGTTTTGAGGACGCCCGCTGCAAAGGGGGGGGCTGTGTCCCATTTTTACCCCAGGACTTGCCCAGCAGCTGGGAGTGACTGAAGCAGGGCTGCAGGTTCTCTGCCTGTCTCCTCTGAGAGCTTGCACCTTCCTTACTTGGTTTAGTAGCCATCTCAGGATCTGCTTTTTTTAAAATTATCAGTGCCTTGGGCTGTGCAAGGGGCCGTGGTGCGCCGAGGGCGGGCTAGATCTCTGTTCTCTTCCTTCACTTTCCCTGCATTCATTGCTACATTGAGAAACTGGTCTGTCTTTTCCTTTTTTGCCCCAACAGTGGGGCAACTTTTCAGTGGTTTTTGCTCCAGTGGTGGGTGAACAGGGAGAGAGAACAGGCTCTTGTGTTTAGGGGCCTCACATATTACACTGTAAAAAATATCCTTGTTGAAGAAATCCTGTCCTTCCGCATCTGTCTACATTTTTAGAATTTCACAGATTGCTTTTCTTTTTTTTGCTGCTAAATTTTGCTTGGCTTTAGCTAAGGTTTTTTTTTTTTTTTTTATAAAGAATAACAGTTTTCTTCCTGGGACTTGTCTTTTGTTCCTTGGGAAAAATTCCTCATCTTCAGAAATAACCAAACAGGATTTTTTTGAAGAGCTGGGCCCACCCTGTCTCCCAGGAGTGGTGACACCATGGTGCCATGGGAAGGGCTGGCTCCAGCCACGTGGGGCTGCTGCTCCTTTGGACCATGTGTGGTCCCAGCTGTCTGTCTCCTGTTCTGGGCATCAGACTGGGCTCCTCACAAACAGATCTCTGATGTCTTTACTTAGTAAGTAGCAAGATGCCTCAGCAAGGCATTGAAGTCTGTGCTGCGTGTTCAGACTTCAAATCCCTGCCAATAATGCAGAGTTAAAGAAGGGGATTATAATGGTGCATAACAAATAACAAGGGTTTAAACCATCTTAAGAACACTGTACTCGGAAAAAGAGGGATTGTTTGGATGATGAAACCTGCAGGTATGAAGAAAAGCTTTTATTTCATGTACCTATGCACTTGGGATAATAAACTCTGCTGTGTGATACTGGTTGTTACAATGAACTTATCCTGGACTTACGTATTCCTCTTGCTCAAATGCATGTGGGTTGTGATCACTTTCTGCTTCCTTCGAAGCCATTCAGTGTTATTCAGGAGCAAAAATACGAAGGACGAGCAGATACTAGGGGTGAAAGGCAATGTGGAAATCTGCCCTTCCTGACTTTCTTCCCATCCTTTTCTCCTTGGTTCATGCCCCAAGCTGGGGGACCCCCAGCAGAGCTCAGCTCTCCTGGTTTGCATCACCCTCACAGCACGTGTGGACTGCGTTCCACTGAACCCATCCTGCCTCGATCGAGGTGGTAGATCCTAAGTGACCTGGTTGCGGTGAGCTGTCTCTACGCAGGTCCTCAAGGCTCTTTGAAAAGCCCAGGAGCCATGCATGCTTGTGTCCCTTCATGTGGGGGAAGGCCTGAGTGGTTTAAATCTCAGTGTAAAACAAGACTGTCATATGGGAGACAGAAGCGAGGGTGTCAGAACACGTTAGTGCTGCTTTGAGTGCCTGCCTACCTCATAAATCCCCCCTTTGCTCTGAAATCCCACACAGACCTTGGTTTGTACAAAGGGAACTGGCAACTGCAAGTGCTTGTTTGTTTTGTGTTAAACAAAGCTGCTTTTTTCCTTCATGTTTTTGAGTAGTTGCCACACATGGCAAGAGAAGATGGGGAGGAGGAACCTTGTTTTTGAAATAAGAAAACCATCTTAAAAAAAAATAAATTAGTAGATCTGAGGCATATAAGAGAGGTATTTATTTAAAGTATTTATTTAAGCCAGTGTGCGATTTACTTTATGTTTTCCCTTTTTGCAATGCTGAAACATCTGGATTTGTTTCATTTGCTAGATTGGAATGGCAGGCAACAGAGGTGAAGGTGGTTATATACAGGTTTAAAACAAACAAGCAAAACAAACTAGTTGCTATTTCCAAGCCAAAGGTAGCCCTGCTATAAACACCCATTACTGTGGTGCAAACTCTAATACCAGCTGTTTTCTCATCTACGTCTAGTTTTCCTCTCTTGCAGTTTCTGTGCATCTTCTTTGATGGAGTCTGACTTTTGCTTGCTGGTTTCAAAGAAAAGTGATTTTTTAATTCTTTTTTTTGCCTCTCCTAGTATTAAATTCATTTCCTGCTGGTTGATCTCTTCCTATTTTTAGGTGTAAGTGCACTGAGGTCTAGGTCAGCTCTTCTATCATACGTTGCATGTGCCTGCTACTTCTGCTGGGTTGCTGCATTATAGTGGTGCCCACCCCATGGTATGCTGTAACTGTGACACTATCCCAGAGGCGCCCAATTATGGATGAAAGTGGTCCAGCTGCCTGCATAGATTAGACGGAAGAAAACGCGATTTGCCATCCTTGTAGATCTTCTGACACACAATGTTCACAAAGGGCAGGGTGTCGAAATGCTTTGACTTGGAATAAGAGAAGAAAAAAGCAAGAAAATGGGTCATAATGAAAAGGACTGGGGTGGAGAGGGAAAATGCATTAGAGATGCTGCAAAGTTCTGTGCTGCTCTGCTGGTTATTAGCTTGTCTCACAGAAATTGGGAAGTTTCTACACACTCTTAAATACCCCAAAGGGCAACTTTCTTGTGTAATTCTACTTCTTGAAGTGTATATATTTCCATTGAATGTGGAAACTGCATGGAGTGACTCAGAGGAAGGTTCCCAAGCAGAGGTGTATACAAGAGCCATTATTGGTAGCGGGACTCAAACTTGCCTTCCTAAGTCCATAACAACCTTCTATCCCAAAGAGTGTGAAACACATCACATACTATGTATACAATGTATGTTCACAGTACAGTTGAAAAGCAACTAAATCTGTGAAGAAGATGGCACAATCCATTGTATGTTGAAAGTCTTCACTGAAGAAAGAGGCTGAACAAGGCACACAACCCTCCCAGGGCCTACGAGGACCCCATGTGGCATGGAAAAAAGTTCAGGAACTTGGAAAATGCTCATTTATGGCTCATAAACTCAGACACACTCAGCATAAGACATTTCCAAGAGTTCTTCAGATTGTGTGACCATTTGGCCCCAAAGATGGAGATGCAGGAACTATAGAACTGAACTATAACCAATAAAGGGCACATCGAGTACCCACCTCCTCCCTTCTCTCTGCTTTTCTCACTGTGTATAATGCTGACAGGCTTCTCAGTAGCTTCCAGGTATTAAGATGCCAACTAAACTTGCCCAGACAAGCAGCTACAGTAGTCATTTTTGTGTGTTGCTGTTGAGTGGCCTGTGTGCTGGTCTCTAGCAGGCTATATAGGGGAGGGGAGGAAAGATTCCCTCGGCTATTTCTACAGCTTCTTTACTCCCAGTCTTCCTTCCTGTTTAGGCTTCTCTTTATTCCCTAAAGCTGTCCTTTTTCTTGCAGAAAAGCCATTCAGCTGGCAGGAGATCTCTCCAGGCATTTTGAGTATTGTCATCACTCTCTGTTCCACCCGGGGAGCTTTTGGCCATTGTTAGCTGGATTCACAGTTCAGCTCATTTTCATCTTCATCCAAAATAGGGAGCTAAATACAGAAGTGCAGCTCCTCTATTAATATCCTCAGCGTTATGGTAGGACCAAGCTGCCAGGTGCTGTACTTTGTGCATAGGGAGGGAGACTATTGTTCCATTGAGCTTGAAGCAAAAGCACAGAGAGAAGCCAGATTACTTGGGAGAGCTGAAAAATCAGCTTTGGTTTCCTAAGCCTCAATCCAATCTTTGATCCATCAGGCTATACTGTCTGTTAGTTTGAAATTGCTCACTTCCATGAGGGCTGAATCTGCCCCCCTTCAATAAAATGCAAAGCTCTTGATGTCTGACTCCAAACTTTCACTGCCTCAGGCCTCTCCTGAGGGTGCTTTCTATTCTAGCAGCCCAGAGCCACTAGTTTTTAAATCTTTGCACACATTTTATACATGTCAAAAGAATCTACTTGACTGTCTGCTGTCAGATTCCTGCTCCAAGGGCAAATATCCTAATTACTGTAGGGCTTCATGGAAGTGTCTAAATCACAGATTTATTTGCTGATTATATGACCAATGATCTTCCTTACCTCTGGTGTTTGTATCTCACTAGACTGGAGTGAGTTTATATTTGATGGCATCGTTCTGCTCCATGAAAAGGCAGCTGATAGGTAGCAGGTTCTCACTTGGCTGGATCTCATGCTGGATGTGGGCCCAGTTCACTCTGGTGGTGAATGGCCACAAACTTCCTGACTAATTCCTGACTAAAACAAAGAACCTCTTAGAGATGCACAACATATCCATGGTGCCCTTAGCAATCTCTCTTGCTGTGCCCTTCTCACAGACTCCCAGTTTGTGGTGTTGTAGGCTGGACTATGTAGTCTCACCAGTTGCACTTTCCTGTTTGGAAAAGCTCATGTCCCCAGACGACACTTGGATTCTGTATTCTGATATGGTCAATGGATGGTTCAGATGGAATGGGCTTTCTGCAGTTGCAGGGACTTCGATCTGTTGACTGCAGCTCACAAAGGTGTCTAAGAAGGATTAAAGAAGGTATCACTCAGAAAACAGAGGCCAGACTTAGTCCTTTAAAGAAGGGTGAAGGTAATGTAGCCATCAGAACAGATCCTAATGGCCTTCTATCAGCTGCACAGTTTTGCTGGCTGAAAAGTTGCCTTTTCCCTTGATAAGATTAGAAAAAAACTAAAAGAACACCCCAAGCATTAACAATCATAATCCTGAATTCACTCTGAGAGCACACTTGCATTTGAACACACTGGAATAATACTAGAACATTTTTAGGTTAATAATTAATTGCACGCTTTTAATTAGAAATTGCTGTTGCATCCACATGGACTTCTAGCACATTGCATCTTATTAAAGCTGTAATTGGAATGCGTTATTTATTTGTTTCTTTTGTTAGTGTTCATATTCCTGGCTCCTCAGGTCACTAGAGCTGCAAAAGAAACTTGTTTAAAATGAAATGCAGCAAACTCCCAACAGTAAATGTTCCTGTATGATAGTAATTGTTCTTGTTCCTCCGTGTTCTGGCTTGGTACTTTGAGATGCAGGGGATATTTATGTGGTGTCTCTGCTTGTGGCTGAGTGTCTAAAATGGCATAGCTTCAGCTGCTCACTAGGTACTTCATGAGTCTGTGGTTACCCCTGTTCTCTCCCATGGAGACCACGGGTGAGCTGCGCTGTACTGGCTATCAGATTGCAATATAGACATAAGCTAGATGATGGATGATGTTTCCAGGATGGAAGTATTTAAAGCACTCCCAGAAGCCACTCCGACAGCAAACCTAGTCCTCTGCTGCAGCTGGGAGTGCTGCTGAATGAGTCTGAGTTCAGCCCTGTCCCCCCTTCCCGATGAGAGATGTTTAGAGCTTACTCATTCCTGTAAACCCGGTGGGAAGATTTTCTGTGCTCATCAGCTCCACTGTTCCTTCTGGCCCTTCTGCATCCCCTCCTCTTATTTCAGTTACTGGAGGCAAGCCCAGATGAAGAGCAGAGACTCATTGCTGGGAAAGCTCTGCTTCACGTCCAGTCCAGGCAATCTGGACAGCTCTTTGTGCTGGCTGCAGGGAATTGAACAGGCTGGGAAGAACGGCTCAAAGCAACTGCTGAGGTCAGGCCTAAATATCAGGTAGATACAGCATGACAACTATGCTAAGGAACAAAGCTGGAGACCTGCATGGGCTTTTTAAAACTGTAAAGTAGTAAATCAGCATAAGCATAGCTGGAGCAGTCACAGCTGAACAGAAGGGGAAGAGAAAACAAAAGCACAGATGCTTCCTAAAAATGGCACAAGTGGTCAGTACTAGAGCTGGCGTTACAGCCACTGCCTCCCAAGGCCACTTGACCTTTCTGGACATCACAGGACAGGATGCAGCTCAGAAGTGAGAAAACCTCTCAAGTTTTCAGCAGCACAGCTGGACGTCAGGTATTCCCTCGTGACCTCAAGGCAACGTATCCCAGGTATGAGTCCTTGCTGCTTGGTGCTGAGCAAAGCCGATATGACAGGCCTTCCCCAGTGGAGGTGAATTCCAGCTGGCAGGGTTTACGTTCATTTCACATGGCACCTTGAATCAGCTGCCAAGAGTGACTCAAAGTCGGAGATGGCAAAGTCCATGGCGTGTTGCCTATCTGACTAGATTTCTTCCCTGTGGTGATTTAGTGCCCAAACGAGACTGTGGTCCTGTCTCAGGCGAGGGTAGATGTGAATAGTGTGATGGTGAGAATCCAGAGGAGGGCTCTGGGAAGGTCTCAGTGAAGGGGATTACAATCCTCCAGGGAGTGATGGGCTGGAAACTCCTTTGGGTCAGTCCAGTAAAGGCCTGTGGAACTAAAAACAGACATCATCAGCAAGAACAGGGGCTCTTTCAGTTACAAACAAAATTGCATTTTGTTCCACTTCTTCCGTTTGTTTCATTATCTGCTGAGAGAATTGACTCAGAAATCCTATGTTGTGTAAGAGATAAATGAGATAATCCAAGGACCCTTTGTAGCCTTCTAATCAAAAGTCTGCATGGAAGCTGACACGTAAAATCTGCTCTCATTAAAACGTTTGAGAGATTACCAGTTGCAGGCCACCCGATTGCCTGTAAATATTCAAGAAGTTGAAGTAAACTCCACAGATGTGAAAAGCCAGCATGTCAAAGCAACAGCAAAACCTTTGGCACATGTTCAAATAGTCTTCCAAACACCGGGATTTGGGCTGATTAGAAGAGAAAACCAAAGCAATTTTAGGAAGAGCTGGGGGGGGAGAAGGAAGTAAATTTAGACAAGAAAAAGCAATTACAGGCTTAAAAGGAATAATAAGCATCAATTAGCAGCAAGTATCTCTGCCTAGAATGAAAGCATTTTCAAGTACATACACGGTGGAATAGAGAAAGAGAAAAGACGACTCCGTCAATGAATTACAGCAGGGATTCCAAGATAAAGGGGAGCAAATGCTGCAGAGATATTAAACAATTACTTAGCATCGGCCTTTTAGAAATTAAAAAGGTGGAGGTTGCCCTGAGATGAGGAGCTTTCCGAAGAGACTAGATAAGACTGTGAATGTCAGCTGATAATGCCGTGTGGCTGATTCTCTTCCAAGAGTCTCTTGCATTTGGCCAAACACCAGCTTTCCACAAAGCGCTGTGGAG
This sequence comes from Dromas ardeola, assembly GCA_013398915.1. Classification (NCBI taxonomy): domain Eukaryota; kingdom Metazoa; phylum Chordata; class Aves; order Charadriiformes; family Dromadidae; genus Dromas; species Dromas ardeola. Next base: position 269,376 of record VYZM01008528.1, on the reverse strand, counting down.
GCGGTACGGTGATAGCAGGGAGCTGAAGGCGATGGGCTACACAGGAGTCGGGTAACGAAGTGCCTGCTCCATGCTGGCGTTGTGTGGCCACCTGTCAGGGTGTGTGCAGTTGCCTCCTGTGGCAAGGGAATGGGGGAAAGGTTTGGTTTTGTCCATCTGCTTCTTGCTGCTTGTGGTCCTTGGTGAACAATTGTGCTTCCCATTCCCCTAGCCAGGATTTTACGCTCGGTTGTGCCCGGTGGGGAGCTAAGTGAAAGACAGCTGTGCTGAGGAGTCCAGACTTGGCATCTATTATTAAAGGAAAGCGATGACAGGATTCAATTGCCTTCACATCTTCTTAGCTGTGGCCATGTTCCTAGAACAGGCCACTAATTGGATCACACCAGTTACTCTGTGGAGCATAGCTAATCCTTTTCTGTCTCTCTTCTGCTCTCCTGTCCCAAAATAATGGAGACTGGGGATGGGCCCAGGATTGCAGGGAGTTGTTTTGTGTCTGGGGCACTGATTTTTTTAGCCTTTGCTCAGGAAGGTCTTGCCCAGCCCCTTTCCCTAAATAGCAGCAACTGGCAGAGATCAAATACGTCTTCCACTTTCATCCCTTCTCTTAGCAAAGACACATCAGGAGCTGTAGCACTGCCCTAGAAACGATCACAGTATACAGCATGCATGTGGGAACTACTGCCAAGTCAAGTTAATTTTGGCCTCCCGCCTGCATTGTGCAGTTCTGGTCTTCCCATTTCATAAAGGATCTAGGATAAGTGGGAGAGGTTCAGAGCGGGGTGACAAAAGTGATCAGAAGTCTGTAATAGCCTCCATGCAAGGGGTGGGTAGGTGGCTCGGACTCCTCTGTCTGAAAGAGTACCGATCCCAGGCGTGTATGAGAAAGGTCTATGGAGTATGCGAGGCCTGCAGAGAATGGGCAGGGGTTGGTTGTGCGCTACCACTTCCAGCACAGGAACTAGAAAGCACCAGGTGAAGCATCCTGTTGTAGGTGGCAGGATCAAAAGAAACAAAAGGAGGTTGGTGCTTGCAGTGGTAGTTCAGCTGAGGAACTTCTTGCTGCAGGATGGTTTATACAATATTGAGGGGACGCTACAGACTGATTAATGGAAGAGAAATCTGCTCAGAGGTACTAAGTACATGGAAGAACTGTCCAACTCTGAATGTTGCTGTGACACAAAGTCTGGAGTCTGAGAGACTATCTGGGGAAAGATTATATGTTTGCTATTAATTCTTGTGCTTTTCCCAGGTATCTATGTTTGGCCTCGGTCAGAGATAGCTACACAGATGTTTGGGCTGACTGAATTGCTCTTTATGCTTGTGTGTTTTTCTGTTGCTGTGTTCTAGTGGTAATAGTCTCACTGCAGCAGCAGTAGGATTACAGAGCTCTTTCGGGAAAGCAAGATCAATTTTAGTCTGTGTGGCTTTCTCCGCTGCTGTGGCTGGGATGACACAGGTACACATGACAGACAATAAAAGCCAGCGTGGGGCTCCCTCTCCAACATGCTGCAGTCATTTCTGTGACCTCAATGCAAGCATGATGTGGCTAGCATTAAATGGAGCTTAAAAATATTGGTATTACTGCTAAACAGTAGCAATTTCAAGAGTGGGAACAACTGAAGGAACACCACTGATACTTAAGTCGGTAAACGAGCAATGTAACCCTTTGTTCCATCCTTCCCCAAGATCCAGTGGGTCCCTACAGCAATCCATAATTAGGCAAAAAAAGCAATTAACAACATAAATTCTTTCTCCATTTCTCTGTATCTACCTGGAAAATTTAACAAGTCACATCGTGAACTGACTCATTCTAATGTGAACAGGGAGCAACTCACTTGAAATCAGTAGCATTACCCAGATTTGTGCCAGTTTGATTTGTAGCTACTGGCATCTTGGCTTGCACATGTTTTCATGAGGCATTTGCACTCTCCCTTCTGCAAACAGTCTCTGCAGCAACGCTTAAGGCCGTGTCAGAGTAGGTGTGAAACTGGGTCTCATTAGGATCTTAGCAAATGCCAAGTGAGCCATCTTGACAATGATTTCTTTCCTTTCCTCCCAGTCATCTAAAAGGCTATGCCAGGGCAGAATGCGTAGTGGAAACAGAAAGGCTCATACCTTCTGTTAAAATTGTTCCTCTGCAAAGTATAGAGGGTCTGATCCTATCTAATCCTGCAGAGGTGAAAATGCCTTAAAAGCATGAAGTGCTCATTTTGTTGCATGTTGAAGGGATTTACCCAAATGCACTACAACTACCACTCCCTCTGGGACAAGACCTTTGGTTGGTAGCCAAGGCAGGGATCCTCTGGGAGCAACCAGTGTGAGACACCCGTATGCTGCTAGGATCTGCTTGGGAGTCAGTCAGCAGCTGGCATCCAGGGGTGAATCTGGATCAACTTTTCCATGCTGGCACTTGCTCTTGTGATGGCAATGTGCTGAGATGGCAGAAGGGTCCGGCAGGATTACAGCAGAAGGAGCTCTCTGGGGAGAGAGGAAGGTGGGGAAACAAATGCTTCAGTGAACTAATTCAAAGCTGTTTTTAATTATAAAAAAGAGTGAAGAGAGAATGAGATAAAAGTCAAAGACAAGAAAAATCTGCTTAAGGCTGGACAGAGCTATCATGCAAATAAGGATTTTAAGTGGAAAATTAAAAAAAATTAGCAATAAAGAGAAGCAAAAAAAGTAGCCAGCATAAAAATTAAGTTGCTGAGTCAGTCCTGGAAACAGTTCAGAAGAGAGGGCTTCTTTTTTTTTTCCCCAGATAGATCTTTTCCTGTAAATAATAAATGAAGCAGGAACCAATAACACAAAATACCGGCGTTTGTGAATGCTGAGTGTGCTTTCCCTCAATACAACTGTTTTTTTTAAAGATGTTTATGGGGGAACCCCCCCACCCCAGCAGCTGGCAAGTTTCAGAGCACCTTGCAGCCACCTGTGGCCCAAGGGTTTGCTAAGTTCTTTTTGCTTGGGCAAGTTAGTGATTATGAGGTATATGGGAGAGGGACGGAACTGGTAGGGATGAAGTCCTCCTGCCCTTTGGCTGGCAAAGCCTCTCTGATGGGCGTATAGAAGCATCATCTCAGTGTGGGGTGGAGTGGGAGTGATCTGTGGCATCAATGCCAACTAAGCCCAGGAAAAGCTGACAAAATTCTAGTCTCCCGCATAGAGTCGTAAGTCTGAGTTTGGCAACCAGTAGCTTGCAGAGCTGCCTGTTTGTTGTGTTTGTACAGCGTAAGGGGTCCAACCCCTATCCATGGCTTCTGGGTACTATTGCAGACTAGCAATGTGACCCAGTGGTGGTTCAGCTTAGAGAGCCCAGACCCCCACTGCACCCCAAGGGTCAGGCAGGAGACCAGCTTTGCTACATTTCCTCAAGGTTGACTTCTTTCATGCAGGAGCACTGTCCCCCAGTGCTTCTCTTTTCAGCCAAGATCATACTGGCTCCAGCCTGGGGAGATGAGGCAGGCTTTGGTCGTAGGCGCAGTGTGTCCCCTGGGAGAATTGTCCTGTGAGGCACCATGGAGACGGGGGGGGGACATGTTGTCCATCAACCCATAGCTTCTTGTTTCTGATGGCAAAGAACTGAAGCGGCTGTATAAACAGGGAAGCAGCTTAGCCTGATTCTACCTTTCGTCTTCCTCCTGGAAGTCTCCAGTAGCAATCCTAAAAGCTGTCAGTCTTTCACAAAGCATCCACTGCAGGAGATGAGCAAATCCTCTGAGAAGCCGATCTGGCAGCAGCATTAATAACCAGCCGTGTATAGCCGCTAAGTAGGTGGAAGAAGCCTTACAGATTCACAGTTTGCTGTGCCAGTAGAAATGTCACATAAAACCACCCCACCATCTGGCCAATGCTGCCTTTTTCACACCCCTTCTCCTACTATCATCTCTGTCCTATCTCCAGGTGTGATAACCAAGGTGCCAAGGATTGAACTCGCGACCTTCAGTACTGAGAAAGACATAATATCACTAAATCCTGCTCTGAAGCCATCTAGCAAGAGGGACTGTAACAAACTCATATTCGTGATTGGGTTTGGTGCCATCTGAAGGCTTGCTCGGTTGTGTCCAGTTGGCTGGGAGATTCTGCTCCAGCCTGCCAGATGATGACCCTTAGTTATTGGTGTCTTCATCCCCTTTGGGCTGAGCTGTAGTGAAGTTGCATTGGGCATTGAGCCCTTCACCACTTAGGAAATTCCAGCTAAAGGATGCTGTAATGTGTCTCCTTAGCAACACAAGCTACTTGGAGTTCATCGGCTCTGTAGCTTTCTCTCCCTCTACTTTCCAGGCTGATTTCCCATGCGATTTGAATCAAGCTCACAATAGTCCTGGTCTTCTTGCTGTTGTCTGAGCTCACATCTGGGTATCTAGGGCACATCTAACACTTTCAGGAAGACCCTGAGAAATGGCTATGGTCCTTTGGTACCAGAGGAGTCTGTGCAATGAAGGGACCTTCTCTGTACTCATGCAAAGCAGGTTTTAGCTTTTAAGAACCTTCTGATGAGACAGGCTGAAGTGCCTGTCCCCTCAGTGTCCAAATGATGCATGCGTTAACATTCAGCTTTTCCATTTCACACTGCACTACAGATGTCCATCTGTTTGCTCTGCCAGTACAGACTGTAGCCTGCTGTTCTTTTTTGTACTTTCAAAGTATGGCACAAAGTATGTGGCACTTCTCCCTATGTCGTGCCATTTAATCCTGCCTATCCCCAAACTGACGTAACTCCCTTCATGGAAAACATCTTCTGACTCCTAAACATCCCAAACTGGCCTTGGGTTGAGGCTGCCCAGCAGGTTTGTTTGGGCTTTGCATTTCCTTGTGCTTGCTGCAGTCACTGGGAAAGCGATAAAGCATCCTTTTCCAGTAAAGCAAAGGGTTATGTTCCTCTCTGCAATACTGGGACTACAGCAAGAAGGAAGACAAGAAAAGCAACTGGAAATAAATCTATTTCCTAGAAGCTCATTTGAAGCTCTGATTTTCTTTCTGTTTTCCTAAGAGATATCAAGGTGGAGGACTCAATTCAGATGGTGATCCCCTGACAGCACTCTGCTGTCGGAGAGGGTCTCATCCCTGGATATCTGTCCCTTGCATGCGCTTGGTGATGTGTTGGTTGTTAGTGAACACAAACAGCTGTTTCTGAGTAGCCCCACATTCCTGTGCTGGCTTTGGGACCTGTATTGTGGTGTTACTTTATGGTAGCTGCAAGGATCCTCGGAGAGAATTCTCTTAAACAATTTCACCTCTTCTCTTTAGCAGGGTGAGTGGATTGTAGCTATAATTATGTCATTATTAGAATGCATTGCAAGTCACGTACCAGCAAATGTCTGTTTCTTGCTGTACAGCAGTTTCAAATGTCCTTTACTTCTTAGTAGCCTTTTACAAAGGCATGCAGGATGTGTTAATATGCAGTTAAGGCTAAGGGTCACAGTATCACATGCAGTGCTGGCCTTAGGGGTGAAACGTCTTGTAGCTCATGTCATAAGCTGGGATTTATGATGAATTCCTCCATGACCAAAAGATCGATGCAAATTCTCCACCTGCTGGGCTGAGTGGTGGGAGTGTCTCTCGGATCTCATCAGATATACCTACCCCCCAAAAAAATAATCTGTCGTAAAATAAACGCACAGACCACCTATTTTTTCCCACTAGGAAAAAAAGCAGAGGCTTGACAACCTTTGTGATGGTGGATGAGATCAGTTTATGGTTTGGAGCATCCTTGTAGGTAGCATGTGGCTACTGGGACTCTGTATTGACAAGACAGGGGAAACAAAGAGAAATATGTGGGAGTAGCCCTCCATTATGGTTAGAGCTAAACACGAGGGAGCTCATTTCTGTTCCTCCCCATGTCTGTATTTTAACTTTCTGAAGTAGGTGATGGGGACAGGGATTTTGCTGTGTACACAGCCCACTTGCTTGACAGGATAGAAGAAGCATACATGAACCCCAAAGTGACTCCCTCATGCTGGAGTGGCCTGTAAGTGGCTCTGGGTGCCTGCTGTACTACAGGACTGATGGGAGCTAGAGCAGCCACAGCGCCTTAACCAATGCCAGTGCTTGATCATGTCCCTGGATGTACAAACATACAAAGAAACTAGTGCCTGTCCAGACTTTTCCCCCTAAGATAAATCATCTATTTTTTCTTTAAATGAAAAAAAAATGCCCCAGAATATTATATTTTAACCATTTTCCTTTTGGGAGACAAATCTGCGTGGTAAACAATCCATCGAGTTGTGACATGAAGTATATTGCAGAAGCAGGCCATCTGGGACTGTTTGTCATCCCAAGGTGTCCTGTTTGAGTCCAAGTACCATGAGTTAGTGGTATAGCAGTGGGGTATGGGGAGGGTGATTCCATTGCTGAAGACACAGTGAAGGTAATTTTATTCCTGCTCCCTCTGTGCAGTAGAGACAACTCACTCTAATCTTTTATTTCCAAGCACAAATTAATCTTCTAATGAAAACAATGACAATATTTGGCCTGGCATGGTGGGTGGTTACTCATGCAGATGAGATGTGTCTCCCTTCTACCTTTCTTCCATCAACAGAGGACAGGACTGAGCCCCCCCATCTCAGACCGCAGGCCAATGTCAAGGCAATGACACAAAGGAACTGACTTTGCCTTGTGCAGAGACACTGTTGGACAGGTTGGAGGCTGAAAGCTTAATTCCAGATGGCTGGGCAATTAGTAGACCGTTTTGTTGCAGCGCTAACATCAGCTGCAGACTATCTGCTTTGATAAACCCCTTAGCATGAGAAAACCTTAAACCCAAAGAAGCAAAGACGGAAGCAATAAAGTGAGAGTTAGGTACCGCTTGGTTAATGAAGTGAGCTTCAGTAAGAAGAAATGTGTGTCAGGTCAGAGGCCCTGAGGGAGGAGCGACGGGGTTCCCTCTGAAGAAGCAGGCGGCAGAGTCCGAGACTTAAGGATTCAGTAATTGAGTGAGTTTCAGACTGCCAGGGGAACTAGCCACAAATACAGGTGTTCACCCTGGCAGCTGAGGTGAAAAAATAGCTGAGCAAGATGTTGACTTATCCCTGAGAGAACAGAATTAGTTGTCTGGGAAGACAGAGAGTATTAGAGGAGGGGGAGAGGTGGGTGAATGCTGCCCTTTCTCTTCAGTTAATTCCTCCCTTATGACTGCGGCGTTTGGATGTGAGATTAGACCCTTTCTTATTCAGCCCTTACCTGCTCTAATATAAAGTTAAGCACTACCATATATCCTCTCCCAGGCCTCTGCTTGTGGCCATAATTACAGAGCAAAACCCAGAGCTGGCCAGACCTGCCGGAGCCATTGCTGTGCTCCTCTGCTGATGGCTTCCTTGCAGATAAATTGAAGCTAATCAACTCTGCACAGAGTAGGGCCTCAGGCTTATAGGTCTGAGGGCAAAGGCAGCCACCCTGTTTGTCTCAGGGGCTGCAAGAGTGTGGTCAGAGATGTTTGACTGCTGCTGTTTAACATGGGCTTGCAACTCTTCCATTCCGGGCTTTGGTGGGCAGGGGGAGGCCACTCTGGTGCTGTGCCTGGCTGGCTGTGCTCCAGTGGCAGGAAAGCTGGGGGGCCGCTGACCTGGTCAGGCCTCCTGCAACAGCGTAAAATGTCACCCTGGCAGCTGCATCTCTTTCACAAGGGTGTCCAGCCTTGATTTAAAGGCTGCAGGGAACAGCAAAACTAGCTCGTGCTGGTGGTAACCTTGACCAGTTAACATTTTTCACTGTTTCGCATAGTGAATGCGCCCAGCTTCCACCCACTAGTTCCTGCCCTGCTCTGCCTTCTCAGCCTGAGCAACTTGAACCTGTTGACAGCAACCCACGAGACGTTGGCTCCCTTGGTCTTCTCTCAGAGGCAGACGCTCTTCTTCCTCCATGGAGTGCTTGTTTAAATGCTTCTGCCTGTTCTGCAGCAATTGTGGGGCTGGATGAAGCTTTTTTACTTATTCTGTGCTTGGATATGAACCACTTTTTTTACAATGACTCTTTGGTTTGCTGCCCCACTTTCCAGTATATGCCAGTGGCCTTCCGTCCAGATCATTTGGTGGACACAGGATGATCTAGCAGGATCAGGCATGTTCAGTCAGGCAGCATCAGGCAATACACAGTAGGTGTACTGCATTTTCACTGCCCGTAAACCTGTTGAATGGTATCTCCATCGAGCCTTGGCTTCAACATGGACAAAGCTGTGATATAGTTCCAGTCTGTAACAAGTGTCTAGTTCTAAATTGGGGTAATAATTTAGTTAATAAAACCCCATTAAAGGTTAGATTAAACTATGATTTCTTCCTTTGCTTATCTGTCATTGTTTCTTGTTTAGTAGCTGCATTCAGGAATATTCACACATGATTGCTTACGATGTTTTAATTGTCTTTGAAATGTTGTCTCACAGCTTAGGTTGAAACCTGGATAAGCGATGTACATGGTGATCCTGAAAAGCAATGCATCTAATTGGTTTCTGGCTGCTTAACAGTGATGCAGGGTTATCTTTTCTTCTTTTTGACTCTTTCATTGCTGGTAATAGTCAAACTTAGTTTTCTGCTTGCTGAGACTGGAGTACTTCATCTTGTTAGGAGCAATGAGGAATCACCAGGAAAAAGCTTTGCTGTTAATATCCAAGGAATATGGCTAATCAGCTGCTATTAATCTTAATGCAAACCAGACATTCAGACTTAAATCATATCATCCTTAATGGAGTGATGCAGTTAAAGCAAGCATCAAGTGGCCCCAGGGCAAAGATGTTTCGGTTTCATTGAGCTTTTTTTGATCTGGCAAGGGACAAGTCTTTGGTTTGATAATTTTGAGTCCTACAGAAAGTGATGCTGCAGGCAAGCCTTGAGGAGTGGATGGGGTTGTGTGCGTGTGTGGGTTACGAACGGCTTGTGTGACCTTGGGGAAGGGAGATGGCTGGACTTCATACAGAGTGTCCCAGAACAGCTGGGGGTTTCTGACATGGCTGGATCAGGATTTCTGCTCTCCCAGGACCTTCCCCTTGCCCTGTACGGAGGCTGTCTCAGTGGCGACAGCAGAAGTGACGGTTTCATGTGGTTCCTCATAGTCATTGTCACGCAGGAGTGTTTCTAGCCTTGATGCTTTGATGAAGGGACTCGGCATTCACCGTTTTGCTCAGAACAGCTTGTCTGGCGTTCCTAGTGCAAACAGGGCCCCTTCTCCCTGCAGGAGGGTAATAACTAACTAGAGAAACAAGGGATCCCTCTGAGCAGCCCTGCCTGCACTGGAGAAAGAAAATCAATCTGTGAAAATCCCAGCTGAAGCATGGAAGAGAGGATCTAAATTTAGCTGCAGCCTGCCTGGGGCTCCTGAGGTTTGTGACTGCTGGGGCAGTTGCGCGCAGCATTGTGCAGCTTAGAAGCTGAATCTGCATCCAAAGGCTGGAGACAACACAGGAGAGCAACACACTTGCTCTGTTGTATTTCCAGGTACCTCTCTAAGTCTGGGGTTCATGAATTCCCGCAGTGCATTTGGTCGTTATTTAAAAAAAAGAAAAACTGTTCTACATACTTGGGAAGAGCGAGCGTCTGTGCCCCATAGGGCTTGCAGCCTGCACAGGAAAGTCAAACAAGGGCCTGGATGAAGAAGGCTCTTCTTATCCTCACTTCACAGCTGGGTAACTGGAGTTTGTGAGAGGAAGTGATTTGCCTCTGGTTGTATGGGAAGTGGAGGGGCCAGGTACGGACCTGGGTCTCAGGGGATCTGAGTTCAAAACCAGTTTCTTTCTGTAGCTCCAGACTCACCAGGTGATTTTTCAGTGACCTATTGTTTTGCCCTTGGCATTCCCCAGCAAAAGAATCAGCGGGTTAGCATCTTCACTGCAAACGGATGCAGTACAGCCACTGCTTCTGACTGAGAAATGTTGGGTCTTTTTTAGAAAAAACAATAAAGTCCACATTTCTTTTAGACACTGCTTGTTACCTTTTCTCAATAGCCAATTTGTAGATGCCACATTTAGGCCTGGAAGTGAACTAGGAGCTATCATATGTCTCAAAACTGCAAATTACAGGAGAATATGCTTACCGTGGCTGATAAAATCTTACATGGACTCACGTTTTTGAAAGCCAGCAGCACTGAAAATTGAATTCCTGGAGAAGAGAAACTGGGAAATTGCTAGTGCTCGCTGAAGATGGAATGGCTATTGCTGTAAGTGTAACCCTAGATTTGGTGGGATCGGTGCCAAAACCAGCATATTGCTCTCAGCATTAGGACCAAGCTCCTGCTTTTTTTGTTCAGTGAGTGCAGCGATTGCGTGATGCAAAGCAATCATACCCTCAATGCTCATAGAGTGGTGGAAAGGACTGCGAAATGAATGAGAGGCAGAAATGAAAAGTACTTTGAGTGATCTACTTGCCTATTAAATGTTCTCTGGAAGGGGTCATTGTTAATGTTGCTGCTTCCCATCTAAACAGAAACACACAGCCTCCTTGACAGGGAATTTAGCAGAAGCTGAAGGGATTACTGGGTGTTACAATATCTCACTTCTAAAAAGTTAATGTATTAGTAACGTGTGAGTCTAGACACGTATTGCAAGACTGATTTAGGATCTTAAAGAGGATTCTGCCTTTCATTCTGGCTTTTATTAAAAGCTTTGTAGTACATCTTTAAAGAGCCACTAAAGCCACACTGAAAACATAAAGGAGAAAAGAATAGAAGCAGAAAGGTTTTTAAATGGATTTCTTCCCCCATTTTCTCTCTTGCCCCTACCCGAAGTTTAAGGCTATTTGCATAAAAACATGATGTTCGTTTTTCATTCTTATAAAAATCCAACTACTCTTCCTCTTTACTTTCTTCCCCTGAAAGCTGTGGACCAGTATGTAAGACTAATGTTAGACTGTGGAGGAGCAGAATGCTTCGGATTTGGAAGTTCATCCAAACTTCATTGAACTGCAGACTGGTTCAGATAGGAGCAAGCATGATTACAGCACTGGTGGCATTTGGGACACAGCAACTGGTTCTCAGTGGTAGTTGGAGTAGCTTCAAAGAAATTGGGAAAGAGGTGATGGACAAGGGAGCTATGCAGATTTATGGAGGATGTGGATTTTACTGTTAGCGTGCATATGCTGGTTAGTGTGCATATGACTGTATGAACATACTGGTTTCTGCAAAACCTTGGAGAATATAGTAGTTTGTATTGGCAGATCCTGCCGAGTTCCTGCTGTATTTCACCTCTAATTTTGGAAAGAAAAATAGCGTGGCATGCTGCTTTTGGGATACTTGAAGTCTCCTTCTGCATCCTGAGCTGGCTGCGTGATGAGACAATGTCCGCTGTTCACTTTTGCTTTATTTTTTCTCCCAGTCTCTAACTTCTCTAGGTCCTTTCAACTCATAGGCACCCAAAATACTTCAAGTAGGACTGCCTGACTTCAGGTGAGGAGAGAACAGCAGGAACAGATGGATTCTGCAGCACCAGAGGCTGGTTTCCATGCAAATATAGCCTGATAACAAAGAAGGAGGAGGCAAACACTGCTGACAAAGGGTGTGGGAGCTGGTGTCTGAAAGTTTCCTGAGGCTCTGGTGATTCCGTAACAGGTGGCAGCCAAATGGAGCTGCTTTCTAATTAGAAGGGATTTTTTCTTTTTAAATACAGCCTAAGTCACTAAACAAAGCAGAGAGAAGTTTCTAACAGCTTCTGGTGGAATGCAAATGCACTGCTGTTATCAGGCACATTATAGCCAGCTCACCTGCCCTCAAAGAGAAGGAAGAAGGCACCACCATTTGCATGTAGATAAGGTCAGATTGTGTTCCTCTGTAGGCATTAAGGTGGGTTTATTATCCTGTTTGTTCTTTGCAAAGCTGTTCACCCCATCACCCCACTCTGACCAGCTCCTGACAACCCCGTTTGCCCTTGGCTAGAGAAGAAATCTCATAGAAGCTCTAATGTGTGGCAACCTGCCCAGCATCCTGCCGTGCCTCTCCACTTTCGCTCTCAGGAGAAAGAGGAAAGAGGCCCTGAAGCTTGTGGTTCGGCTCAGGCCGTCAGCCACAGCAGGGAGCTGTAACAATGCTCAGCTCTTAGGGTAGTGAGCTGTGATTGGCAAAGAGGGAAACTGAGGAACAGCGTGAAAGAAAAAGTGGCTAGGTTGGAAGAGTGGAAGCAGGACTGACAACCACCTTTTGATGCAGAGAAGCTGGTCCTTACTTTCACTGTGGAAAACTCCCTTTACTGAACCCCTGCTGGAGGCCATGCTACCGCGGAGTCTGAATCAAACATCTTCTTTCTTCATTCATGCCTCAGTAGATCTGTACTAGTTCTGATGACTTTGAAATTACTCTGACTTCACATCGGCAGAATCAGGCCTAGTGCGTGACACAGGATAAAACGCTCGTGAGTGAAGGTTTTATGTCGTTTGACCCTCTGAAGGGGGTCTGGAAGCCGGCTGGATCAGGTGGGAACAGGTCTGCTAAAAGCTAGTTAAAAGACTTTGAGTGGTTTTCTGTCTCGCTTTCTCTTTGGAACCATCACCGAGCCATATGAAAATGCTCTGCCACAGCATTTCAGAGCATTTAGTGTTCAGAAATTACAGGTGACGGTGCTTTGCTCTAAAAAATGCAGTAAGAGTGTGGGTTGTCCCCCCCCTCGAATTATTTATAATAAAAGGTAGTTTGAAGCCAAACCTCAAAGTTCCCAGATTTGTTTTGACTTTTACAAAATGCTTCCAATCAGCAGACTTCTCTTAAAACATGGAATTTATATCAAAATCAAGTTGGCTTGTTTTGATGGAATAGCATTTTCTGTCGGAAAAAGTGGTGTTGGGAAATTTAACTATAGCTAACACAACAGAAGCACTCACAGACACAGCAGGATCAGAACAAAAATGTATAGAATGAGAGGAAATGCATTCAGATCCGCCTGCTGATGGCTACTAAACCTTTTGAATAGACTTTGTGGCCCTCTAATTCACACCCTTCAAATCCACTACCTGCAGCAAACTACATACCAGTACAGCATCTCTGTATCCTGCTAGCGCCAGGGAGTGTGCCTGGTGTTAGAGTGAAATAAGACTGCGCCTGCAAAGTGTCTGCTCTTTTTAATAAAATAAGGGCTTTCATTTTAGCAAGTGATCTCAGCACTAAGTGCTAAGTGTTGTAAACAGTTTTCAGCAAGACATTTCAGGTGCTGAAAACTGACTACTTGGGTAGCTGCAGTTCATATAAAGCAAATGTAAAAGCAGAAACCTTCTCACTGAGCTCAGTAAAGGCAATATGCTGCTTTCCGTGGAGTTTTCTGCTCAAATCCCTCTGGCTGACCACAGCCAGCCGTGTGACAGGCGACTTCAGCTCATAATCTGTCTGTGAGTTACGTCTGAAGTTAACGTCTGTCTTTTGAGCATTCAGTCCTACGCATGGGGTCTCTTTGCTTAGCCTGCTTTGTCGGCAGTCTGAGCATCGACAAATTTCTTATGTTCATTGTGGAGTAACATGAGTTTGTTCCACGTTTGCCATGGACTAGGAGCATTTCTGTAGATGATTAGTGTGGCTTGGATAACACAGGGTAAACAATTGGTTAAGTTTCCACAGCTTGCATGTCTAAACCCCGCAGTATAACACTTCAATGTAGTTCATTTTCCACACCTTCAAATGGAGGAGATTCATTTCTGTCCCTTTCTGGACAGCTGTAGCACTGTACACGGGCTCCTGTTCCCTCTTTTCTCTTGAAACAGTGTGCAATACAGAGGAAAAAAGCAGGGACTACCTAGAACTAGCTGTTCTGACTGCAGCAGCTATTTGCTGTACAGCTGTAGTGATGTACAATTTGGGCTGTTGATAAGAAGCAACAACCACTGTTGCTCTTAAGTTCAATGTGTGGCCAGTTTCCTAAAGTGTTAATGCTTTAATGCTAAGGTCAAATGGGTGACTGAAAGACAGCAGGGCATGTTCAGAGAAGACGCCAGATTTTCACAAGGTCTCAGCAGTAAATTTGTGGTTGTTCTTACTCACGCCTGCTTTCATGGGACTGGCTGGGGCAGGGTAAGCGCTCAGGGTCTTGCACCTTTCATTTATGTGCTGGAAGTGGGAAACTCAGAAAGGCAACAGAGGTTACAGTTATGGTCGTATGAGCAGGCTCACTTGTGGCAAATCAGGCTACCCTGAATTTTTAAAAAGCAATAGCTGAAACATAGAGTTCAGCTGCTTTAACCAAGGGAATGCCACAATTGCGTTGCATTCACAGCTGCTTAAATTCAGAGCGTACTTTCAAACATGGGGCCAAGCTGCTGTAGAGAAATTTACTCCAGGTCTGTGCCTTAGATTTGTTTCCCCCGTGTTGTACTGCTCCCGGCCAAAGAGGTGAACGCAGCACAACTGCCAGGGCCTCCACAGTGGTGACACGGATGTTCTGCTGGGAGTTGTTTTGTACACAAACCGCTTAAGGTCTCCCATCCTCCTGATCTCCTGGGTTGTGCTAGCCACGAATAGACAGAGATCCCAGCTAGGCAAGAGTGACTCTGCTCAGCAGGTTTTAGGTGCAATTAGGTGCGGGGCAGAGCAGAGCATGGGCTTGGAGACAGTTATTCTCTGTGTGGCAGGAGCACTGGAGCTCACAGATGCTTTTCTTGACTGCTGTTTGTTACCCTCCTCACCTAATTGTCACACCATTAACTCCTGTTCTCTCTGTCTGTTTGGCATACCTGCCAGCTTTTACCTTTCAGCCTTGAAGTGCAAGAGAGAGAGGGGTTGTCCTGTTGGATGTGCAGTGCAGAGGCAGCTTCAGATACACATCAAGTGAACAGAGGTGATGGCAGGCTCAAACTAAGCAAAAGGAAATATTTCTTAGGCAACATGTAATTTAAGCTGTGGTACTCCTTGCCTTCGGGACATTGTGGTACAAAAAAGGCTATGTGGATTTGAGGAGAGATTTGACACAGTCAGGGAATAAAGATCTCTTGAGGGCTATTAAAGACAGGCACTAAGCTCTCACATGGAAAGCTCCTGTGTGGCAGATCTCTGGGAGCTGGGGGAATACTCTGGGGAAGGGTTGGTACATGTTTGTCCTGTTCTAATGCTGTTTCTTGGGTACCTGTTATTAGGCATTGAATAGAGGACTGGCTTGATCTGTGGTCTGGCCAGTTGCTTCACTTCTATGCTGTGAGACTCCCCCACCCCCAGACTGCTGTCTTTCCAGCACTCAGAATTCAGTAACATCTCCATTCCTTGCTTGTTTCTGCCTGTTGCCTCTGTGTCCTTTCCAAACATCCCCATCCACCTAATGAGAGAGGTAATTGAGAACAAGAGGTAATTGAGCTTACTTGTCCGGTCCCTTGGAAGTGACAAGACTGAGAGACTGCCCTAAAACACATCCCTGGGTGAAGTGCTGTGATGGCACAGCCAGAGTGGCAGTGAAGCGGTTAAACAGCAGAGGGTTCTGCCAGGCAGTGGGTAAAACGTGGCTATTCTCACCCTAGAGTTGAAGTGCTAAAACTATGCACAAATACTTCAATAAATAGCAAGCTCATAAATAACTCGCAACATTGCACTTCATAATAAACCAGTGACAAACGTTACATCTTTCTACAACATGGATTAATGGTAATGGGGGTGGGAAGAAGGAGTGATGTCTGCGAGGTGGTATTAAAAATCACTTACATTTCACAGGTTCCCATAAAAGGGAGACTTGTGCAAAATAATTAATCATGCATTATAAATGCAGCTTTTATTAAAGACAAGCAAAAGCATAAATACAGCCAAGCCCTTAAGCACTTGTTCTTTGCAATGGTTAGAAAGTGTTTGGAAATATGACCCAACACTTGGGATCGTGTTTAACTCTGTTGTTGGTGCTGGAAGAAAAGCTGGGATGCAGAGGTGGCTTTGCTGCCTTATTCTTGTCTTTCCTACAGTCTGGCATGGACTGCACTGGATATCCACAGATTTTCTTACGCCTTGCAGTATTTGAGGGCTAGGAACAGCCCAGCTAGATCCTTCCAAGGACTTGTCCTGGAGATGACCTCTGCAGAGCACTGTTATGCAGCTGTCTATGCTCCCCCTGCACTGGCTGGAGATTCCCCAGTCATAGAAGACTAAAACCTTTGCCAACGCCAATTCAAAATAACCCACAGAGTGTCCCACCAAAGCAGCAGAGAGCATTAAGAGGAGGAGAGAGAGCTGGTTTCCTTTAATGTTCCCTGTGGAGAGCTGTGATAGCAGTTTCCCCATTGCATTAGGAAAGATGAGTTTGTTGATTGTGGCGCTGTTCAGCTCTCCCAAAAACTGGACCTGAAGAATGGAAATTTTGGCTGTTTTTTAGTCCCCTTGGGTTAGATCTGCTCTTTCAAGTTAAGTCTAAGCTTTGAAAGAGAGAAGGTGGCAGAACTAGAAGGTGATGCAAGAAGAATATTAAGGGGAAGGGGGATTTTATGACAGCACAGTAAGAGAGATGATTTATTTTGTCCTTCAAGCACTTTCTCTCGAAGGCTTCTAAAGCCCATTAAAACTTCTGTCTGAAGCTATGGTGAGATTCACTCCCTGGGAAGGACAGAGGTTTTACCATGGGGAGCCAGAAGTGGTGATAGCTCTGATTTCATTAGCAGAGCAGTTATCTGAGCTAAAAGGGTTTCTGCTAAATTAGCAGGGGCCCTTGTTGCAATTAAAGTGCTACTGTTTTGTAACCAAAGTCACTGTCGTTTGTTCGATTTTTGAGGGTGAGCCAGAAGACCATACTCAGAATCACAGAGCTGTCAAACAGCAGGTACCAAAGGGATTTCAGGAGATCATCATGTTCACAAATCTTCCCCAGCTCCACCTGTGCTAGTTCTTTCCTTGGACTTCTCTAATGTTCAACAGGCCAAGGCTCAATGTCTAAGGTTCAACACCAGACATGTCCAACCTACAGAGTGCATATAGTGCAGAGTTAGGATGCAGTGTATAAGCAAGACCATTCCTTGCATCTACAAAGCAGAGCGTGTGTTCTTGCTTGTGCAATACAGCATTTCTTTGTGTGTGTTGGGAATTAGTCACCATGCTAGCTCTTCTGTGTGGCTTGCAGCCTCTGAATTGTTTTTCATGGTCCAGGGCTCTATGGAGACATACACGATGGAATAAATACTGGGTAAGTCTTGCAAGAATCCCCTTTCTCAGCATGGTGACAGCACAGAAAATAACCGTACATCCTGGAAAGGCAGAAATCCTGGCATTAAAATCCTCCCATTCTGCTCAGATCCATCTGTTTGGCTGCCAGATTCTGGTTCCCCTAATCACAGAGCCTGTGGCGTCAATTCTTCTCTGGAGACCAGCCAAGGGTGCTGCTAACTCTCACCATTACTGCGTTCCTGTCTCTGCTGACTGCTCCGAGGTACGTGGGGGCCTTCCAGGACCATTTTGACACAGTAGCTGTCCTGAGCTGTCACAGAGGCTACTAAATATTTAATTCATCCATGACTTGAGGACCAGCCGTGATCAAAGGGACAAAGTAGCTGCAGTTCAGTAATGCTTGTTAATCACTGCAGTTCTGATGAACAGCTCTGACAAGATCTTGAGAGTATTTTTAAAAATTTGCATTGGGGTGCCTGGATCTGTCAGCCTGGAAAGAGGATACCTGTCAGCTCATAGCTGAGCAGAGTGTCCTTCTCCTTCTCCGAGTCCCTAAAGACCAGATCTCATCTGGCCTAACAGTGGGTATGCCACATATATTGTGCCTTTTGGCTGGCTACTGGAACCAGAGCCAAGCTTTGAAAAATGGGTCATCTTTGAATGATTGTGGTGAAGAGGAGTTGACAAGAAATTTGTGCATCACCCAAGCCTAAACTTGATGGTTCCCTCTTTCATTTGGAGACAAGCCATGATCTGGAATGAAAACACAACTCATGCTCTTTGTTATCACTTAATGTTCAAGTAAAATGAATTTTCAGCAACTTGTGAAACTTTTCCTATTGTTCTCACTATATACAGGGTACCACAGAACCACTCACTTCTCTGTATCTTGTCTGTGCCCTTGGATCTGCAGTCAAATCTCAACTGTCCCATGTCTTCCTTCCCCTTCAGTACGAAAACTGACTTCTTCATTCATACTGAACTATCTCCAAACATTGCCATTGCCTGAAGGGTCCCCAGGCTCCAGCATCAAATCCAGCTCTAATTGCATTTTCCTGGTCTTCATCACCCTGGAATGACAGAGGTCCGAAATGCCTTCCTGCCCATCTGTTTTGTCCAGCCCCTGGATGAAACTCTCTTCTTTGTCACTGCACTGTTTGACATGTGTAAGGCTACAAGCGTCTGCATGGAATACAGGTCACTGAAGTTACAGCATCTGGGACACACAGGGGAAGCGCAGGAATGGCGCAGAAGTCCCTCATTCTCAATCTCTCGAGGTGGTGAGAGATCTTACAGCTGTCACCTCTTTTATTTCTTGCCCTAAATGATGACTAGGCTTCTCTTGCCTGTCATGTTGCTTTGCCAACATTGTAAATACTTTCCATTACCCATTCAAACACCATTCAGCCAGCTGTTTCTTGTATCTCTCTTGCTTATAAATCCTACCCTTAGTTCATATATTTATTTAGGGCAATTAGTTCTACAGCTCCGAACGCTGCTTCCTAGGTCAGTCTGAGTTAGCAGTGCTTTTCGTTCTCTTTCCCCCTTCTTTTCTTTTTGCATTCCCTCTCCATGCTATCTTGCCTGATTTTCTTTCTGCCCTATTTTACTGCTGCTGAATTCAGAATCCTCTTTTTCCTACACCTTCAGTTTCTTATTGAAATGCTGCCTCTGCTCCTCAGTGCACCTTGAACCCTAGAGGTTAGCTAGGCTGTTTGCTTGCGGGTAACCTGCCCACTGAAAACAGAGCCTGATGAATCCAAACTATCCCCTTTTTCTTGCTGGATGTGCTGTGTCCCCAGACCTCCGCATTGCCTAATCTCCAGCTTTCTTTGTGCATTTCAGGTCTAAAAAGCCTTATGCCCGCAACGCGCGGAGGCTCCCAGTTTGACTGTTGTCTTTTATACCTCTGGATCTTTTCCAGGTCCTGGAACACCGTTCCGTAGGCTTCTAATTAAAATCTTCAAAGAAGCAGAGAGGACGTGTGGGGAGCTCAGAACAGCCGAGTGAACTCTGGACTCCTGTTCCCTGATGCCTTCTTTGTCTTTAGCTTCTGTGGGCTGGGGTGTTTGCTAGGTAGTCGGTTCTGATCACAGGAAGAACATTTTATACAACCACTGCTATTAGTGATAATGAGAATAAATGATACAATAATGAAATCTTATTATACACTTTTCGATGAGGGCCTTTCATCTGAAAGATTTCGAAGTGCTTTAAAAGGCTACTGAACATAGAAATCATTTTACTCACCAGGGAAATTCAGCCATTGTAGGAACGGTACGTGGGGAACTGATGGAAAACATACATTGAGCATGCGGGACAGTTCAGTAGGGGGAGCAAACATACTGGATTCAAACAAAATTACTGCCTAAATTTAAGGGAAGGAGCAGGCTAGAATGCCTTTTACGTGGCGCATTAAACAGCTACCCCTTGGCTAACACCTGTTGTTGGAGTGAGGCAGATAGGAGATTTTATGATCAAGGCTGGTATTTTCTGAAAGGAGCTCATATGCTTGACTGTCATTTAATTCTGGTTCCTAACTACCTTTGGTTGCTTTGAAGATGCCAGCCCACCCTGGTTTCACATTCTGTAGGGAGAAGGAACCTTCTGCAGCTGTGATTGCCTTTTTAACCCTGCCTGCAATGGGGATTCAGGGCTGGCTCAGAAAGAAGAGCATTACTCCCTAAAAAGCCAAGTCACAAGTATTTCTCTTCCTCCTCTACTGTGGATTTTGCTTTCCCTTGAGATTTTCCATCGAAGTACTGACCAATGCTTGACCCTGCTTAGTTTATGAGAGATCGACAAGATGAAAATCCATAGAGGAAATTTCCTGAGCATATTTATCTTTTGTAAAGGGGAAAAAAATCAACACAAAACCCTAACCTCCAAAGACACCAGCTGCCTCCTGCTTATTAAATGGTCCTTGTTTCTGTTTATAGAAGTAGATTGAATAGGGCTGGCCCTGCTGCTCCCTGCAAACGGGAGCTCTGTGCATTCCCCAGT
This sequence comes from Dromas ardeola, assembly GCA_013398915.1. Taxonomy (NCBI): domain Eukaryota; kingdom Metazoa; phylum Chordata; class Aves; order Charadriiformes; family Dromadidae; genus Dromas; species Dromas ardeola. Next base: position 249,354 of record VYZM01008528.1, on the reverse strand, counting down.
GATATATGAGGTTAATAATATTCGCAGTACAAGCATTATGCAAAGCAGGACATCCGTTCTGCTGGTTGGCAACCAAGGAGCAGTAGGCAAAGGCGACAACGCAATCAATCTCCAAGCTCTCCGCACTCTGTAGCTGCCTGGGCTGACAGTGGCCCTGCTGAATGCTGGAGTGTGGCTGAGCATGCCAGCCGTCTTCCCGGGCTTTGTGCTTGTGTTGAAAGCTGGATCTGCCACTGGGAACCCAGTATCTTGAGCTCTTTGGGTTGCAAACAGTTGGTGTTGGTGAAAAGATGGGCCTGCTAATAATGCATGAACCTCTTGCAAAACCTGTTGCATTGAGGGGCTGGGTGTGAGGCCTTTGGAAGGAGGAAGGAAGGGAATTGAATTCCCTTCCTTCGCTGCTTTGATGGTCTGAAGAGAAACAAGAGAGGCCTCTATAAAAGCCTTGAAAGTCTGGAGAGAAACAGAAGTGGGTATTTGGGGCCCAGTCTGTGATGCCTCATGGTGGACACAGTTGGGCTGTGAGAGCTCATAGCCTGCAGGAGATCACAGAGGGAGCAGCATTTGCAGGCAAATTGAGTATGACCTTTCCTGACACACCAGAGGATTGAAAACCCCATCATGGATTGACTCATTCCCCAGGAAAAACACCATTAGTCTTACAGGACTCTGGCAGCAGGTGACAATACGAACGACAGGAAGAGGGCACATAAGGGCAATGTGGCAGCTCTGTCAACAGAGGTATTTAAGAACAGATTAGACAGCTCTGACAAACGTGTGAGGTGTTAGACTGCTGCCTTGGAGCAAGTGGAATGGACAAGATGTCTCTCAAGTCCTTCCCAGCCCCGCCTGCTACTGGCTGTGATCGACGCTGCAGGAGTGGGCACTTACACACCAAGGCCCTTACTCATCCTGCCAGAGTGCAGGATTCATCTGGGGCAATAAATTATTCAGGGGAATTTGTCTGCCCACAGAGAGTGGAGCCCAGCTCTGTGTACTGATGGCTGTCTGAGGGTGATCCCACGTCCACTGAGGGGATGGGAGCTGCTTTGCAGGCTATTTTGGAGGCAGAGGTGGGTGAGGACCTGCTGAAGCCGTTATATGAGCTCTTTGGAACTGCTGTCTGCTTTCATTGAGCGAAGTTTGAACCCATGATTCAGAGCAGGGACCCGTTACACACAAAGCTCCCTCCTTTTTCTCCACAGAGACTGTGATGGGGAGAGCTGGCAGTACAGATAATTAACAGCAATGGTTGTTGGGAAGAAGTATTTGGGTATTTGGGAAGTATTTGAGTCAGGGATCACTCTGAGGAGTTCCTGCCTTTAAATAGCCAAGGGTGAGAGGGCAAAGGAGCCCTGAGAAACGATCATGAAAATGATATCTTGACCAAAATTCATCTAGGACCAGTGCTGGGCTGTCTGAGGGAGCAGTTATTTGTGTTAGGAGTCAGGAGAGTTATAAACAAGCGAAGATGAGTTTAAGAAACCTGAAGGCATCTGGTCTGGATTTTTGGCAGCTGTTCCAGCAGTGGGAATCATCAGCAACCCATTTCCAACGCACTTGGAGGACCGTAGCATTTACAAGCCCTTTATTGCTGTGGTGAATCTCAGAGAAATCGGTCAGGAGATTCAAGAGTTATTAGGAGGAAATGACTAATGCAGAGCAATAACAGGCCTTTTTTTTTCTTTAGGAAACCTAGGCTAAAAAGAAGCTTGAATAAATGCATGTAGTAACTTATTTACTATAAGCTATTCACCCACCTCAACTTTAAACTAACTAGTTGAATGACTTGCTTGTGCTTAAAATAAATGTTTATTTTAACCTAAGCACATTGTAGAAAGCCTCAAACCCCTAGTGCTGCTATCGGCTAAATATATTTTCTCAGAGTATATACAAGGCTCTAATTAAAGTTTTGTCAGACATTCCATTATATGTCTCTCATCTCCATCTCTTAATATTTATTACCCATTTTCACATCACTCCAGACTTACTCTGGGCAATCACTCAGACCTGGCATGATATTTCCCCCCTGAAATGGATTTAATCCACCAATGATGGTTTCAAACCTTCAAAGCATCAGTAGAGGTTGTTTCCAGTTGCCTTTAAAATGGCTTTTCGGCCGTCGGCTGCCCACCGCCTGCCCCTGCCCCATGCAGTTTGCTGTGGGCTGGGCTCGTTTCCCAGCCTGGGCTCTCTCATTTGGCTCTGGTCATGCAGGGACTGGAGGGAGCACTTCCCATCACATCCTCACCCACTGTGTGTACACAAGGATGGTCTTGGGGTGGAGTCCTTTCTGATGGAGGTTGCCTGTCATATCTTGACCCCAGTGTTGGCCACAAGTGTCTGTCCCATTGCAGCCACAGTTGGGTCCAGTTTTCATGACAGAAAAGCAGTGTTTCCATGATAATGTCCATGGCAGGTGCTGGCTGGGGTTTTCTAGGATAAACCTGGCTTCCCATAACTCTCCTGCTGTGGCCCAAGGTCTTGAATGTCCTCACAGGCTGGCATTAGGACTGCAGTTTGTCTGTGGTTGGTGTGAAGGACTCCCTGTGAGTTGTGTGAAGGTGACTGCACATTCACCCCTCTCTGGGCTCCCTTGGACCTGTGTGTCGTGGTACCAAGCAAGTAGCTCATCCTTGTATCTTGGATCTTGCAAAGTAGGATGCCAGTGAGCCATTGCGGTCTGGGCTCTGAAATACTGTGGTGGGACTCAGAAATGCCATTTCCAGTTCTGCTGCTCACCTGCCAGCTCCCTTCCTCAGGGAAGAAGTGGTGAGTAGCATCCCTCATGGCCTATATTTTCATACCAGACTTTATAGTTCATACTCACTGGGGCTTATAGGCACTCCAGGTGACAGCAGAGAGACCCCAGTGTCCTGTGGATTGGTGGCAGCAAGGACCCTTCCATCTAGCTGGAGCTCTTTTGCTTTCCCTGGGAGCAAGGGGCATAGGACAGGAGGTGGCAGGAAGGGAGGCTGCAGAGAGCAAAGAGCAGGGTAATCTGTGGGCATCGGTATGTAAGCGTGCTGTGTCAACTATGCTAATTCATTTTGGCTGAATGAGAAGCATTTATTATATGTCAGAGGGAGTGTGATGAATGGGAAGTCAAATTTTCCCCTGTATTATTTCAGCTCTCTGGTCTGTGTGTGATTTATTCAGTAGCATTTATGGTGTTACTAGTCTAAAACCAAAGGGGAAATTTATTCAACCCTTTCCTGCCTTTCTTGTTTTTCCCTTTCTGTTTTATTGTATTTCTGCTTTTTTTTTCTTTTTTTTTCTTTTTTTTTTTTTTTTCCTCTCGTTTGAAGTCTTCCTTGCTTTTTGAGTAGATGGATTACATTCCCGCACCAGGCAGCTTGCTTTTCTGCTGTTCAGCTCTCCCAAACAAGGGCAGCTTTTCCAGGGACTTCAAATGCCCAGCTTGGGTGATGAGCTCTTTGAAAAAAGTCCCCCGTGTCACCACAGGAGCTGCTGTGCATCAAGCTTGTCTGGAAGGCTGGCCCCGGTAGTGAGTGGCTGAGCTTTTAAAAATCAAACCATATGCTCTTTGAAAATGAAACAAATACTCTAGCCTTTGTCACGTAAAATCTGATCACGAAGCAGATGGGACAGTTTGGGGCAATTGGCTTGCCCCTGTGTTTTGTGTTTTAATCTCATTTGACAGAAAAAAACCCCACTTCTCAGTATCTTAAAATAAAAATTACTGTGTTTAACCCCAGACCTATGTATGGGGAGGATGGAAAGGCTCAGGCGATTTTAGGTACCTTTTCCCCTTACTGTTCAGAGATCACTGCATATTGCAGGACCTGCTTGTATTTGCAAGCTAGCGTAAAGCAGCATGCGAATCAGCGGAGCTCCTCCAATTTAATCCCAAATGAAGGTCGAAACCTTTATCTATAGTGCTGCAAACCACACTGGCATTCTTTGTGTCCCTGAGGCACAGCAGCCTCTGAACGTGCCCACTGAATCAGATCGTGGAGTGATGCAACACCCGTTTACCGCATTGATATCAATGTCTCTTTCTGTCTACAGAAAACCTGCTTCCCTTCATGCATAGCCTATAGGGAAGCATCATTCATGTCTTGCAGTTTGTAAATTGTGCATGCTGGGTTCGATCTTCTTCTGGTGTAATTGTACTGGGTTTAGTGTGGCTGCCCAAGAGATAGCAGTGAAGGATCAGACCCTATTCTGGGACCAGTAACCCCTCTGTCACTGGGGATATAGCAGGGTGTGTGGGTAGCACTAGCTAGTCACCCTGAGACACGATTCTTTTGCTTTTGAGTCAGAGCACACAGAAACTTGTTGAAGGAAGTTTGCTGCTAGTAATAGGTTGGTTTTAAGTGGCACATAAACCTGCCGGCTCTTTATGGAGGCTGTCGGGCAATAAGGACATGGGGAATTATGGCAGTGGAGGCATCGTACGATAGTGCTTTGCAGATGATGTCTCACAGGGGATGCGCTATTTATTTATCTAAAGGAGCAGGTTTGCAGTGCTTTTTCAGAAGAACAGCTTCCAGGCCAGGATGTCTCAGTGCCTGCATCCACTTCTTCATATTAGCTTTGACAGGCTCTAAATCTGGGGCAAAGAGGGGTTGGAGGGACAAGGGAGCGCCCCGGGAGAGCTCAGAATGATGTTGAAAGGAGCAATTTCTCGCTGGAGACCTGTGGTATTTCGCAAAGAAAGCTGGGCTGCTTTTGCTGAGAGCTGCATTTTTTTTGTCACTATTGTTGTTTACAAACCGAGCCGTTCATTTAGGAGCGAAACATTTAATTTCAATTGGCTTTTCTCAGTCTTGTACAGTCTTGTACCAGCCAGAGAAGGAGGGGAGACGATAAGAGGCTGTAAAAAAAGGAAAAATTAGTTTACGTCTGGCTTTAACAATTGCAAAGGACTTTTACTGCCGCTGCAGCAGGAGATGGTTTCTTTCCTCACGTCTGTCCTGAGCTCGGATGTGGTGTGGCTCTGCCTTGTTGAGCAGCTGCAGTGGTCCCCCTCGGAGACTGCTGCATGTCAGCAGCAGCCAGCAGATTCCTGCCTGCAGCGAGGGGGACAGGACTGGGGTGGACACGAGGGTGGCACTGGCCCGGTGAACGTGCAAGGACCCCTCTGCAGCCCTACAGTGCTGGCATAGCTGTGCAGCGGCCAAAGCCTCAACCATTTTAGGGGACTTGCCTCTAATTGTACTTGCCAGACCCCTACGGTACTTGTAAAGAAAAATCTTAGTCCAAGCTGGCAAGGCGGATTCTCATTTCCTACCGGATGGTTTGTCTGCATTCATAGCTCTTTTGTTTTGGAAAAAATCATCCTTTTCTGCTTCCGAGTGGGAGCTGGTGAAACCCATCCAATCTGCCATGCAGCGTGGGTCTGCAAAATAGCTTTGCATTTCTACATGGCGTTCTCCTTCCATCTGAAACAGGGCCGCAGATGGGTGGCACATAGAGGGAAGGGGTGTTTGTACCACTTAACATAGGTGTTTGACATCCCAGGCTAGAAGGAGAGAGATTTCTTCAGAGAATGATGCAGAGCTCCTAAATTCAGCTCCTGCTGATCAATCTGATGGATTAAAAGGAGCCTGGAGCAAAACCGTACCCTTTTCATGGCAAGTTATATGGAGTGAATACCACTCTGCACTGGCTTATGCAAGGCAGATCACCCTCTGTACAGGGGGGATATAAAAGCATGGACTGAAAACAATTCCACTAACATGATGCAGAATAGATTTCCCATAACATGCTTGTAAGGCAGGAGAATTACCATTCCCCTTCCTTTATTGAGGAGGGAAACGGAGTCCCACAGGCACAGCCTTTCTCTCTGGTGAGAGGCGAGATGTGCTTTAATTGTCTTCCTTCCTTCACTTCTCCCTCGTTATATGCTGTATTTGACCCATGACGGTCCAATCCACCTCCCACCTCTATCTCCTTGACTTGTGGGTGATGGCCGATCCTAGACTCCTTTCTATGTGGTCCCCCAGGCACAGCCTCTTAGCTGTCTCCTTCCAGAAGCTCTTTCTGTGCACCGTAGTGAGTTGCAGGGATTTTTGTCCACACAGAAGAGCAAGCTCCGGTTCTGCAGGCAGAGACGAGCCAGTCTGCAGTCCCTGCCTGCTGCAGGGAGATGGCTTTTCTCCTAACTCTCCATTTCGAGCTGATGCTTTTTAATAGAGATTCCGTAGAACCATTTTAAGATGGACACGAAAGAGCAGCGCCGCAGTGCATAAAAGCCAAAGAAGGACAAAGTAACAATTCAGGATGTGACCAGTTCCTCAAATAGCTTGTGTTATTGCTTTGTCTTTCTGTGTTTCTCAAGTGAATAAACCGAGTCGTGATTATAAGAACAAATAAATTAAATCCCAATATCCTGAAGGCTGCCTGTGTGGGTTGGTTCAATTAACTCCCTCCAGTGTGAGGGCTGTGTCGCCCTTCTCTAAGGGTGCAGGACCTCCAGCGTGAGGCTGGTGGCTGCCTCCAGAAGTGCAGCAAGTGGAGGGTGGTGAAGTAGAGGGGATGATTGCAGGAGAAGGAATTACATACAGGGGACAGTGACATTTCATCCCTTCTGAGATCAGTGGTGCTATCTGTTATCTACGTGTCTTGAGAGCTCCGCTGATGTTCCTCATTGCAGGCGTGACTTGCAGTGGAAGCCAGTGAATCAAGTTTCCATCAAAGCCTGGTCTCTGGCTTTGCTTTTATTTTTGCAATAGGTTTAGGAGGAACTTTAGGAGTCAGACGAAAAAACAAGGAACAGGCTCTTGTTGGAGCCAAGCAAAGCAAAGCTTTTTGTTTGGGGTACAAACTAAAAACCTTTCTTTTGAGTCAAAATTGAAAACTGAAATAACATTTTGCTCCACATAACTTGCCTTAGACCATTCAGTAAAACTGAAAACGGTGGCCTCAAAGTGAAACGCTGAATTGCTCTTAGGAATGGTGCAATAACATGGTTTGGCATTTCTGAAACAAAAAGAAAAGACTTTTGCCACATTTGGGAAAGAAATATACCCCCAAAAACATCTGTCTTTCACCATATTTGCTCTTTTTGCAAAAAGATGTGGTCTGTTTCTGCTTTCCACTTGCTGAGATCTGATTAAAGGCCCTTCACATCCCTGTCAGACCATGCAGCGAGACCTAGTGCTCCCTCAGCACTGGCCACACCTTTGCAAAATTATGATGTGTCCTCCTGTCCTCAGGTCACAAAAATGTACATGATTTCCAGTCTCAGCAGTCAAGATGCAATGAGCTGCTTGTGTCCCATGGCAAATCCCCAGGCACTGGGATCTTTAGGCTCCTTCCTTCTGAGTTCATTTGGGTTTCTCCTGGCTGATACCTGCCAGCTGTGGCCCCAAGGCACATGTGGATGGTACTTGGAATAAACTGCTTTTTGGTATCCCCATAGCAGGGAAATGCCAAGGCAATGTGGGAATATGAATCTAGGGAAGATGCACAATGCAGGATGCCATAGCCTCACGCATGGGACAGGTCTTCTCAGCTGCCCCTGGAGTCAGCAGGCAGAGAAGGGATGTTCAGCACACAGAGTTGGGCTGTGGGACAGTTTGGAAGGCTGGGGGAGGGAAATTCTCTATTCCATCCCACGAAACAGCTGAGATTTTTAGAATTCCTGATCTCCTTATAGCTGTAACTATGATATTGTAGCAGTTTTTGTAAAAATGAGAGACAGACAGCCTGAGAGAGCCTGGGGAAAATAAGTTGTGGCATGGAGGAGAGGGAAGGCTCTTAAATCCCTCCTTAGCTTTTCTCCTACCTGCGAGGGAGTAGGCAAATGTCCTCGTTACAGGATTGCTGACTATGCTAGAGCCTCATCTTTCCTGCAAAATAAATAGGAGAATGAAATTAAGCTGTGAGGGATTGGCGTATTTTGTAAATAATAATTTAGAGACAAATCCTTTTTGCTAGGCATTCTAATTGTCTCCTTTCTGTGTACAGCTGGGTTGTCTCGCTGCTGAGCAATTCTTTTGCAGATGTGTGTGTGGGGGGGGGTGTGGAGGGGTGCATGGCGGGG
>VYZM01008528.1:124474-241308 GCA_013398915.1 Dromas ardeola | reverse complement strand
GGGGGGTCCTGGCATCCTCCTCCCAGGGTAACACTTGTGTGAAAGGCGGGCACAGAGGGCTGCCTCATGCGTCCAGTGCACTGAGATGTTTGTCCAGTCTGTCTGCTGCAGGGCATCTCCCCTGTAGCAGAGCTGATGGGATGAGACGTGTGTCCTCTCTCCTGAGTTGTCACAGGTCACCATCCAGGAGATGGCATCGGAGGTCACCATTCAGGAGGTGGCATGGCAGGAGATGAGCAGAGCCCTGTGTCACGTGCAGCTAGGCGGGCTGGTGCTTGGTGTGCTTCATTCACCCTGGAGGGAGCTGCCAGCCACAGCGAGCGAAGGGCTGCTCCCCGTTGGTGTTGCGTCTCTGGTGTGGGGAAGACTCAGCCTATGCCTCTGCAGAGAAGTCTCACAGGTGCAAGGCAGAGTAAGAAGTTTCCTCCCAAGTTCTTGTGGGCAAGAGACCTTAGGCAGTGTTTGAGCTCATTGCAAGGGGTGAAAGACAAATACACTCACCACCTCCCTCATCAGTCCCATCCTGTGTATAATTTACGATACATCGTGTTACATTTTTATTACTACACCATTTTTCAAGCTCTTGGCTGGCATCATTCCCAGAAGGCAATGCAGGAAGGCTTTTGTATTGAGACCTTAAACAGGAGGAGCGATTCCTCGTGAGCCCTTGTATCTATATGTGGATTTAACACGCAGTTCCTAAAATAAGCTTTAATAAAATGTGTTTTTTTGTGTTAATAATTTCCAAGACTTTTTTTTTCAATGGAAATGATACCAGAAAAAAAAGGCTCAGAAGAAATCGTAGAGGAAATGAGAGTCGCTCCAGTCATCTGCGTATAATCGCTTCCAGTATAGATTGCAATTGTGTTTGAACTATAGGGCAATTACTCTGTCAGGCTGGTAAGTATTATACAAGACCCCTGGAATTTCCTTGGAAGCTCTCAGTACCTCTTAGCCTTGAAATTTAGAGAGGTTTTAATATGAAAAGATGTGGTACTGGCCTGTGCTAATGCCACGTATTGATTTACTACCCATAGCAGATGTTAAAGGGCAGCTGACAAATTGGTGACATATAAATATTGGGGCCCCTGAAACACAGTTCTGGAGTGAGACTTGTGCAGGTGACAGAAATAGTCCTTCTCAGGAACAGGAGCTGCCCTCACAATAGCACATGCTGTGTACATGTGCGTGCAGGAAACTTCCCCTTGCTTCGGAGGCAGGAGCCTGGTCTCAGTGCAGGACTGAGACAACCGTTCTTGAGGGCTCCCCTAAGTGTGGTAGGCATCACACTAGAATGCCTAAATTAACAAAATCTGGGAAGTTTTGGTGGAAAGATATATTTAATGCCTGGCCTCATTCTGACATGAACGATAACAGAAGTGCCAAGGCAGGTTAAAAATAGGCAGCATCTCCAGCAAAGTTCAGGAGACCTGGAGCTGCAGGAAGAAAAATCCAGCACAGAAACAGACAACTGAGGACAAGGACTGAGTTTATTTTTTCTCCAAAAATGGTATTTCCTATCTTCTAACACCTTTGTCTCAAAGAGGGTCATCTAATGAATTAATAGCAATTGGTCAGTTTCATCTTAAAGGTCGCTCTTCCTGCTAGTGGCCTAGCTTAAATCCTGCTTGGGTTTGTGAGTAACCCTGTGTGCATGGCTGGGGTGGATCATTCAGAAGCTCATGATGTGCTTTGCAGCACCTAAGTGACCTTCCCAATTTCTGTGGTTTCCTATTGCCTGTCCCCCTGCCCTGTCTCACCTTTTTTGATTTCAAGCTCTTTGGAGCAGAGCTTGTATTTTGTACAGCTCCTAGCACAGTGGAAGGGCCTTCACTTTAGCCTGGTTATTTTTAAGATGCTGCTGTTAAGAGACACACCATATTTGCTTCTGGAGCTCCTTTTTCTTGTCCTCTGCTTTATCCAACTTAATGTCCCTCCCTAAGCACCAAGACTTCAAGGTTGGCTCTGAGTGCTTAGCAGGACCACAAAAGGTTCATTCCCTCCGGCCTGAACAACGGTTTTGGGAGGCTTTGTGTGAGCCAACATAAATAGCCAATTCTCCCTCTCCACCTCTCTCCCCTGCTGCCCTTGGGAAGACCCCTCCCAAAAGCAAGGGAGAGAGATGTTCTCTGCTCTCAAGCAGTGATCACACAGGCAAAGGGAGGAGAAGTTCGACATCCAGCCAGGAATCTCAAGGAAAGCCGGCCCCGTGTGCTGGCAGGCTTTAGTAAGAGTCTTGTTGCTGGCGATGCCCCTTATTCATTTTCTGATCTAGGATTCACAAGGTCCTGGGCTCTACACAACATGAAGAGCTTTAGAGATAAGAGTAGGAGGGAGAGGAGAGAGAAATTCTGCTGCAGTGTTGGAACCCCACCAGTGATGCTGAAATGTCTCTGGGTTTCTCTTTGCCTCTGTCGGCATTTCTCAGAAGGATGTTTCCAACATTGACTCCTAGGGAGGGAGATGCAGGCTCTGAAAAAATTCAATTTAATGTGAGACAGAAATGTTTGGTAGATAAAGTGCTGTGGTTGTTCCTTGCTTTCCTCTCTCTGCCTGGAATTGTAGTGGCTCCCTCTCTGCTGTGAACTAGTCTGAGCTTTCACATTGCTCCTGTATGGATGGATCCCCTGTTTCTTCACACGGAAGTTCATCTAAAGTACTGCCTTCCCAAATTTGCCTGGCTGGCAGGCAGTGGATCTAAGGAATGCGTGCACTGTGGGCTATAGTTCATGTCCTTGTTCCTCATCAAACTGAAAAACACAAAACAAAGCAAAATAAAGGGCTGTGAGGAACAGCAGGCCTATTGGGGAGCCAGAATCTGCAGTGAATCTGCATGGATTTGTAGCATCCCCTGCTTTCCTGGGTGGGTTTTCATAGGGTACCAGTGTGCACCTCACTCTGCAGCAGATGATCACACACATGAAGCTGTGTGTTTAGTTTGACTTATTGTCTTCTCCTAAATCTATTCCTCCCTGCTGTACTGATGCTAAATAGCCTTTTCTCTGCTCTCCCCACCTGGCTCCCAAACTCTCATCCAATTTGATAGCAGGTCTGAAGAAAACACCCTTCTCCACAACCTGGTGCTCTGCTTGCATCGTTATTCCATTCCAGATTGTGAATGAAAAATCTTATTGCATTTGAGGGTGTGCTTGTAGCTGGTAATTAACACTCAGCACACCCTGCCAATGCATCTCAAACTTGCTTTACAGAAACCTCGAGCTGGAACAGAAGCCACCCGGAAAAACAATGTCTGCCAATTGAGTTAAACCTTAAGTAAAATCCCCAGCCAAATGTCTGCAGAGTAAATCTGGTAAGGATGTTGGCTCCTGCACTGAGCTCAGGAGGTGTTTTCCAACTACAGGGCCCAGGAGATAACGAACGTTAAGCGCTAATGGGACTTATGCAGATATATCTCCCCCTCTTGTATGCTGTGTTCCAGCTGGGAGCGGATGCTTTATGGGGAGTTAACTCCTCCAAACTTGTCGTGGAAGCGCTGACAGAGCCGAGTTTAAAGTGCTGCTAATGGAAACGTCTGCTTTCCAGATGAACTTGGGAACTGGGGTTAGACACAGTATATGGAAAAGGCAGAGAGTAAGTCCTGTACTAACAAATTAAGTTTGCAGCTTTCAAGTGAAGAACTATCTGTACATTAAATACGCCTGCCGGCCATGTGGCCTGGCTCCAGCATTATGGATTGCTCTCACCCACATGCTTTTTTCCCCCTTTTTGTCATCCTTTCTGAACATGAGCTTAACAGAAAGGCTAACACCCTTGTCCAAATGCCTCCCTAGCAAACATGCCTAAACCCTAGCCAAAGTGGCTGTCAGAGCCCAGAGTGTAAATTTTCACTGCCCTGAACTCCCTGTACTTTTCTGGCATGTACAGAGCTGGGGGAGAGGAGTTTAATGGAGTTGATATCATGGAGAGCAGCCTTGTCCCCAGTGGCCACATTGCCCTGTGCTTCTCTGATGTGACACCACTTCCACCAAGGATGTGATCTCCAAATGTGTGGGATTTTCTGGCAGCTATAAATTAAATGCCTGTCTGCAAGGGAGCTGAGCAGCTGGTTCATTAACCCCCTCCGACAGCCACCGTCCTTACTGCTAATGCATGTGGGTTGTGTGGGGGTTTTGTTTTGTTTCTCCCAGTTCAGGGCTGAAGAGGTTACGAGCTGATTTGCCTCCCCTTGGAATGCTTGTGCTTCTGTGTGACTCTAGCTCCTGAGAAGCGTCCACTGGCCAAGAGCACTCAGTAACCCCTCCAGATAGTCAACAACTGCCAGAGCCATCAGCGTGGCTCTGCTCAGCTCCTGACCACCGGCAGGCAGGGACAGGGAAGGTCTCATGTGGCCTGGGTGCCAAGTGGGAAGAGAATCAGATCCACAGTTTTGTAGCCAAGATGCAATATTGCACCTGCAGTAAGTATCTGCAAGGTGGCCACAGGCCTGAGAGCTCCTGGGAGATAGCTTTTAGTTTTAGACCTCTGTAGCTCTTTGGTTACTTGTGCCGTACCACAAGCCAGCACTGTGCGTGTGCATGCATACACAGACACTTATATTTATACAGACAGTTATAGTAAGAGACAATTTGCTGCCTCAAAGAGTCTAAGGGCCAGATTTGGAGAGGCATTTGGATGCTGGAGGGTGCACTGAAATGGGACAAGACCCAAGTGAGTTAGGCACATAATTGCTTAGAACAATTTAAATACTTCTGGGCAGACACATGCATCCTCAGGGGTCTGTATTGTCTTAGAAAACCTGGTCCTTAGCAGTAAGCAGCAGGGAGAGACACAGGAGGGACTGCAATACTCATTTGCCATGTGGGAATTGTAGCAAAGGAAGTGCCTGTGACTTTCCCAAGGTTATGCTCCCCAGTTCCAGCTCTCCCCTCTCCCGTTAGCACCAGGACCGAAAGATATGAGACTCCCTCATGCAGCTCCCCAGCTCTCTCTTTCCCTTTCATTTCTGCTGGGTCTGCCTGTAGCCACCTTATGTGAACCACAGACCAACTCAAAGAAGTTTCTGAGGAATCCCTGAGCTCCCAGAAGGGGTGGCTACAGTTGCAGGATGCAAGTCTGCTTGTGTTCTCCCATTTGGCCCCCTCCACCCCTCCTTCCATCTCCCCTATTTGTTTGTCTGCTATTTTCTTTTGATTTGCAGCTTTACTGAGCACTGAGTTTGCAGCAGCATGTGATTACCCTGTATGGAGCCTTTCCTACTGACAGCATGATGAGCAGAGAAAGTGTTCGGTGCATATACAATTTAAGCCAAGCAGGAGGCCAGTCCAAAACCTCACTTGCCAATTAACTGAGTCGATACTGTGCACAGGATAATGTTTGTTGTTTGCCTCTGTTGCTAAAACACTTCCAGAGTGTTTAGAGCAATATAGCAATACCCTCACCTCCCCCCTGTAGTGATGAACTCTTCAGCTAAACCGAGACTCCGTCGCTCTAGGAGGAAAAGCCAAGGATGGGAAGAGGGAATCAGGGACCTCCATGGCTCTGTGGTCCATCAGGGTTTTGTGTGGATACAGCAGCAGCTGCTACAGGCCTTTTCAGGGTGTGGGAAGATGAGAGTCTCTTCCATTGATCAGCTGATAAAGTGTGTCGATGCAAGGAACTGAAAAGGAAATTGCATCTATGTAGGTAAAAAGGCCTTCAAGAAGATGTGGGGCAGTGGACAGACCATCTGCAAAGCAGCCACATAAAAGAGCCACAGGCAAATCTAGTTCCCACCAATATCCCTTGCTTTATATATCATACAAAACCATGCCTCACTATCTGATTTACAAAGGCTGGGGTCTGTGCTGTTTCCACTGACAGCTCAAGGCAAAGGGAATCCAGCAGAGACAAACTACAAGTGGATGCAAGCTTCTGCCATATAGCAAGCACCTGCCCTGGGAGCAAACCTGCCGGCAGCCCCGCGGCACGTGGGCAGCGTGGGAGCACTGCTGCGCACCTCGGAGGCAGCTGTGATTTCCAGGGGAGCTGGGGCTGTGAGCAAACAGCAGCTTCTGCCAGAGATACTTGCTGGCTTACTTTCCATTCCCTGAGGGTGAGCTCTTTCTGGAGCTAGATGGGATTTGGAGGCACCAGGATCTGATCTCTGCCCAGATCTCAGGTTGCTCATCAGTGGGAATCGCCCATGCCTGCAGGGGAAGCAGAGACATGTTCTTGGCAAGGCTAGCCCATCTGCTGGAGGACTTTGAGAGATGCCCCCTGGCAAATTGCTGTTGGTTCTCTCAGGGCAAGTTTCTGCCTTGGGTTTTTTTCCTTTCCTGAAGAATACGGACATTTTCCTGCCCCTCTGCAGTGACATGATGATGTATGTCCATGAGACACTTCCATACCCAAGCAAAGGTGGCTGCAGAAGCAGATAGGCACACAGGGCCATCGGCATGCAGACTGAGGAACACATCAGCCCTCCTCGTGTGGTGACAGTGGGTGATGGCAGCACAAGAGAAGAGAAAGGGCCACACACCATTTTGCTTTGGTACTTGCACGCTTCATCCATCATTATCAGTATTATACAATGTCAGTGTCCACAGGGGCCTTGCCTGTGCTCAGAAAGGGCCTCTTATGATGGTTATGGACAAAAAAAAATCCCTATTAAGCTGAGGCCTCATCACACCATTCCTCTAACATGTCTCAGGCCTGTGTTTCCTGGTTGGTCTCTCACCATCCTTCACCATGTGCCATGTTCACTGAAAGCACCTGGTGACCATAAGCATGGGATCTCCGCCTCCTTCCTTCTCTTCCTCTTTCCTGGGCTTCACCAGGAAGTATTTATTGTCAGAGTGATAAATGAAAAGTCATATTTTATTGTGAATTATTCCAGCCCTGCAGTGGAGCCCAGATCTATAGCCTCAGAGAGTTATTAACTGCTTACCGCAGAGAGCTATAAAATCCTCATCATTTTCTTCAGTCTCTGCTCTGTCAGGGTGAAGGAAAGAGAGCTGGATTATCACACAAGATTGTTGGAAAGCTGCTTCCAAAATTCCCCTCTGATTGGAGCCCGGTGTTGGCTGGGACAATTTCATCAGGGTGAGACAGGTCTCTCAAGAAACCCTTGCTGGGTTGGTTTTTGCCAGCTCGCTTTTCTTTGCAGATTGCACCACTCAAACGCCTTATGAGACAGCCCTTGGGAATCTCTCTGGTGGTGGTGGTTGTATTTCTTCCCCTGGTGGTTTTTATTCAGAGGCACAGATGTAAACTAATACCACTTGAATGCGTAGTCTGTGCTGTTTTTTGAATTTCTCTCATTGTCTTTCTCCAAAGACACACCAAAGCTTTCCAAATAGGTAATGGTATTCACGTGTCCTTCATTGCTGCACCTGGGACTTGGGGCTCCTTGCCCAGGCTGCAAAGCAAATTCCTGGTGCACTTCCACTACTTCAAACACCTGAACAGGACCTGAATTCCTGTTGACACCAATTGTGCTCTTCCCTTCTTTTACTTGATGAGAAATGATCTTGGCTCCCTGTGTTCTCCAATCATCTCAGAACAAAGACCCTACTGGCTTTTTCCATAGTAGGAAAAACTGCTGCTGTTTCCCATCAGTGTTGCCTCAGCACTTTTGAGCCCTGTGCTGGCACATGGTGGTTCCCAGGCAGCTGTGGACAGCTGAGTTGTGTTGGCTCTCATGCCCAGAGAGGAACCGGGTCCCAGGACCTGGGTGGCACAACTGCCTGGTGATGAGTATGTTCCTCCTAGCAGTCACCAGTGGTGCTTTCGAAAGGACACACTGTTTTTTTCTCAGGTGGTGCAAGAGTCGTTGCTGCTCTCATCCTGGTGGCTGACAAGGGCTCACATCTCAGTCATCGTAGGGCTTGTTACTGCCTGCTGCAGCAGAAAGGCCGAAGATTGACTGTGCCCAAAAGACCAAGACCTTTTACTATGCCCTGGTGATGCAGGGCTGGACACTTGGGTGGTGCAGTGTAGGAGGAATATATGCTGACTAGGTTGGTTTGTTGTCATCTTTCTCACAGGTACTTTTTGTTCTTTTCTGCTTTGGATTTTATTCCTGCTCCATGCTAATGAATTCTTTTTGTAGTGCTGATAGTCCAGAAGAGGTTGGATTTAGAATCTACCAGGACATTAAAGGTTTAGGTTGATCAAGAGATAAAGACCGCATGCCATCTTTCCAAAGACATTTTACAGATAAATTCATAGGTACCCTGAATCTTTTCCAGAGTTTGTTTGCTACTGGAGGATTGTTGAGAGGTAGAACAAACCTCTCTCAAGACAATGAATATAATAAAGACTGGATCATCTTCCATGCCTTCATATATGGGGGACCTTTCTCAAATGCCATGTTCATTTCCACTTGAATTCATGATCTGGAAAGGGAGTGAAGGTGTGTGCAGTGAGTGTGCATTGGGTTTGGAAAAGGGAGGGATCCTGCTATGGGAATAGTTGAAAGCCAGTGTGTTCAATCCATTGGCTTGTAAGGTCTGTGGCTGTCTTGTAAGATCTGATAGGTATAATGATGGGCTAAATTCATGTTTGGAGCTTTACTTCTTATCTGGAGATACAACATCTAAAGCAAAATCATCAGCATCATCTAGGTCATCCTCAGTGCAACAGGCATTTTATGTGCTCCAAAACAGCAGCAGCAGCAGAGGGGAGCGAGGAGGAATCATAGCTTGCAGCTTGGTGGACTCTTGAGGCACTTGACATGTTGCTGCCTCCATTAAATGAAACTCCACTTCTAATTATATCCCATAATTATAGCCTTCAACCAATGTGATTTGTAAAGAGAGGGGTCATAGATACTGAGATCATTCTGAGATTGACTGTGCAGTGGATATCAGTAAACATCCTTGACTGCCTACCAGAGTCTGACAGAGATGTAAAGGACTAATGCAATAAGGCAGGGCACGCAGCTGGATTGATAGAAGCAGTGGTGTGGCCTCTGGCCCCTGAAGATATTACGTGACAAGGCAGTGAAAGCTGCAAACATGAGGGCAAACCATCTATTCAGCGTGACAGTATTAGACAGAGGTTAAGAATCTTGTGGACTGCTATCAACATCGATGAATGGTCTCCAGCAGGGATCTGCATTAACGCATTGAGCGCCAGGCTCTCCTGTGTGTACAGCAGCTGTGTCAGACCAAACATCCCCATGTCAGAGACAGAGCCCATCACCCTGAGACCATGGCCAGGGCAGCAGGGCTTCTGTAGCCCTGGAGATGGGCTGCCCATCTGAGGTGGCAGTTGGGGAAGTTGGGCAGCCTGGGGGGAGATTAGTTGCAGATGAACTCTTTAAGAATATGGAATGACAAAGAGTTTTCTTTTGTTATCTAGAAAACCCTGTGGTCAGACTGGATGTGTTGCCATAAATGATGCCGTTTTGGCTTGGAATCCTGGCCGTGGTTCTCGTGCTTTTCTACTGTGTATTTGTCTAGTGGCCTTCAAAAGTGGTGCAAGTTCCTCTCCCAGGGTTGATACTAGTGCAGCAGAGACTCTATGAATAGGAGCCTGTCCTGTAGGTTATCCAGTCTGAAAGAACCTGTGTGTTGTTCTGCTCTGGCCTCTGGCACCCATCAAGCTCAGAAAAGCTCAGTGACTGACCTCTGCACTGAGTCTAATAAGTTGTGGTTCTTCCTATGCTCTTCTGGTTTGGATCTAAGTGATGGAGAATTAGCACTGCTCTTTGGTCAGCTCTTCCAGGGAATAGTTCCTCTCCCTGTTAATATTTGTATTTCAGATACCATGTAAATATTTCAGTCTCAGTTTACCACCACTGGGTCCTCGGTGTATTAAGACAGCTAAGGCGATGGAGACTGAATGAAAATCAAAACCAGATTGTCTTCTCATTAGCCTGGTGATATGGTTCCCTTTGGACTTAAACTGTATGGGAAAGGAGATGGGGCTGTTTAGAGGACATAAACTGATCTCCTGATTGAGATGGGAGAGTTGGTTTGGCTTTGCTCCAGCCAGCTTGATTTTGAGTTTGTTTTCCGTGGAAATAAGTTGTGCAGCTGCATGTCCTTTGACTCACCAACTTCTGCACATCTCAGCCAATTTCATCCCTGTTTGATGGAGGGGTAATTGTCTTAAAAGGGATGATGCCCATGCAAGTTTCACAAAAGTAGGGGTGAGGAAGAGGAAAGGGCCCAGCTCCAACTTCATCAGTGTATCTCATGGGAGAAAGAGGTGCAAAAAGTCTCCCCGGTTGAAAAAGCTTCAGTAAGAGCGCACAGGCAGTGAATAGTGAAACACAAAATCATTCAGAAAATTGATTTAACTGTGCTGGTGTTCAAGCATTTCTTCTTTATTTACCTTCATAGCAATACAGGATCCACTTGGCTAGAAAGTGTACAGACATATAATGAGAGACCGTCTGACCCCAGCCTCCCATAGACTAAATGAATGAGGTGGCCAATGGCCATTTTACTGATGGAGAACTGAAGCAAAGAGATTAAATTGTGTTCTCCAAGTCCCGCAGGGCGTCTGGTTGACCAGCAGCCAGTTCTCTATTCCTTTCTTGTCTCTAATTCGATTCTTTGATCAGAGCGTTTGGCTTTTGTTTCTATAACTCGTCCAACCTTCCTCTTGTTTCCAGCAGCCTTGTTACAGATTTTAACAGGCTCTGCTGCGCTGGCACGAGCATTGTTCTTCTCTGCAGGATGGGGTGTACATCTGAGTCATTCTTTGCATGAGTTGTCGTTCTCTTGGAGACGTTTCTCTGCTTTCTGTGATACAGAATAAATTGCAGTACATAGCTTATTAGAAAACCAACAAAAAAACCCCAAACAAACCTTCAAAATCAAGGCAGTTCAAAGAAGCAAGCAGTGAAGCCCAACATAAACAAGCTGTAGGAACACGATTAGAAACTCTCACACTAGTTTCCAGGATAGACTTATCAACAGCCTCTGCTCCCTAGGCCATCAAATGCTGAAGTCTGGCTTCACATTCACGTTTTCACCCTCTGAACTGAATACCAAAGGACATCCTGCCCTGCAAGGTAGAGTCTGGGTGGGAATGCTCAGCTTGTGAGAGACTTCCCACTGGTGCCCGTGGTGAGATCCTGGCCAGCTGCCTTCCTCTTGAGGAGAGGAAACCAGTGCACGAATGCTTCTCTAAGAGACAAGCGCATCCCCTGAGCTTACCTACTGACAGGGCTTACGTGCAGAGCCCTCTGTTGCATTAATGCAGCCAACATGAGACATTTGGAAAGCAGGATCTGGGCTCTGCACCAGTGTTAAAGCGCCCTGGCTTGAGCTACAGCGGGTCAGACTCCTGAGCATGGAGCGATGAAACTCAGTGCTGCCGTTAGAGAAATTCAGGCAAGCTCAGAGGTATGTTCTGGAAGGATTCCCCTGCTTCTGCTGCTTTTTGCTGCGCACTGCTGCCTCTGAACACCATGGGGGTTTGACAACCTGTGGGAAGATATTCCAGACCAGCAAACTTTCCACCTCTTGGCACCTGAAGCGGAAAGCGCTTCTCTCCGTGCCGTGCTCTTTTTTTATTTTGGGAAAAAAACAGCTTCTCCCCCTCTGCACCTCTTAGCAATGCAGCTAAAATCTTTCCCAGCTAAAAATCAGATTTACCAAGAATGTCTTTATTGGTTTACAGGGTTCACCTTTATGAACAACTCCAGTATTTCTCTTTGGACAAAATAAACAATATTAAACATTGTAACGATAAATCCAGAGCACCCTCTTCTCTCCAGGGTGTAAGGTAATGTATGCTCTTGTATTTATCATTTACCAACACAGCTATTTAAACTACAGTATTTGACAGGTGTGGTTGTGTCAGGTGTGATGGAGTGTGTGTTATAAAAGGACAGTGAGACTTTGCATTTGTCCTTCAAACATAAAGTCGATTTTTGCATGATTGGTACTTCAGAGATCATCTTCAGCACAAGATTAACTGGGGACAATATTCAGTGAAGTCAGACGACTAAGACCCAGTGGTTTTCGCAGTGAGCTGCAGCCTCCTGGAGGGCTTTGTACTTCTGCAGCGTACATAAAAGGTGCTTAAGAAAAGCGCGTTCACCTGTGCTGTACTGCAACCTCCAGATGTGACATTTCCACAGGAGTTCACACCCCTCCTGAAAGATTTTGAGTCGGTGGCAAAAAGTTTAACTCCACCAGGCAATCATGCCTTTAATACATTCAGCGGGAGTGACCAGCGTCTGTGAACAGGCCCAAATCCGGCTAGTTTGAATTCTGCTTCTAATCGAAGAGTTACGCTGGTGAGCACACAAGTCTGCTTCGGCCTCGGGAGGCCTCCGGGGCACCACCCCTGAACAGCGGTGTTAATGCATTATCACATGGCGGGTGGCTGAGGTCAGATGGGTGAGGAACTGACCCTTGCAGAAAGTATGATTGATAAGGATTCCCTATGGAGTTGGAGAAAAGATGTAGGGAAACTGTAGGGAAGCCATAAGCTCAGTGCGAGGTACAAGGGATCAGACACGCACAGTTCACCCGTCAGTCTGTGGTGCGTGGAGGCGTAGCCACTGGGAGAGCTCAGGATGCATGGAAAATACCCCCTGGATGCAGTGCAGAGAATAAGGAAAATATGGTGTGATACTGGCTGGTGGAAGGGCAATGAAAAATGTTTCTGTATAAAGGCTTTTGCTAGAACCTTACTATTTCATTTGAAGCAGTGAGGAAAAATGTAGCCCCTGGATAAACTGCTGTGTGCTTATGCATCTCCATCCGGTTGTCACAACCTCCCCCATACTTGCAGTTCTGGTTCTTGTCCTGGAAGAGAGCCTGTCTGGCCAGAGGAGTGTGCCCTGGCTGCTGAGCTGACAGATGATGTGCTGAGCCTGGAGCTGGGGGGCCATGGGCTGTTACTAATTACTAGCATGCTTTCAGCTGCAGGCACCTTTTGACAGTGCTTTACCCCCTGCACTACATGTTGTACAAACAGAGAGCGAGAGCCCTGGGGTGCTACGCAGCGAGGCAGACACGGTAAAGTGTTTTCTCAAGTCTGGCAAAGCAACTGGTGGCAGAGGCAGGAACAGACAAGGTCTTCTCTCTTATCCTCCTGCAGTTTCCTTGCCGCTATACTTGAAGAAGATGCAGTTCCAGGCTATAGGTGGGGTGGAGAGACAGAAATATGTAAAATCAAGACTGGAAAAAAAGGAACAGCGCATTCAGGTGTTTCATTGTTCCTCAGGTAACTCTGAGCTAAAGTGTCTAGATCATAGCAGGAAGAAGGCGTTAGTTTTGTAAGCCCTTGTTTGCAAAAATGAGAGCATCTCTGTATGCTCAGCCGTTGAGCCAGGATCTTAAATGACTCTCATAATGTATTTACCAGTGCTGTGAAGTTCACCCTTTTATACTAGATTATGGTAATAATGGTATTGTGCAGCAGATGAAATTAGTTTTTCTACACAGTTTTGTTTCATCTCAGTGGCTAAATGTGTGAAATAAAAGGTGCAATTGGCAATATTTTCATGGGTAAGCCAGTTTCCTCCCACACCCACCCTACAAACACAGATGCTTCCTCATATCCTGGGGACAAGCTGACTGCCAAGCCGTGCATGAAAGGACTGTGAGAAGTGAGGGCTTTTCTAAGATTTATATTTGCCATTAGGATAATTTTGGAGATTTATAAATTTTCAGACGATTGGGGACCATTAAGTGCCTCTCACGTGGGCTGGCATCTAGCATGGACTGTAGCAGCCCCCAAGGGATACTGGTACCATGATCGTTTTTCCTTCCCACTTGCACACACCAGTAAAAAGCGCCCCACATAGATTTAAAGACTTGCATGTAGCACAGGAGACTCTGCTGTTGCTTTGCATCCTCTTTAAATCAACTCTGGGTGGTCACAGTAAGTTAGTTGCCTGGGACTGAAACATGGGCATCCCTGCAGTGCTGACAGCACTCCTAAAACCTTGCCCAAGCACGGGCTCAATGTTTGCGAGAGCAGCATGCCGTGCGGGAGAATAGCACACAGCCAGCGCTGGCCCGGGCACTGGTGTGTGGGACTTCAGCCAGGAACAACGCGACACATGGATGAGGAGGAGCGCCGGGACAGTCTCTAGCATCCTGGGCCCCATTATATCAACAGTTGCATTATGTGGAAGGCTTAATGGACTCACCAGTTGATTTCTCAACCTTTCTCCTGTGGAAAGTATTTGCAGAAACTCTCTAATAAGAACACTGACCTCTTTCCTCATCCTTTTCTGAACCTGGGGTTTGCTGTGAAAAGACGTCAAAAACCATCAACAGGGAGGATGTCCCTCAGCAAAAGTTCACATCTCATTTCCAAAAATCAACTGAAAAAAACCTGGCCGAGTTTCCATAATCTTGTTTGTGACTAATGAGTATCCACTGGTTGGTCATATTGCGCCAATGCACCAGAGAGAATTAAGACTCCTGCCATGCAAACTTTACCTCCTGTGATACATTTTGGCAACTTCTCTTCATGAGCTGCTGGAGTAGGTCAAAATTCAGGCTTCAAAATTCAGAGTTCTTATCACATGTCCCACATTTGCCTGGACAAAGGTCCAAGCCACGAGTCAGCTTAGATTTTTCCCAAGAAGATTTTGTTTTTTCATGTTCTGAACAGATAGCAATCTTTATGTTGCATTTTGCATGGAGTGGTCCAGTCCCAGCCTCCCACCTCCATCAGGGATTTCTGCAATCACCAGTGTCCCAACAATGGGACCAAGGTAGAGCACAGTCTTTTCTTACCTTCAGTAGCAAGTTATTTAAGTTTAATCTGAAGCAGATTTGTATCAGGAAACTGAAACAGGGGAGGGAGCGCTGCTGCTCGTTTCGGAGGGTGCGAGAAAGTTGAGACAGAAAAGTGTTTTATTATTACCAATTCATTGCATAGCATGTGCTCCAGCAAAAAAGCAAGGCTTCACTGTGCTGAGTACTACTTGCACTTGTGAGCATTTCTCAGTAAAAAGCCTACAAAACCGTACAGAAGTGAGTCCGGCCTGAGCTGAAACGCAGCCACCTCGAGGGCTGAACACAAAGGTGCTTTAACAGCCAAGCACAGACCGTTGGCAACCGAAGAGGTGGATGTAGACTTAGAAATAACAGGTTGGGAAGAAGTGAGTCTAAGTATCTTATACACACAATAGCCTTAAAAGCTCTTTCCACCACCCTTGTGAACAGTGCTTATGAATTTCATCAGAGGAGCTGATACACTTGTGAGAAGGAGCAGGCTGGTTTCTCCGTATCTGCCTCACGTGCCTGTAAGCTTGCTAGCTTTCTCACTAGGTTAATGAAAGATACTACTTCTCTCACCAGTCCTGGCCTTGCTGATAGCCTTAGTCCCCCCCAGAACTGAGCCTTTAATGAGCCGATGCAGTCAGAGTCTTGTTTTTTCGGTTTCAACTGAAAAGTAACACCTGCAACAACCCACACACCCTAATAGCACACCGGGGAGCTCCTCCACCACAGCCTGGAAGGGAAGAACGATGCCTGCTGTGCTGCCAGTGCTGCACGGAGAGTCGGA
This sequence comes from Dromas ardeola, assembly GCA_013398915.1. Lineage (NCBI taxonomy): Eukaryota > Metazoa > Chordata > Aves > Charadriiformes > Dromadidae > Dromas > Dromas ardeola. The sequence goes on along the minus strand of VYZM01008528.1, from coordinate 225,873 downwards.
TAAACCACGTTAAACTTGCGAGATGTGACAAGATTATTACTCCGTGGCGATGGTGGGGAAGGAACCAGCTGCAGCGTGACAAACAGCTCCTTTCACACCCGCAATGACAAGCACACCCCACCGTGTGTGAAGAGGGTGGAGGTGCAGGAGTCCAGCCCAGGGATGAACATGGGACACTAAGATGCCTGCTACAGTATGAACCCATCTCCACTTCTATTCAGGGCTGTTGGTGTGTTTCAGATCAACCTGGGTGTTCAAACAGGACAGGGGGGTGTCTGTGTACATGGTTTTTTTCTTCAATCTAATTGTTGGCAATAATCATACGTAATTTTCATGCACTGCCTTGTGTCTCAGCTTCATTCATCACCAACATGATGGCCAATTAGTCATCTCTCACTATTCAGCAGTGCTAACAGCTACTTTAAATGCAAGCAGAGCCTTAATCTAGTTCTAACTCAGATGGACGGTGATACTTGTAATTAGGACATCAAACAGAGGAGAAATGTGATCCGTTTATAGCTAAGGGAACCTTTGCATTGAACTATTTCAGCAATAATTATGTATTATCTTTATTAACATGGCCCGAGTTAGCAAATAATGGGTCATGCTTTTGCATTTGAGATGTTAAATATATATATATATATATATCAGATTCAGGCTAAATTCCAGATTTCAGTGCTGTCTGATTTGCTGTGAGATGTTGCCTTGCCAGAGCATCCATTACAGGTGCAGGTTTATTGGGAAGGCAGTGTCAGGGCTTCCCCACACCCCACCCTGGGGGGCGGTACGGATGCTAGGGCATACGGTGTAGTTGTGTGTTGCCTTTCCACACCCCCCCAGTCCTTTCCTGGGCAGCTTCCCAAAGCAGCTGGGTCGGATCATGCCTCGATGTCTCAGGCCAGGGGAGTGTGTGGTTGCTGCATGCCACATGCAAACCACTACCTGCTAATACACATGGTACCATTTTCACATGACAAGTAATAAGTGCAGCACCAATTTCCCACTGGGGTATGTGTGTGTGTTTCTGTCTGTGAGATACACATGCAGGGCAAAGCAGTGGCATTTGTAGTTTTGCAGTGTGCCTCTCCAGGAACAAAGAGAAACTACGTTCCCCTCTGTTTTTCCTTTGCCCAACGGCGTATATGACTCTGCATCAATGTTAAAGTGCTGCTTTTGAGGAGGGCGCCTGGCATGTCTTCTGCTCCTTTGGGTCTGCCTGGAAGCGCTTGGCTTGTTTTGCCAGCACCGCTCCTTCACTGCACCAAACTGGGGTGCTCCCGGTCAGGTACAAGGCACCTTGGGTGTTTGGTACCTAAGGGCTTCCTTTCAGCTCCCTTGTATCCAGTTCCTATTACGTATCTGTGCTACTCTGATTTAAACTTGGGGTTGATATGGCGGGTAAAGCTGAATAAAGTTCTTCCAGAGAGAAAATCGAAGTAATAAAGGGTGAGGAAGCCATTGCAATAAACATATATTGATATACATCATGAATATGTGTCTGCAAACATGCTTTGGCCTAAGTAGTGTGTGTGGCAGATCTCAGATAAACACCTACCAGGTTTTGATGGGCAAATCTGAACTGAACGTTTGCTTCAGTGGAGGAGCTGAGAACCTGCTTCCTCCCTCGTTTTGAGATTAATAAAAAGGAGAGGGGGGAAAGGGAGAGGAGTTGTTTTGAAAGCAGAAACTTTCTATTTAAAACAATAAACAGGAAAAGGGGAAAAGATCAGTGTCAAAATTCTTTGGGGGCAAAAGAAAAATATGGAAATGAGTTTAAACAAAATGTATTTCTTTCTTTGGAGATGGTTCTCTGTTTTTCTGTAGCCTTATTAATCAGCCTGTTCCTCTCTCTCCCTTTAAAAGAGGCAAGGGAGAACAGAAACCCAGTGCATGAGAATGTGAGAGTGAGGCTAGAGGACCACTTTGCACATATATTTATAACATTAGTATTGCAGTTCTTTGATTCCAGTTTTAATCGACCTTCTTTTCTCCTAATGAGCCACTCAGAGAGATGTTTGTCTCTTTCAGTGAAGTATTATACGCTCCTCTTTCTTCCACTGGAAATCCACGTTTAGGATTTCTCTAAAAGAATCCTTTATCCCCTCAGTTCTCACATCTGGGCTGACATCCCCAGGAGTCTGTTTGCTGACCACAGCCGGAAGAGTCTTGGCTGTGCTGGGGGTAAGAACTTTTTGAGAAGTGCAATCGATTCAATGCAGCGGCCTCTGTGAGGGTCTTGAAATCTCAGGACAGCATCGGCCACACGGCTTCCACTTCATCCATGAAGCCGGATCAGAGACATCAGGCTAACGGTACCAAATTCCCTGACGCTCTTTCATACGACTTCTGTTTGATGTGAGACTCCATGTTTTCATGGTCACCTCAACTGACTGCCTCTCCATATGGAAAACCTTCAATGGTGCACGTAACAAATCAATAATGACTTCAGTGTGGTGCTCTCTCTGTTGGAAGGCACTAATGAACCGTCAGGCGGAAGGCCCGCCTGATGTTCATCAAACCCAGGAAACGCCCTGCAGCACAGTAACAATTGCAACAGTAAAATAAAAGTGGAAAGACAAGGCGGGGTGTCCATTCACTGGGTAAACTGTACCTCCAGCCAGCATATTCTGGCCTGTGTCCAGAAGCATTGCCAAATCAAGGGTAGGATCTGGGCTGGAGGAAGCTTTTAAGGGGTGGAGAAAACATGGGTGAACTGTTTGCCACTTCAAATCCTGGACTAGACTCCTCTAAAGGAAATGATGGAGAGTTTTTTCAGGGCCAGTCAGTCTTGTGGAAAGATAAAATAAGCAGAAGAAATTAAAGTTGATCTAAGGATCAATTTAGGTTGCTGTCTTAGGTCTACCTTGGGTGAACTCCTGGTTGGAGTGAACTCCATGGTTTCACTGAGAAGTATGATATATAGACTGTGGGCTGGTATGGGGCTGTGTCATGTAACAGCAGCTGTTCTGTGACATCTGAAGTCTTGTCCTACACCGTTCAGTCATTCCCTCAAGTTCTGTCTGTGCTGCATTAAGATTCATGCTGGATCCATTACCATATTGGGCTAAGATCCATCCAAGTTGCCCTCAGGTCTAAATCAGTGCTTCGGTGGAGCAAGGCCGGTTTATCCTGGTTGGCAATTCAGACTGTGCTGTTTCTCAGTTCAGGCCATATCAGCTGGTAGAAGGTCTGTTTGCATGAGTGGTGTGCAAGGCACTTCCCAGATGTGGCTGAACTCTCTTGTCATACCCCATGTCCACTGTGTATATATGAAACGGAACGATTTCCACTCTTCCTCAACCGCAGAAGGAAGCAAAAACCATCCAATAAATTGTAATGGGACTTTTACAAGCATATTTCCCCGATGCACGTAAACTGCTGCTGAATTTTATTGCATATCGGTGATCAAATGGACAAAGGCAGTTACCACTGTGAAACAGACTTTCAAGGACTAAGTGCTCTTAGAGTCTAAGTGCGTCATCTTCACTTTAAAAAAATCAAGGAATTGGAAGACAAGGTGACAGAGGGGGCAGATTTTCAAAGAAGCATTTGCTGGGCTTCAGAGGCACCAGTAGTAAAACCAGAGCTAGAATTTCAGCTTCCCGTGTTAACATTTTGATCAGAGAGATATTTTTTGGTGTCCTCAGCAGCCCCTTGGATGGTTGAAGATCAGCCACTGCAGTAATCCCTATTGAATGGGTCATATGGGTCCAATGCGTGGATCTGTAGGTTGTGCAGGTCGTTGCTTCACCGGACATCATGCGTGAGACTGTTACCAGTGTCTGTACAGCACTGCACTGGAAAGGAGCACCTGAACAACTGGATCTGCCCATTTCTGTCCTAGGTAGCCTGTCAGACAAGGCTGCATCGCCAAAAGGTGGACCCAAGACCCAGCAGATGTATCTCACCTGATGGCTGCTGGTGTGGTGGGTGCTCTTTGCCCGGGCGGGTGCACAAGTACCGGGGGTGCAGGAGGTCAGGCTGTTCTCTCCCCACCCAGGCGTCCCCTCCTCCTCTTGCCCCTGCCTCTGTGCTCTTTTACGAACACGGATCCGCTCTCCTGGGCTCTTAAGACAATTATCTTGTCTGTGAGGAAGAAACCTTTTCCCTTCTTATGTTTGACACAGCAGAACTGCATATTTTGGATTATTTCGGTTCTGCCTTTCATCCCGATCGCATTTCATTTGCTTTTACCTTTTCAGGAATGAGTATCACATTTATCTCCGTCTCCTCCTTTACTCATTAGGTCTTCTTCTGTACTTTCTTTTATTCTGTTCCTCACTTCTCTTTCTGTTTACCAGCCCCTCCCCACCTTCTTTTCTATGTATCTTACGGGGCTGCTTTATCACAGCTTTCCAGTTTAGTGGATTAGCTTTATTAGTTTCTTTTGTATGTGTCTAATTGACATGCAGTTTCAAAATCTATTTCATTTCAGCAGAACTGACCTTTATTCCCTTGCAGGCAGACTTTTTTTTTTTTTTCTCCAGCTAATACCCTTGCTACATTGCTGAAAAGCACGGAGAGGTGCAGTGCTGTTTTGCTCAGAGGGTGCAGAGTGTTTAGGACAGCAGCAGAAATCACACAACAATTGGACTGCAGAATAGATCTGAGCTTTCTACCCCCTATAACCATAAACGAGTGAGCTTAAGGGGTTTTATTTTTCTTTCCGCTTATATTTCTAACAAAATCTCTTTCCTCCTCTGAGAATGTCATTGCCGCAGAAGCAACAAAGCGATGTATGGGAGCACCTGAGCCTGGGCCCGGTGGTACAAGCTGTCTCTGACAACAGGAAGAGCAATCTGTTTCAAAGAAAAGTGCAAAACCTTCCTAAATGAGGCTTTGGGGGTATTCCTTGTTTCCAGTTCCCTGTCTGCCGGGGCCCGTGCTTCTTTTCCAGCACAAAACTTTCTCCCTTCCAGAAAAATCCCAGGGTGCTGTAGTTCCAGTGCACATCGCCATCGCTTCAAGCCTTGCTGGGGCTTTGCAGGAGGGGAATCCAAGCAGAAATTGCCCACTTGTTCCTGCTGTCCAGCTGGTCAGAAGGAAGTGAGACCAAACATGAATGTAGGACAATGCTCTTTTTTCTTAGCTCTTTGAAAGACCTGAAGTAGGCCTTTTGATGGAAAAAAAATCGTCTTCCCAGGAGCCCTTTAGCTCCCCCTGAGGGGGACTGCTGTTCCAGAGCACCTGGCAGACAGATCCCACTTTCCCAGGTGCTCTCCCCGCTCACAGACGACGCGTTTCTCTCTCCTCCTTATTTCCTCACCCAGCAGAGCAGAAATGGCAGCTGACAGCCTTTTTTATAAGATGTTTTCATTGTAATTTTAATGGGCTAATTTCTTTCCCTGAATTGCCATAATTCAGATTTAATGAAACATGTCTTATAAAATTAAAAAAAATACAATAATAAAGTGGAACGCCCCATTAAGCCGAAGAACAAGGAAATAACATATGTAGAGATCTGATGACTCTGACCCTGCTATCCCAGTGATGCTAGCAGCCATCATGCACGTGCTTTATATCACCATGAATGCCTGTGCTTCCCACCAGGAGAAAATATGTAACAAAATAATAATAAATAAATGGAACTGGGAGGGGAACTGGTACCCCCCTCCCTTTGCGCCCCAGCCTGAGTTCACATCCAGTGCTGTTCGGTCATGAGTCATTGCTAGATAGCAGCACCGTGTAAATGCACTTGGGTCACAACAACCCCATGTATTGCTACAGGCTCGGGGAAGTGTGGCTGGAGAGCTGCCTGGCAGAAAAGGACCTGGGGGTTCTAATCGACAAGCGGCTGAATATGAGCCAGCAGTGTGCCCAGGTGGCCAAGAAAGCCAATGGCATCCTGGCTTGTATTAGAAATAGTGTGATCAGCAGAAGTAGGGAGGTGATTGTCCCCCTGTGCTCAGCACTGGCGAGGCCACACCTTGAGTGTTGTGTCCAGTTTGGGGCACCCCAACACAAGAGAGATATCGAGGTGCTGGAGCGAGTGCAGAGGAGGGCAACGAAGCTGGTGAAGGGCCTGGAGAATAAATCTTACGGAGAGCGATTGAGGGAGCTGGGACTGTTTAGTTTGAGGAAGAGGAGGCTGAGGGGAGACCTCATCACTATCTACAACTATTTGAGAGGACATTGTCGAGAGGTTGGTGCTGGTCTCTTCTCACAGGTAATTAGCGATAGAACAAGAGGGAATGGCTTCAAGCTGCAACAGGGTAGGTTTAGACTGGACATTAGGAAAAAAATTCTTCCCAGAAGGAGTGGTCAGACACTGGAATAGGCTGCCCAGGGAGGTGGTGGAGTCACCATCACTAAATGTGTTTAAGAGTCGTTTAGATGTGGTGTTGGGGGATATGGTGTAGGGGAGAACTGTGTAGAGTGGGGTTGGTGGTTGGACTTGATGACCCCAAGGGTCTTTTCCAACCTGAGTGATTCTATGATTCTTTCTGTCTTCTGTGGATCCTGTTCTGAGATCACACGCTTTTGTGCTTTGGGGAACCAGGGATCTCCATCACAAGCTGTGCCAAGGGGGGACCGATCCCGCTGCCTGCAGTGCTCACTCCCGATGGCTCCTCTGGCCAGCGGAGCCCTGGGCTTGCTGCACCTCAGCGCCATATCCCTGAGGTGTGAGATGACCCAAAAAGGGGTTTAGGCAGATCTTCTTCTTGTTGCTGCTTGATGCCTGCTAAGAATAGTCTTGTTTCTTTGGCCTGCTTAAGATCCACACAGGTAAAGAGGTGGTTTTTAAGGCAGATATTAAATGTTATTTGGTGATTTATTCTGAATCCCATTAACTGGGAGCTCAGCGTGGCACAGTGAGGAAGGCTGGGATGTTTATGAGACTGCTTTTTCCGTGACAGCCCCTCACGTTGCATTAACAGCGATTGCTCGGAGCTGGGAGCCAGGAGAGACCTGGCCAGGCCCAGGCCCAAGTTGTGCCTGCTCAGCAGTGCCATGTGTGAACCTCTGCGTGTGGCAACAGCCAGTTTCACATAGCTTGTGGCAAAACTGCTTAAAAGAATAGCTCCCTGTAAAGACAAACGTAATGATGAGAAATTTGAGATTCGCAGCCTCGGTTTGTGGAAGGCTTGCCGCAGAGCCTGTGGGATGTCTCCCAATTGTCTCTGGCACTGGCATGGAAAAACCCTTGCACTAGCAGGCGGGACGAAGGTTTAGGCAGTGGTATGTTAGTGCTCTTCTACCAGTACAATGTCTTTTTTTGGAGAATTCCTCCCCGAAAATGCTGACCTCCAGACAAGAGCAAAAGCAATCCAGGGATGAAATTTATTGTGATGCTGAGTCAACATGTGAGATTAATGCTTCCCTTTCATCTCACGACCCTTCATCTCTGTGTTTCAGATCAGGTACCATGTAAAATATAGCCCCTAGCATGCTACCTGTGGAAAAAAAATATGAAAGAAAATAACCTGTTTGCAAGTGAAGGGCTGTGCATTGCATCAGCTTGGGGAGAGTTATTCATTTCCCTGTGTCCTTTGTAGCTGCATGGGTGGTCGTGGCAGGGTGGTCTAGAGTTACATCCCAGAGCAGCGCAGTTCAGAGAAGGGATGGCTCTGCTGATGGAGATACAGCTCTGCTCCTCACCCTCTGTGGTTTGGTAAAGACAAAGGGGGTCCTTTGCTGCTGAAAAAGCTAAAACATGCAATTGGGGAAAATATAATGAAAGAAAGGAGGGATATTTTCAGATTTCTAACATGCTCAACCAAATCAGACTCTCAGGGGACAGGAAGCGAGCTGAAAAGAAGCCTCCTGCATTCTGTGCAATTACTACCTATTGCAGCTGAATTCAACTGATCCAGGAGGTGAGGCAGTTGTGAGTCTATCAAGGAGGTGTTATAGCCACAGATTTGGGCCAGCACTCCTTTTCTTCAGCCCCTGGAGAGCTTCCATTGCCTCATGAGCAAATTGATGTCTATTAGCCATGGGGGGAGAGGTATTGTTATGTATGACCACTTCCACACAGTTGATGCTGGAAGGTAGCATGCTTTGACCCTACAGATTTCTGAGACATTGTGACAAGCAAAATGGAAATACATGAGTTGGAAATTTCTTTAAAAATAAAACCAAGGAAGGAAGAAGGAATCTTTATTCAAGCTTTAATGAGGTAGTTATTGCTAAGTAATTACGTACTAGCAACTTATTTACAGGAGAGGAAGGTTGCTAAAGTTCAGTTTACTTGTCTTGGTTAATTAGGTCCCATTCCTTAGGGATGAGCTAATTGGACGGTGACATTCAGTGAGATAATGAAATAAATGTCATGTCATATAAAGAGTTAATTAATGATAAAGAAATGTTCACCCTTCTGGAGGCATGGAGCTGGAGTTGATGCAATATTTTGGATGCAGTGCTTTTCTGATGAGAAACACTGCTTGGCGTAAGTGTGACTTGGCATAAATATTTGTGGGAGCACATCTATTTGGATGGAAATTTTGCCAGGAAGATTTATGAGGGAAGAGAAAGAGAAAAAAGAATTCAGGCTGTTACCTGGACTGTAGGATGCTGCTTTTCAAATACTGGTTTAGGAGATGGCAGTACTACCACTGTAAATTAAGACCTTGAATAGTAAAAGTGTTTTTGCCCCTAGTAGTTGCTGGTTCCTGCGTCCTTTGCAACCAAGATGGGTGGTGTGATTTAAGCATCATTACTTTGTGTCTAGGAACAGATAGTTTGGCCATGCAAGGTTGCAAGATCAGCAATATGGTGACTGCTGACACTTCTATTTTTCTTTATGAATGTCATAGAAAACTTGCAGGAACCTACTCAGATGGCCCGTATAGAAGAATATAATTTCTGGACAGATGTAGTTGGACAAAAACTTGCAAATCCTCTGAGAAATTAATGGTATGACTTGTTTCTGATTCAAAGAAGGTTGCTTATGTACGGACCTTACACTGGGGACTGTAGAAGAGAAATCCATCATTGGACAGCCTCTTGTACACCTGCGTATTCCTCTTGAGGGACGAATAGACTCTGGGAAGCCCAGCGGCAGTGCTGGAGATGCTCACCGCTCAGCTGGGAGACACAGAGTCCATCTGGGCACAGACTGGTGTCAGTGAGGGGGAGAATGGGACACACTTTGTGTAGATGTGCCTGGTGGGCAAATCTTACTGAGCACATCTGCCAGCAGGGAGTTTATGGGCGAGAGCTCTGGCCTTACTGTTGAAACGTAGCTGGGTTGTTCGTAGCAAGTTCTTAATTCCTCAGCCTCATTGCATGAGCCACTGTTTTCTGCTGGAGTGGGGCACTCATAAAGGTGTTTGCTGCATGGGGTCTGGTGCTAACTCATCAGCTACTGAGGTTATTTTAATGGGCATATTACTGTATTTCTGGCACCATCTGCTCCTCTCTCTGATTACTGATGCAAGGAGGGATTAAGAGAAAGTCTTTTCCCTCTTTCAGCAGGAAGGGAGTTATTAGTGCTTTAAACACAAGCATCGAATCTGTTCTGCGTGCCCAGCAGCATCTGGCATTTCCTCTCCGTCTTTCCCCGTACAAATTGGTGGAGGAAATCTAATTGGCGAGTGGAGTTCTCTGGCTGAGAACTGCACTGGGCACTGGGAGTTGCTGTTTGCTTTTGTTTTCCCCAGGAGCACGTTGCGTGTCCTGGATCCAAGGCTGTTTTTGCAGGTTACAGCAGCGGTCTGCAGAGCGGACCCTGCCTCTGCACGTGCATTCCTTGCTGCGAATGGCGTGGGACCCACGCACCGCTGGACCAAACAGAGAGGGGGAGGCAGTGGGGGGCTCTCTGTGAGTTCATATCCACCCTTTGTAGAAATTAGCTTGCTCTCAGGAAAGCTTCCTTCCCCTGTGTAATTGTTATTCAGTCCCACATGGGGAAGGTCAAGACCAACCATGAGCGGGAGGCTGTGTGTGAGATCGCTCATGGGCTAAGGGGTGCCTGGCATACCGATGAGATGGCACAGCATCCGTCAGCGCCAGCAAGGAAGAGATGCTGACGCTCATCAATAAAACATTATCTGTGGCAAATTACAGGGAACAGCAGCAGGTGTCTGGGAAGCCACAAAGAGGTCAAATAGGGGAGCCACCTCACCAAGCCTCAGCTTTGGTCCTGTTGTCTGTTTTCCAGCCTACCTGATTGCACAAAGTGTAGAAATCAGAGTGCATAACTGAGAAAAAAGACTACCTAGAGTTTTAAAAAGCTGCAAGAAAATTCAGCGCCAACTCTACTCAGAGTGGACTTGTTTCGTTTGTGGATATCAAGCCATTTCTTGGCTACAAGAAGCCCACTGCAGAGGGAGCAGGCATGGATAGAAATGACACCTGGTATATAGCATGGCGTGGGTATAACATGACATGTGGCATTACATGCAGGTCTGGAAGAGACCTGCAAGTGTCCTGGGGTGGGCTGTGACTCTGTAGTGAGGATAGATCCTGTTATAAGGACTCCCACATGGGAGGATTGTCTAAAGCTCTTGAAGTGCAAGGGTTGGGAAAATGTATTTTGCGAAGTTCCCCTCTCTGTGGTGCTCTGGAGTCCCTGTTCGTCCATATTAACCCATTTCGCTGAGGTAATGATGGGAAAATACAATGAAGATTATGGGCAGCGGTTGAAGAGTTTTCCAGGAAAGAGAGCCTTACGGCTGGGCCTTACGGCAGGTCTTGGACAACTACACAACGTTGAGTGACATTGGACAATGTGGATGGGGTCTCCCAGGGGTTTCATGCTGCTAGTGGCTGTTTTGCACTGTTCACCACTGTGGTGGAACTGCTGGCAGTTGTGACAGGAGTCAGTTCAGAAGGTTACTGTGTCAGGGTTGGACAACCCCCCGAAGTCCAACATGGAAGAGAAGAATAAGAAACGGCAGGTCATTGCAGATGCAGGGCCGGACTCAAGATGCAGTCTGAAGGACTTTGGGGTAATAGGAAATGCAGGGCTGGCTGTGGGTTGTTTAATATTTAAGAGGCTGGCTGGTATTTACTAGCATGCATATTGTCTGAAAGGTCAGTACACAATCTTACGGTTTCTCTGCACATTTTCTTTGGGCCTGGAATGTGCAATTGTGCTCACTCACCCGTGGCAAGCAGAGAAACCACTTATCAGCAGTAAGTAGTTAAAACAAATATGCTGAGCTGGTTGGAGGACTAAACCCAGACAGTAGAGATTGGATCAGAGCTACTTATGGTTTTGTACCTGGCTTGAAGTTGGCTTTTCCCTTGAGGGGTCAGCAGACAATGGAGTAAAGGTAACCTGCCTCTCAGCACTGTGAGGGTATGTCTCTCGTGGGGCTCAGTCAGGGAAAAGAGGAACAAAGAAGGGAAGAAAGGACTGGCAGAGACCTGAGAGAGGTAAAGAACAGGGAGAAAGGACACCCAGGAGGCTCTCCCAGGCTCCAGTGATTTGCAGGGCGGGCTGAGCTGCAGGTGCTCCCCTGGTTCTTGATAGCCCATGATGGATTTTGTCTTCCAAGACCATGTCCAGTTGATTTTTGACAGGCAGTTGGTGACAGACCAGGCAGTAGAGATGGGAGTATGTAAGGGCCGAGACTGGGATACATCACACACAACTTCAGACCCTTGCAGTGTCAGCGTCTCCCTCTCATCCATCTGCTCACACTCCCTGGGTACTCTGGAGAGAAAAATGGGCACTTTGAGAATCTAATTCATGTGTCCAGCTGCAGTTGCCCACTTTAGAGGAGAGCAATCACTCTTCTGTCTCCACTAGCAAAGACAGGCGCTTTTGTGACTCACAAGGTGACTCGAGCAGGGTAAACATTTACCCTGTAGAAGCCTGTGTTTAGCCTGATAACTCCCATCAAGCTGGGAGAAGAGATGGATGGTTGAAGAGACAGGGACAGGCAGACGTCACAGATGGAAATTCTTAATATTTCTTTATAAATTGTGTCCTGCAGCATGAATAGGTGGTGTGTCTGTGCATCTGACAGAGCACTGTAAGACAAAAAGTGAGAGAGCTAGAGAGCCACTTAAGCCAACCGTGCCGTGTAAGCTTTGGTGAGCAGCGGGAAGCCAGCTGGACAGTGTGTCCCTTGCAGTGGATGGCTTGTCCCTGGCAGAGCCAGCTCTGTGCGAGCCATGTACAGCCCAACAGCAGCCCTGCTTGGCTGATGTCTGCTTTCCCCTGGCACCCACGGGGCGGCTGGGGGCACTGCTGACCTTCACGTCACCCCTTTGAGGGGAGTTTTCATTGCTGCGTGGATTTTTTTCAGCAGGCGGTTAGGGGAGGATGGGGCAATCGGGCCTGACTCCTGTGAATAAGATGAGAGGCAAACTCAGCCTGAGCAGAGGTTTGCTCAGAGGCAGCAGAGATCTTGGGACTGACTTTGCCACAATATAGTATCTCAACTGCCTAACAGAAAGAAGATGGAGTGAGGTCAGCTGAAGCCCAGCACTCGCCATGACCTGCACAGCCATGGGGCTGGCTTGGGGGTGTCTGGAGCTCAGTTTTGACCTCGCAAGTGTCCCATTGAAATGAATCTGGACCCTGCTGGAAACCTCGGCCTACAGCACCCTCGTCGTCCTCGGCAGCAGGGATCACCCTGAGCTCCGCGGCGGTGATCTGAGCAGCTGATCTTTGCCAGTGTGTGACCAGTGCTGACCAGGCTGGTGGACTGCAACGTCCTCAGACCAGCCATCCTCTAAATGCTGCCTGGCTTGGCTACCTGGCATTTGGATGATTGCTCTACTGGCACTGCGCTGCAAATCGCCTAAGTGAGCCGTGCTCGTTAAATGATCTCCAAGGCAGCAGAAATGAGTTAGCTCAGGAGGTGATTAATTAGGAGCAGCAGAACTCTCTAACCTCTAGGTGTCTGATTTGAATCAGGCAAAGCTGAACAGAGTCTGGAAGCGATGCTGGAAGAGCAGAGCGGGCAGGACCGAAGTGTGTGAGTTATTCCTCACAAATAATCATCGTCTGTGATTTTCTCTGCCTGACAAGGTGCTTGTGACCTCTGGGGCAGGCTGTCCCCAAGAAGCCTCCCTGGTCTCTGCACCCTCGGGAGACTGCAGACAGCACAGGTCTGCCAAAATCGGCGTTGGAAAGCACCCCTCAACTTTGTGCTCCCCTTGGAGCTGGGCATCGCTCCGAGGAGCTGAGCCATTCCTAATTTCCATGGCTCTTTGTCTGGGTGTCCAAATTGGAGATCACTGTGCTTGCATCTCTCAGGCAAGGTAGCTGAGAGTGAAGTTTTCATTCAAAACTTTCTAAAAGTGAAAAATGCAAGCTTCTGCATAATCAATAACATGAGGGGAAAAAAGCACAATAATTTTTTCCTTGATTTTGACCTACCGGCCTCCCAGTTTTGAAATTTTATCAAAATACTGAAAGTTGAGAAAAATGACATCAGATGAGGACTCTAGTAAAATGTTTGAATCACAGATGAATACCCCAAATTATTCTTTTCAGAGCGGGATGGAAATGAAACATCAGAAAAAAAATGAAAGCATCTGATATTTGTGAAGTGAGAAATTTCCACTCATCGGTTTGGAACAACATTTGTATTTAAAGGCCTGCTAAATTTCCCATTAAAAAAACCACACCCAGATCTTAGAATATATCATTGAAAAATAATGACCATGTTTATTCTGGGTCAAAGAAATATTTCAGTAGAAAACCACAGAGGCAAAGTGGTTTAATTTTGTTAGAGGAAAAGTCTTAGTCCAGCTAAAAAAGCATTTCTTCCAACGGCTTGCTTGAAACCTTGACTGCACAGGTCTGCCTCTAAAATCACATTTTTCCCCAACTTTTAAACACAGCTGAGGCAGCCTCGGTTCCTGCTGCGCCTCCAGACAACTGACAATGAGGTGACACATCTCCGGGTAAGACCGACAGTGAGCTGAAATTGGTGGTTTGATTTACGGAAATAGTTTCAAATCAATTGTTCTGCTATTCAACTAATTCTTGATTGCAGTGTTACATGGATAAGAAAGGCCCAGAATAAATTATGAGCTTTGCTACATGTTCCAGGCGTTCCATTTCAGTAATCATATTGCAGCTGGCCGCACATCACCTAAGAGAGATCAAACAATGATACTGGACACAAAGTATCATCTCACATTTAATACTGTAATTGCTCTGTTTTCAGAGCCTGAAATGCCTCTTTGATGGGCAAATACACGTCATCTGCCCCTGGGCGTTGATAGCCGGCTACGTTTCAGCAGTACTTTTGAAGAAAAGATCAATTTAAACGGGATATTTTAACCTGGGAAGCAGCCAAGAGACTTCTTCTAACTGTGATTGTGCTTGACAGTCGTAATGAAACAAAATTCAGATCACCACAATAAATTTCCAAACTGTGAGTCTTCCAAAAAAAATACTTAGCATTTCCCACAAGGCCCTACAAATTCAATCTGCATAAGCTCCAAAATAAGTGTATTTTCTACCTTAAACTAATACTTGGCAGCAACTTTCAATTGGCTCATTTAATTAAGTTGGTGTGCAGATCCCATTTTAATGTATTTAATGCCGCTAAAATGACAGGCATACTGATCAAGAGGATTATATTTTATTATTTTTATTTTTTTTAATTTAGACTTACTCAGTTTTCTTCTCCTCTTCACAGTACTTGCTGCTGCAAGCACGTGCCTCCAGTAGGTGACACAGCAGAACATCCAAAGCCAACCCTGGGGGATAAAAAGGAGCAGGGCATGAAACCAGGGAATGAAATTAATGCAAGTTAATTAGGGCATTTCATACCACAAGGATCTTCTGGATCAAGAAGGAGTGACACATGATGACACCTACTTAATGAACCTTCTCTGCTGCCCAGCGAGAAATAAGAGGATTTGGTGGCTTCTTGCACGGTTTTGAGAGCATTGGCCTAAAAGTGAGGCAGCTCCCCGAGGCTGGGGACAGGCTGTAGGTTTTGCCCAAAGGAAAGGAGTGTTTAAAATCAACTCTGTGTGCGTGTGTGTTTGCTTGGCACACCCCATGTGTACAAATTTTTAGAACCTGCTGGTTTTCAAACAGATTTGAAAGAACGCTGAAAGAGCTCAGAGAGGTGAAATTCCTACATGTTTTGTGAAAATGGGCAGAAGAGAAAGATCTAAATTCGTGTCCTGTTGAAGAAAATGCAGTCTTTGGAGCTAAACCACATTATTAGGCCCTGGAAAATTGGCACACGGGGAGCCATGTGAAAGCAGGTTCAATGCTTTCTCCTACCCCTCAATCAATTTTTCTGTCGCTGCCTTTCCTGAGGCTTCTTCAGCCCTTCCGGTTGCACTGAGCAATCCCACCTCGGTGGGGTTGGGCAGCGCGCCGTGCTGTACAAAGATGTACCCAGAAACAGCCGAGAGGCAATAGCTACAGGCAGACAGGCCAAAAGAGGGCAGGCTGGGCAGTTTTACAGCCCAGGCACTGCTTAAAGCCTCGTCACTTGGGCGATTTGGATAAATTGCCTGCTTCAACCTGCAGCCACTGGCTCTGTGTCCTCTGGACTCACTCCCCAGGTGTGGGTTGGGAGAGGGAGTCCCACAGCATGGTCCTGAGTAGGTAGGGAAAATGGTTGAGATGAATTCGCGTAGAGCATTGCACTGGCAGTGATTAAAAATGGGTTCTTGTAACTAATTGCAATTGTAAGTAACTGGAAAGAGAATTTAATGGCAGCCTTTAGCTGTCAGCTCTGGGGATTTAGTGACGAAGCAGAGGCAGCTTCTCATGGCTCCAACTAGCCTGGTATGATCTTGCGAATATATATATATTTATAAAAATTGGTCCTATCTGAGGGGAGAAATATGTGACTGTCGTGTTACCAATTCTTTTTCTCATACTTGCTTTGTGTCAGAGCATCTTTTGATTTTACTGCGATTACTTGGAACGATTTTTGGTTATTTTCACCTACCTGTGGTCCATTTGCTTCAATCCTCTGTCCTTACAGGTATGATTTTTTTTTTCCTTTCCTTGCTTTAAGCCTTGAAGTTAATTCCTCCCCCTCTCTCTGTGAGGATTTTCTTCCTGAAGCTTTTGTGTGCGTGACTATTTCATCTTTTCTTAACACCACTTTGACATCACCTGAACCACAAAACTATCAGTTGGCCTTGCCATTCCCGCTCTCCTCTCAAATCCTGCAGAAGGTGGCAAATTACCTGTAGCCCAGCAGAGTTGCAACGACTCAGTTTTTGGCTGAAATCACGTCTCTTCTTGACTGATACTTCCCTAAACCCCAGAAAGCGTGGTGCTCGTGGACAGCAGGAGGAAAAGGATCTCACAGTTTATATTATGCTCTTGTTTGCAAGTGGCTTATAAAAGATTAATAAATGATTAATAGGCATTATAGACACGAGTAGCATAATTTAGCACATGTTTATAAGCACGTCAGGAGAAGGTATTACAGAATATTATAAGCAACCTATTGACTGTTTGGGCTTTATAGTAATCTGTAAGCATTTGATTAGTCATTCATTAAAACACCTATTAATCACTTTAAAACCTTCTATCACCTATTTTGTGAATACTTGACAAAAAACACAACCAGAAGCAGTACATGTAAAAATAGTGTTTTCTTCCATAGTCGGCTCTGAGAGATTTCAGAGCCAGAGGTGCCAAAATACAACCTTAATCCTGACAGGACCCATGCAGAGACCTCGCTCTTCTGCACGACGGCAGTAAGTTGCGCGTAGGCAGAGTCAGGATCGGCCCAGACCTGCTGTTTTATTCGCGTGAGAGGTGCTGGTTCTGCACATCTACATGAGACAGAGGACAGTGGGAGCTGACTCCCAGTCTGTTTTCTACTTTTCAGATATTTTGTATTAAAAATAAACAAACGAGAAAGAAGAATTATTTTTCCTTAGGCCCACGATTATAATCTCATCCACACCTTCAGCTGTAAACCGAGCCAGTGTTACTCGTGGACCCGTGGAGACAGCTGAAGCCACTTTCCAGAGTGCAGCTTCCTCATCTCTGTCCCATCTTATTCTAAAGTTTGTCCACTGAGGTTATTTGGGAGCAGTCAAGAGTTGCTTTTAATGAACCTTTCCCCATGACTCATGTATGTTTTTTAGTAATGCATTTTAAAAAACTGGATTTGGCCATTTCAGATGCATTTTTTCTTTCCTGGTCTGAGTTTTCATTTCTTTTCTAAAAAGGGGGAAATACAAAAACAGGGACAAGTGTTTTCTTTGTTTTTCCTGGGGGAAGGAATCAGAAATATCTTGGTGCAAGAGAAACATGCAGAACTTGAGTGACAATCTCTATCTGATGCTTTCAGAGACCTTGTGTGCTGTCTGCTTCCTTCTGGATCTACTTTCATGCTGGCCACAATTTTGCGTTCTGCATTCTGTTTGTGGCAGCATCCCTCCCTTGTCTGCAGAGAGCTCGTGTGCTGTGTTTCCTCGCCACTCCTTGGGGACTTGAACCCTCCTCCTGTACCACATTTTGAACATAAAGACAGTTTCTATCCCAAAGAGCGTAGTTTGAGATGACAGGCAAGTCAGCACAAAGAACACAGGGACCTGCACGCGGGAACAGTGATACCCACTATCTGATTACTGTGATAAGCTCTGGTCCTGCTGCACCAGCTGCTTAGGCACTGTCGGTGTTTTATAGGCATTGCAGTAGCAGTGATTTTTAAGGAGGGATGTGAAGGAAGATAAGGGAGGCTTCATAGATTTGTGCAGAGGATTAGCATAGGAGAAACTTCCCTCTCCATGGTCTCTTCTGGCCTCTGACCAAAGGAAACATGTCAGCCATGTGCTTACTTTCCGACATGCATTTTGAGTGCTTTTCTCTGTCGGGACTTGCGCGGGCCAATTACCGTCTCCATCCCTGTGGAATGCTGCCCCTTTACATTTCTCACTTAATCGATTTGGATGAAATCTCCCTGAAAATCCTCTTTCTTTTCTTGCTCTTTTTTTCCCTAATGCAGCCTACTCTAATGCCTCAGCAATCCTCCTT
Organism: Dromas ardeola; assembly: GCA_013398915.1. NCBI lineage: Eukaryota > Metazoa > Chordata > Aves > Charadriiformes > Dromadidae > Dromas > Dromas ardeola. The sequence continues at coordinate 207,992 of VYZM01008528.1, read as the reverse complement.
CAGATCCCTGTGTAGCCCATTAGTGTGTTTGTACTGTAAGATTTCCTTCCTTTTCCATAATGCAGAAGAAATAATTTCATGGTGTTTTTCCCTTTCTGAATATTGACACAGATACTGCTGAAAGCGTCTCTCTCTGTTCCTGCTTGTACCTGTTCACACTTGAGCTCGCACTCTTGTTATTTAGCGCTTAACGGTCTGCCCCTTCCGTGGATGAGTGCTAATTGGCTAAAATTAAGCAGAGAGAGCTGAAATATCCTTCACACCCCATACTCATGCCCCCTTCCCAGCTTTTCAGCCTGCTGGTGCTTTAATTAATCCTGTTCAATGCGCTAGATGGCTCCACCTTACTCCTGACCCAGTCTGCAGTGTTCCAGGCTCTCAGACGGATGCTTTAGCACCCCCTGTCATTTTTGTTTATTTAATATTTGTTAAATGCTGCCATTTCTTGCTGGTCTTGGGGTGAAGTGGTTTGATCCTTGCTTCTCTGCTCTGGTTGCTCCTGTTCAGGGCTGGGTTAGCCGCTGAGTTTGGAGGTCCACCTGCATCCTTTTGCCAGGCTGCTGTTTGCAGGTCATTCCCTAGCATGAACCCTGGCCTGAGGCACAAGACAAATTTGAAGCCTCTCCAGTGATTTCCTGGCTGTTTTCAGCAGGTCCCACAAGGGCTCGGGGGACATCCAGGGACTTGGCTGGAGCTGAGCTGCTAATCTGGTTTGTATGGCTGGAAAAGCTCAAGGTGCTCATTTGTTTGGTGACCATACTCGCTGTCCTGCTGCGACGTTGTCTCCCATGGCTGAGCACAGCCCATGTGGTGGCACTTGGTGAGAGGAGACACAGCCGAATGCCAGGTATCTGCTGGCCAGCAGCCCTATAAGATGGGGACGGAGCACCCATGTCCCATTAGCTCCCAGCTGACCCAGGCCTATGGGTCAGCTGAGGATTAATTGCCTGCTTTCCTTCATCCTCTCCCTTTTGTCTCATCCCACAGCAAGAAGTTTGGCTCTGTGGTCAGCTGGGCTGCTGGGGAGGTAGACTGGAAGAGAGTGGGGAGGCTGGAGGGTCTGAAAGCCTGCTGGACTCTGGATCTGCTACCCACTATGTTACTGCAGTTGATTCTGGCTGATGTGAAAGGGGTGAATAAATGCAGCAACTTTCCCATGAACGTTTGAGTGGGAGCATCACAGTAAGAGAGATCTTCCTGGCTCTTGATTCTCCAAGTCTGATGTGAATTGTGGGGTTTGTTGCCACCCCATAGCATCATACCTGATCTTTCCTTATGCAGACCTTAACTCCCCAACTTGCGCTCTGTGTGTTGAGCCTCCACCTGTGTTTGCAGGTAAACTCTTGCTGTCTGAGCTTCGCATCTGAATTTCTTCCTCTCTTACAGAAGGACTGCAAGCAAATAATCTGTGTGCAAAATGTGATCATGGGGGAATGCAGAGTTAGCTGCACTGAGTGATTTGGACAGTAAAGAGCCATAACCAAATATGATTTCTTGCCCTGACCCGGATTCCTCTGGGAACCATGTGCACATCCCACAGTTTTCATTTCCCAACATGAAACAGGCAAAAGAGCAGTGAGGATATGTTCACTGCAGAGTATCAGACATTCAGAGACCATGGCGATTCATGAGTGCTATGTAAGTATCAGACACGCGCTGTATCTAGAGTCAGATTGAAGAGAAACACCACCCTGCATCCTTCATAGTCCTGCATTGGCTTAGACCAGCCGTCTCCACACCGACGGGACTCTTCTGAGAGATGGGGGGTCTTTCTCTGGTGCCCAAATGTAACAGGGGAGTTTTGTGGGAGTGTGCCCTGATTCTCTGCACAGCACAGCTCGCTTCAGGCTTAACTGAAAGCAGATCTCATCTTTTTTCATATATATTACCAGTGGTTCATCCAGCAGGGAGGACCATTCCTCACGCAGATGATGGGACTGTCAGACATGCCACAGAGTGCTCCCTCTCTCATATTTCACTCCTCTTGTTTGGCCACGTTGCATCAGGAAGAGTCGCTCTCTAAGCCATGCTGCTGGGAAGCCTTTTTTTGCCTCTGCTGAGCAGTCAATAATCTACTAAAATCAAAACTATCCATTTGCCTTGTTCCTATCAATATAACTCTCTGCTTTTATTGGATCTCTCTGTCGAGCTAGCTGCTGATTTGATCTTTGTCGCTGTAGCATCTGACTGTCGCACAAATATATATGGAGGACGTGGTCTCCTTGGCTTGAGAGATTTATCTGTCTCTGTTGGGCTGGTCAGTAGAGGAAGGAAAAAAAAGAAGGTAGAAAGGAAAGAGACAGATGGTATGAGATAAAGAGAAACTGAAAAGGCAGATCAAAGACTGATAGGGGAAGAAAGGAGGAGAAGAAGGACTTGAGCGAGGGAAGCAGCTGGAGAGAAAGCTGGTCTCAGGACTAATGGAGTCGGAGAGGCAGAAGGGCTGATGCCATGGCAGTGACAGAACGCCCTGGTCAGGGTTAGGTCCCGTGGAGCTAGACGCCACGTGGTGGTAAGGAGGGCCCTGCCCTACCCTGAAGAGCTCATTTAGAGAAAGAAGGAAAGAGGAATTTAAGATGCCGTCAGATGTTGTCTGAGGGGACCGCTAACGAGATCGCATGGGGTCAGAGAGAGTGCGAGCGGTTTAAGGCAGCAGTTCCTTCCTAGGAAGCTGTTTAATCAAAAATATTGTATCTTGTCAGGAGTCAATGAAGCAAAGTTAAAATAGGCACGTTATTATGTAAATCCCTTCACAGCCTGCTGGGAGAAGACAGGCCTAAGAAAACCCAGGCCGGGGCTGCCGCTGTGCTGGCTGACAGACCCGAGAAGCCGCACTATCATTACTCCATTCTCCAGGGCAGCAAGAGCAAAACGCCTTGTGCAGCCCCTCACTGCTCTCAGATCAGCGATCTTCCCACAGCACTAATCCTTCACGTTGCAGACCTCCAGCTCCATGACAGGCAGGCAGTGAATTGCCTTTTTGTCTCCCTCAAAGCCAGCCTTGCTTGGCTGTGCAGGAGTTGAGAAGACTTTGGGAGTCCCTGGGGGAAGGATGTCCTCCTACCTTCTCTTGTTAGTGAGTGGGAGGTTCTGCTAAGCCATCTCCTCCCATCTTAGGTGAATTTGTCCTATGGTAGTATCAGCATCCCTCTTCTACAGGCAGGGAATGGGTTGTGCCAGGAGCTGAACTCAGTGGTTTATGTCTCATTTGAGAAGCTCAGACTCTGGATTATTCCTGCTTTCTCATCTCTCAGCATCTTTTGCCTCTGACATGCCCTTACACCTTTTTTCTTCCCTGATTTGGGGGAAATCCTCAGAAATAGGCTTCCTTTCCCCTTCCAAATGACTGAAGATGTGGGTGAAGGTAATTTGTGGGTCAGGTTTTTTTTTTTAGATTTAAGCTTTTTTTTGTCTGTCACTTTTCTGGCCCTGCCATCCTATGGAAAAGCAGCATGCATGCAATTAGCAGGCACATCTCAGCCTTTGTCACCTGCTCCGAGTCCTCTTGCTTGACTAAGCTGCTGAGATAAAGCATTGTCAGCTCAGGTGGTGAGATTCAGCCTCTAAGAAATCTCAACATAGAGCATACACAGCGGGGATGAGAGACGGCATCATCAGAAGGATGTAAATGACAGGGAAAACCAGCCAGCCCAAGTTTCAGTGCTTTTTATCCAATTCTAGACTCCAAAGCTCTTTTAATAGCAGAATTTTCAGACCACTCTTAATCCTTTTACAGCCTCTGCCTGCTCTTAGCATGAGGGAGCTCCGGTCCTGGTGGCCTTTGTCAGACCAACTGGGGGAGAGGTGGAGGGGATGTGCGTGTGTCAAAATTTTCTCAGCAGATGCCAACAGCCTCCTAACAGGAAATCACAGCCAGATCTTATTCAGCTGAAGTCTCGCTCACTGTCACAATCCAAACAGAGTTTTCACATCAGGTTTGATGGTTCTTGGCCCAACCTGCTCTTACGTAGAGCAGCAGGTGAATTTTGCCCCATGACAGCAAGAAAGAGGTTAACCCAGGCAGAAGTTCCTGAGCACCTGGGGAGGATCAAGGAAAAGCTATTTCGTAGAGGGCAGTTTGAGAGAGAGGGGAGCTGAGGAGCCTGTTTTTCAAAGGATACAGCTTTGGAAAGTCTAGGAAATTAGGCAGGACAGGTTTCCAGAAACAAATTCTCAGCAGGGAGCAAACTGAACTAGTTTCTTAGGCAATGCCAATGCAGTAGCATACAGAGGAGCTAAACTTGCATACAAAATCTGTGCGTGCCTTTCATTTCCTGTCCTTGTATATCCCTTTTTCTGCCAATTGGGTTCTGAGTTAATAACTTGATCTGTATGACGAGTGGTAGAAGGGAGGTAGCAGGGCACTGAGCTGGCAGAAAAGATCTCCGTCATCTTCAACAGAGCGTTGGAGGACTTTCGGAGCCAGAAGATGATCAGAAGGGATCTGGGGGTTGTAGAAGGGAAAAGATTAGATGTGCTATGGCTGCAGAGAAAGACTAATGGCACTACATGCATAGAGGCAGGAGTCACGCTCCCTTTCTCTATGCGAGAGTTGTAATATTGCATTCAGTTCTGCACACCTCATTATGAGATGGGTATTGACAAACTTAAGAAGTTCAAGAAGGAGCAACAAAATTATTGGGGGTAGGGGGAGTTCAAAGGGTCTGATTAATGAGGAAAGATTAAAAAAATCTAATTATGTGCAGCTTGGCAAAGTGACAGCTAGGAGGGACATGCTAAGTGTCTGCATATTGAAATAGAATAAATACCACAGATGGGTAATATTAATGTTCAGTGACTCAAGGGAAAGTCTTAATAAGAGGAGAAATCTCTGTGGTTATCAGGAAAATATTCTTACATCTGTTGCATTAAGCAGTAGGGTAGTTTACTATGGGGAGAGGTGAAATCAGCTGGGAATTGTAGCTCTGGTGAAGCTACAGCAGTACAAAATATAACGAGGGAAACCATCCTGCGGTGGCCTGCTGGAGAACAAGGTGATGTGTATGTTCTCTTCCATCACTGTGACAGTGTGATTCTTTTGCTGTTTAGGTTCAATTTCAGTAACACGGTCTGTGTGACAGGGGAGTTGGCTTCATGTCGGATTTCCACTGGCTGTCAAACAATTCTGTAGATATATGCCAGTCAAACATTTGTTCCTGTTCCTCCAACTTTTCTCCCTCAAACCCCTGAGTGGATCCATCATTAAAATCATTCTACTGTATTCTGTGTTCTAGCAAGCTGGGAGGTTCAATAGAGGTCCAAACTTTAACGTAATAACACAGTTTAATGAATCCTAGTGCTAGAAATAGCCAAGGATGTTCTTCAAAGGTCTAGGCTCTCAAGGTATAGAAGAGCTTTCAAAGGGGACTTGCATCAGACTTGTCCCGTGAGCACTTGGCCAAGCCGTGCGTAATTGCAGTCAGTTTGAGACTGTGGCAAGAGCACGAGTGGTCTGTGTGATGTGGAGGCCATTAGGACTGCCAGTCCCTTTCTCCGCTGAGCCGTGGAGCGTCTGATCTCTAATAGCCTCTGTTCTTCCCCTCCCTGCAATGGAGGTTGATATTTTAGCTCCTGCTGGAGCACTTTGTGCCCTTAGTGGTAGAAGCCTCAGTCGTGGCTAAGATGGCATCTATCACACTTAGAAAGGAAATAATACTGGGGCAACCCTTTTGTGGCATTTCAGCTCCCTTAAAGAAGGCTTGGCAGCTGGAAGTGCGGAAGAAAAGCCATGTGAGCAGCAAGCTCTCTGTGGAGCGGAGCAGAGCAGGTTTGAAGACCAGAATTTAGCACCAGCTGGTATGAAAGGCTGTGAACTACAGGCTTTTGTTCTGCATTGCGTGGAAATTGGCAGCAGTGAATTTGGATTTCTAGCTCTCAACCACAGTGTGAGGAGTCTGTAGCACGTATTAAAACTAATAGGGGGTGGGGGGAAATCAAATCAGGGCTTTATCAGCATAAAAGAACTTGGAATACAAAGTTAAACTCAAAGACTAAGGGGCTGATTCTAATTCATCAAATATCCCTGCTGCTCACAGTCCCTAATGAAAACATGTGTAACAAGCCTGCAGGGTTAATTTTACAGGGGAAAAAAAATTCCAATAAAGCTCCATGAGATTTTCACATTAAATTAATGTAACGGATGCTTAAAAGCCTTTCTAATTAGGCATTGTTATTAACAGGAATGTCAGGTGAATGAAATCAACCCCTGAGCTGACATTTCACTCATGTGAACTTCCAAGTTGGTGTTTAATCTGTAGCACGTTGCAGCTGCATTATAATGCCATCACAGGTTCAGCACCGTAGCTGCAAAGCGCGGGTGTTGCTGAGACACCCGAGTGTTTTGTGAGTCTTTTGCCATACTATCCCTCCCTGCCACGAAACATTCACTGTTCTGTCAACCTGGTGGGGGAAAAATGATGTAAATAAAGCAAAGCAAAAAAGGGGGGAAAAAAGAAAAGGGGGAGAGAAGTGGTGACTTTGGGAGCTGAGATGAGCAGCTGCGTGATTCTTTTTCTGGAGACGTGTCCTCAAGGGACTGCCACAAGACGTCAGCTGTGCCGTGTTGTGGTGGGTGGAATCGGTCTGGCTTCAGCTAGATGTTTCTTCCAGAGGAAACAGATAATGTGAATCAACACACTTCTACACAAAGCTGGGGTTTCTGTCGGAAAAGCACTCACCCACACGAACATTATAGGGAAGCAGAGACAAAATTGCTACCCTCCTGTGCCATCGCAGCAGGTGGAACAATAATTTTGGCAGCCACAAATCTTTCAGTAAGCCCTGTTTGATTCAACATAGGGCCCAGAGACCTCCTAGCACTGTGCATGTACCAGCTAAGAGAGAAAGAATATTTGGTATGAAAGAAAATGAATAGGATGAAAGGTAAGAGAAGGGCAATGACTTACCCCAAATCCTTCCATCTAACTGGGATCTGTGGGAGAACCAGGCGTTGCTCAGTAGGTGCTGATCCCTGACCTCGGGGCATATTCCCCCTATTCTAACTTCCCCAAAGTTATTCCTCCTCTCAGATCTCTCTGGCTGTGTAGTCATGGGGTAGCACGGCCTAGAGATGTCCTCAGGTCCGTGGGACGTCTGCTCCACACATGGCTGCTTGGCCAGCTACACACAAAGCACACACTGGCTTCCTACAGCAATTTTATAAGCAGGGGAGAACTCATAAACAGAGATTTTTCTCCCTTTTCCTGAGCCCTGTACACATAGAGCTGCGTGACCTATCTCAGCAGGTTCCTGTTCTTCTGTTTCGGCTATAATCACACTGTGCTTGTGCCTTCCTCCATCTCTTCCCACACAGGAGCTGAATACCAGGAGATGCTTTGCTGAACTCTCTTTTGTCTGGGGAATCTCATACCCTGGCCTCTGAAATCTTTGGGATTTCACTGCATTTTCTATGTTCACATTTTTGTAGGCTGCGCACAGTGATCAGCTTCTTCTCGTCTTTCTTCATTACTGTTTCACCACCACCAGATTCATCCCAATATCATTTTTGTTTCAGCTACCTTGTTGCCCTTATCCTTTCATGATGTGTTTCCGCATCTCCCTTCTGCATCTCACACCTTACATTCACAAGCTTCCCCCCCACCGCCCCCCCCAACAGTTGTTTGGAGCTAAACATTCTCTGAAGAGGAAAAACAACAGTTATTTCTGCTCAGTGTTTGGGCCTTAATTTCTCTCCTCATCAGACTTCTTTTAATTAATGCCTGTAGGAATTTAATCTGTCTACCTTGTTGATACCTCTGGCTATCAGCTGCTGAAAGAAGTGTTCAGAATCTTACCGGCTTACAAACATGCATTTGGCTTTATTTTGCCTGGTCTTCATGTCTCTATTTTCCTAATGGCTTCTTTTAAGATTGCAGAACTTATTTCATATCTCTTCCCATAGCCAGGTCATTGGCAAATTAAGCAATGTTGGTACAGGCCACTTCAATTTCCTTTAGTTTGAGTTACAGATAAATTATCCAAGCTAACTAGAGAGCATGCCCTGCTCCTGGAGCCTCTTCCCTCTTGTTCCCGGGGCAGCATTTATGCTGCTCAACCACGGGTCAGATCTCACACCAACCTGTGGTGTGACCAGAGAGTTTCTGCTATTTGTCCTGCAGATTCCGCAAGGAATATCTGCAGACTCCCAGGATGCTGGTCCCCATCAGCCCCTTGCAGAAGCCTGAGACAAAGAGGAGAGCTGGGGTGGAAGGATGCTATATTGTTTCATGGTTGTTGGGAGAGGAGAGCACATGGGCATGAATTACTGTTTCGTTCCTGGACAAAGCTAGAGCACGTTGCCAGGGAGAAGAGGGAGGCACAAATGCCTAATGAATTTTCTAGAAAAAGAAGGCAGATAAATCTGCCCTCACAGAGGAGTCTGAAATGAATACTTCGTATCACTTGTTTATCTCTCGTTTTTCTCTCCTGCACCCATACATCTATCTTTTTTCCCCCCTGTGCACACCTCAGGGTCCCTTTGCACCTTTTCTCAGTCCCTTCCTGCCTGCTGATCCATCACACCACCTGTTTTTCCCTCGTGCATCTCTCCTCTGCTAGCCTTAGTTCACTTTTCTCCAAGGAATTGCTGAACCCAAGAGAGAAGCATGGAAGTCCCAATGCTGGATGATTTGGCATCAGTAAGGATTTTACCAGTAGCAATGCAACACTGTGTGGCTTTTGAACCGGAGGCTTTGAATAGCATCCCTATCCTTATGCATACCTCCCAGCAGAGAGCCAGGTAGGGTCCAGGGACTCCCAAGATGGTTTTGCCTTAACCCGGTGCTACGGGAAGGTGGGCTCCCTGGTAAGATGGGCTGTATGCTAAGATGAATGTAATCTGATGTTGTTCCTGCAATATCTCCAGGTACACGCTGATTTACACCGGCTGATGATGTGGCCTGTGTCTCCCACATCTTCACTGAGTCATTAGCAGTGGAAAAGGCCTATTAATTTGGATATACTTCCCTTGGGGCACAAGGGCAGGAGAATTCCCTGCCTAGTCCTGTCTACTTATTTTCTCATTTCATTTTTTGATGAGGTCTGCATGAGAAAATGGTTTTCAGAGCCAGCTGGCTTGTTGCTATGCACAAGGTATCGTATTGCTCAGAGTCCAATTGCTTTTCTTATTGAAGGTGTCCGTGAAGCTGTCGGCACACACCTAATAAAGTTCATTGCCAGTCTTAAATACAGCTTTTGAATAAGATACTGCTCTATGCTGGGTCCAAAGGAAATTCAAGGCAAACATTTCACAGATCATCGACACTGAAAACCTCCCCTGACTAAGAAATAGTTATTAGTTCCCCAAGTGGCCTCCTGCTTATTACTAACCATGGGTGAATTGTTAAATCTCTTTCTGCCCAAGTTTTCCAGCTTATGAGATGAGAAGATTTCTCCTCCCACCTTCACAGGGGCATCAGGAGAACAACAAATGCGATGCATTCAGATGCTTCCAGTAAGGGGCACAGCCCGTATGTGCTCAGCTTGGGCTGTACGGTCACTGCCGCTGGCGATGCTGCCCACAGCTGGAGCATCTTCTTATGTGCATGTAAGAAAACTCACAGAGGAGGAAATGGCTTCTCTTAGGTCAGACAGCAGGTCCAAACACAACAGATAAGCATTTGAGCACTACATGCTTCTTCAGAGCTTGGAGGTAGCAGTCTGTTCCAGCCAGGCTGCCTCTTTTTAAATGTATGTTAATGAACTGGATAGTGCGGCAGAGGAGTACTTGGCATTCTTAGAGCCGAGGAAGTTGCAAGCAAGAGGACAGACAATAAGTGACCTGAGCCTTCTTTCACCTGGAGTCTGATGTTCCTGTTCCTAATGCAAAGACTTGTGTACTCCAAAGCAGATCTAATAAAAGACTCTCCCTCCTTTGTCTTACCCCTATCCGTAGAGGCTCTCTGCTGCAGCTGTACTGCTGCTACCTGTTGTACGCTGAAAAGTGAACCCATTATAAGTACCAGCAGATAGGCTGGCAGGTAACCCATTCAGCAGATCCCGACTGTCAGTTTAGGAGCCATTGGGGAGCTATTTCCTAAGTCTTTGGTCTAGTTTTGGAGTCTTTGCTTTTGCTTGCAGTGCTCATCGGTTTTAGTACTTCGGCCAAGCTGGAGAGCGATGTTGCAACACTGTGCAGGGACTTCAATATAGTCTGAGGTTTGCAGGCAGAGAGAGCAGCCTGAGCAGTGGTTCCACAACCATAGTGGTATATTTCCTGGTGTTTAGTACATTGTTTGCACATCTACATACTTTGAAGAGGCAGCTTGTGTCTCAGCTTGTGACAATGTCCCTCACAGGGACCACATTTTGCTATTTGGTGTTGCAGAGCAAGGTGAGACAGGCATAGACCAAGGGAATCATTCAACCTGGCAAGGTTCAAGCTGAAATTCAGGGCTGTCTTACTACATTCCACATTTTCCAAGGGACCTTAGCAATCCCTTTATTTGTTTCAAAATGATTTTGACAAGTTGGAGAAATGGTTTGGAAGAAATAGGATGCAATTTAATAGAGATAAGTACTGGATTCTATATCTAGACAGGAATAATGAACTGTTCACATGCAGGATGCAGAAATAGAGTTGGCTAGGCGGCAATCCTGCAGAAAAGACTAGGACTCATTTTTGATCACTGTGAGTGAGAGTCAGAGATGTCAAGTTGCTGTGAAAAATGACAAACAGGAGAGTCTAGACAGAAGTCTCACGAGCAAGACGCACAAAATAGTGCTCCTGCTTTACCCAGCATTACAGAGATCTCAGCTGGATGCCTGGGTCCAGTTTTGGGCACAACTCATCTAGAAAGTTGCAAAGCAGTAGAAGAGATTCCAGAGCAAAGAGGACTGGCTGAAAACTAGAAGGCATGATCTGCAAAGAAAGGTCAAGTAAATTGGGATGATTTAGTCCAAAGAGAAACTCGGCCAGACAGGAATTGTTCTTAAATGTGAAAAAGGCTGATGCAAACAAAATGGGAATAAGACTTTTCCATGTCCATGGGGAGCAGCGCAACTAGTACTGGACAACTGCAGTTCCAATTAAACACTTCCAGAAGCCTTCCCGTGCATAAAGAAAGCAAAACGTTAGACATAATGTCTCAGGAGGGGCAGAGCCTCCATTGGTGCAGGCCATCAAGAATGTCCTAGAGAGACAGCAGATAAAAATGATGCAGTCACATCAATTCTATATGGAGACAGTGGGCTGGGCTAGGTGGCTTCTTGAGATCCTTTCCAGCCCTGTGATCCAGGACCCTCAGTGTCGCCTTGTAGATTAGTGGCATCACTTTGTGCTTACTCAGCATCTGAGTTTTGCAGCAAGCAATACCATTGAGTTGGCTTGCAAAGACATCGCCATCAATTTAGAGCACTGCTGCTCTTCCCTTGACCTCCCTCTCTAGTCTATGAGCCCAGGAAAGCAGTCTTCTTCAGTGTCCACAAAACGTCCAGCGCCAAGAAGACATTGCCATAAATAGCAGTAATTGTTTTGGCTTTATTGCACCATGGTTGGCGATGTGAGCTGTGCTCCCAGCTTGCCGGGTTGTAGAGCTCATTAGAAATTTCTGCCGACAACCAGTCTAGTGCACTAGCAACTGAGGAGTGAGGTTTCCCTCCAGTCCCTGGTGGGAGCAATCCAGTGGCTACTCACTGTGGCCATTAGCTTGTGTTTTGCAACACGTGATGATGATTTTTTTGAACAATGTGTTCCTGCAAGGCTTTGTATTAGTGGCATGAATTTAAACACTCCCTGCTGTGTTAGCTGAAATTGAATAACCGAATTCAACCCTTGAAGAAACAGTGCTGCAAACGAAGAACGTTTCTGCTCGGAGAACAACCTTCTCTGCATCTTCCCTTTAAATGCCTGCTTTCCCCTGTTTAACAGAACGAGTAACTAACGATGTTAATTTTAATCTCATTTGCTAATGAAGGCAGCCTAATTGCGCAATAATTGGCAGCAGCTATAGCAGAAAACAGAAAATAAACCCTGCATATGTAATTCACTCTAACTTCTTTCTAATTGCCTCTCCAATGGCTCTCCATCATCAATGGTGTCTTCAGGGGATTTTGGTAATGAAGAGAAGGATGGGAGACAGAAGAAGATATTGCAACTAAAAGGAAGGGGCTGGCATGACAGGCCAGTACCTGCCTTTTCCCAGCCTTCTAAGCTGGGAGGTGATGTATTTCTAGATGTGCCAGATAGACAGCCAAGTAATGGCTGGATTCAATCACCGTAGTTCCCACGGACTGTGGGGACTGCGGTTTGGCCAAAAACTCACGTGAAGGATCTTGGACTCCTTGTCCTTCTCCCAGTGTCTAGTCCCCTCCACACCTTTCCAGGGTCTCAGATAGCAAGGAGACTTGTTCTTCTGGAGTCCCTTTTGTCTGCACATCTCGAAATGTCTCTAAGTCCATCACCGTTCATTCTTGAACAAGAGCAGAAATGGACTTTGGTTTTTACAGAAAGGGAAATTGAGGCCCAAACAGGATCAGCAGCTTGTCCTGGAGTTCCCAGGGCACCTGGCTAGAAAGGCTGGCACAAACAAGAGATGAGTGGCAAGTCTTGCATTACTGTAAGGGTTAAGAGGTGGCTTACAAACTGTTAGCTCACCCTTGCTTTTCCTTTCCTGACTGTTGGGTTTTGCTGGCACCACATGTCACTAACCTGAACTCCAAGGCATTTCTCAGTGTGGTCGCTTTTTTAAACCCCGATGCAACGCTCTAGCTCTCCCATTTTGTTCTGTCCCCTGCTGCAGAAATCCAGGTGTCTGGGGCATTAGCAGCAAATGATTCAAACCAGCTTTCTTATTTCTTTTCTTTTTTTTTTTTTAATTATATTTTTTTTAATACAGTGCTGCTTCTTTGTTTGGTATTCTTTTTAAATCAGTTCTCCCATGAACCATGGGAACCTCCCATGGACACACAAGCACCAGAGGAAGTTACATTTCCCATTGAAATTGTGATTAGCTGTTTCTTAATTTTCTAGCAATGCGGGTGGGTGCACCTGGCAGTTAAGTGCTCTTTATCTTCATTTAAGGATTATGTTGTATTTGTGATTGAAAAGACGTGGCTCCAGGCCAGTTTAGCCAGCAGGAGCGGGACAGTGTTCATCCAGACAGCCATAGCCTCTGTTAGCACAAACTGCAGTCAGAGGTGTCTGGGTTACCTGCAGATCTCACATGCAACATGATGAACCTGCAGTTTAAGCATCTCACCATGCAGAGCATGTGGCCCTGAGTCCTGGTGGCTCCTGACCGGCTTGAATTAGCCACCAACCATGCACTCAGCTCTTCTCATCGTCCACCACATGGTCACTTGTGGACCGTCTCCATGTATTTGCTGCTCCTTTCAAGACTGATTTCCATTCCCTTCTGTACAGCCCACCACCTCATTTCCACCTCAGTTAATTTGCTTCCATTGTCTTCCTCTAATTAGCTTCTTCCCTGGGTTTTTTTTTTCATCTGTGCAATTGAATAACAGTTGAAGCAAACATACGAAGAGGGAACAAGAGAAGGACGTTCATTTGAATGGAAACAGCTGTCATTTCACCCCTTAGAGAGGCCTGCTGGAGAATGGAGGGAATGGGGATCTGTCTGGCAAGTTGGAGACCTTCCTGGCCCTTCCTGGCCAAGGTCTCATTCGGGAGAGAGAGGTGGGAGAGGAGACATCTGCTAAAGGACTCATCAGTGGGCAACTCGGAGGAATTACGCTGGCTGGAAATCCCAGCAGATGCCTCACAAGGGTTCCCCTGATTCACATCTCTTTTAGCCTGCTGGCCTTTGAATTAAAACAATCTAATTAACGGAGCTCATTATAATTAGTGTCTCAGGCTGCTGAAGATCTGGAATGGAGGCTGCTTCCTGAGCTTCTTAACAAGGTCTGAATTCAGACGGTGTTAGCAGGGTTTCCGGAGATCTTTGAGGATGCAGGATGCTTTGTTGTCATCATGGTGTCACTCTGCTCGGACAGTCTTCCTTGGAAAGGCAGGCTCCCTCAGGAGGGATGCCAGTCAGTTGGCCTGGCCGTGAACACGGAGGGTTCAGAGGAAGCCCTTTGGCTTCGAGACAGCTTAAGGATCAGTTGTCCAACCATCACAGATCCTCCACCCAGGGGAGCAGGGCTCTTTGGACTAATAAACAAGAAAAAGTCATGAGAGGAGGCTGGTTTTGTCTGCCTTTTTTTTTAGCGGAAAGACACAGTTTGTGCATTCCCTGCTCAGAAGGCACATGATATCTTCTCCCCAAACCTGCTGAAAAGGATTGCTAATTCACTCATCTTCTCCTACCAGTCCCTGCAGGATCTGCCCAAGCAGCTCTCTGTTGCTCCAAGAAGCCAAGCCTGCAAGGAACGTTGTTACGGCATCACTGTTTCCATCAGGGGGTACCACTGCCCTCCTCCTTGCTTCATGTGATTCCTGACAGCCTGCTGAGCGCCAGAAAACTCAAGACTTGCCATGCTGAGTTGATCCAAACCCAGCCTCCAGGATCAAGACCTTCCTGCAGGAAGCCTGGGGATTGGGAAATCCACCGACAGATTTTGTGCTCAGCTTTGGGTTCCTCAGCTTGCTGCTCAAGCCAGAAGCAGCATCCATCCCTCCATCACCACCCACGTGCCCCAGGATGAGCAGAGCTCAAAAGGGGAGTGCAGGGGCTCCAGCCTTGGCTGATGCTGGGTAGCATGGGGGACAGCTTTGCATCGGGCATCGACTCCCACATAATTTAGCAAAAGCACGGGGCCTGATGCAAGTGCATCTGAACCGCCAAGTCCCCACCGAGCAGTAGGATCTGTTCTCTTTCTGACAGGCCTGTAGCACTCGCTAACATTTGTGGACTGACATGAGAAGGAAGGCCAAGCGGCAGGCAGCGTAGGCAGATGCAAACTGGGAATGCCCTGAGGGTTTGGGGTTTTTTCTGTTCTCAAGGGATTCTTCAGCATGCCAGCTTGCAGGCAGGACAGGAGGTGGGGACAAAGGCTGGGACTGTTTGTCATTATCAGAAGGGGTCACTGCTGACAGATGTCCTCAGAGCTTTTAGAGCCCGCAAAGCTGCTAAACACTAATTTTTTAAATGAAGTTGTCAACTGATCTGTGATTTGATTGTGCAATTGCAGCGTTCAGGATAAATCATGCAGAAAATCATCTAATTAAACTAATAAGGAGTCCAAGGCGGGAGATGTTCTCCGATTGTTGCCTTGGTCACAGGAGGAGGGGAGAAGGCCCTTTTGGACAATTTTTTTTTTCAAGGCAGCAAGGGAAATGAGACTAATATGTAATTTGGCCTGGACCTTCCTGTGGTATGGGAGCCCCTGGATGCTGTGGTACACGTAGATCCTTGCAGCAGTACAGCTAGTGCAGAAACTTTGGGGCAGTGTGACCCCCCATCTCTCATCACTGGGTATCTCCCCTAGTGAGGCCAGGGCAGGGTGTGGGTAAGGGCAGGGAATGGTATTTCAAGGGCTTACCTGCCCTGCTGACCTCCTGTGATCGAGGAAATATTATCCTCTGCATTTTCATTGTCTTTTGTCTTGGCTGTTTTCCCACTGTGCTTTCCCTGCCAGGAATGCCTAGGCAGCAAGATGAGGGATGGCGTGGGGCAACTCGTTACGTGTACTCAGCCTCCCCTGCTCTCCTCCTTAGGAGATGGCAGGAGTAGTATGTAAATGATATACGAGGCTCTTAGGCAGCAGCTAATTATACCCCAACCCAGAATTTGGATAGGGTGGCAGATCTAACGCTTTGACTCCTGGAAAAACGCAGCAGGAGCTTTACTGACAACAGCTGCTTGGGACCTTCTTTTTATGCTACACATGAAAAAGCCATCCGGGAGCCCTGCAGCAGTTCTGCCCTGTCCGTCCATGTTCAGTGCTCGTGACAAGAACCACCACTGATTCCCCCAGCAGCTAAATGCCCCTTCCCAGCAGTGGGAGCTAATAGGTTCCCAGTGCCAAACATCACCTCCTGAATTAACTGTAGCTCCCCAGCGCAATGGCACCAGCCGTATATATTGGGTTTTGAGCTCCCCCCGAGCAATCTAGAAATGCAAGGGATATTCAAGGCAGCTCGTACCTGTTCCATGCACAAACCTACTCTCTGAGTGTCACGCATTTCCATAACTGCTGGGAAATACATGAACACGTCTGGACGGGACCTCAAAACCTCTGGAGGTTCATCAGTCTTCCCAGATGTTTCATCTCTCTTGAAACCATCCATACTCTGGGTGTTGATTACTTTTTTTTTAAATTGTTTTAAATTTGCTGGAAAGCAAGCTAGCTGTGGGACAGACTGACCCAGTTTGCGTTCAGTTCAGCAAGTGCAATAGTTTTGGCTGAGGAGCAGAGAGGGACGGGACAGTGAAGCAGAGAACTGAACAGCTTGTGTCAGTGTCACGCAAATCCGATGTTTCGTTGTGAAGTAACACCTTTTCTCCAATGCTGCTTTTAACAAACACATAAAAATAAAGGAGTGGGAGTCAGTAACTGTTAAATCACCCCAAACAAAAAAGATAATATTTTGGTTTTGCCTTACATAAAGCATGTAGGGTGGCCTGTAGCACATTTCTTTTCTCTCTTTTTCTCATCTCTCTCACTTATTTTTTCTTTGGTCACCGAACTGAAAAATCCATCCTTTGCACTGCTTTAAGTAGAATTCCATGTCAGAGATTTTCTCGAGTAACGGCAGCAGCAGGGATATTGGTGGGAAAGGTGGCAAGAACAGCATTAATACCAGCTCTGCGCTTCGGGCCTAAGAGAGCTGTTAACTCACAATAACACCTTGGGGTATTATTGATTTTCAAAGTGACTGTCTTGTTTTTGACAGCATAATTTTGTCACTCCCTGGGTCATTTTACTTTCTAATGGGAAGAAAAGTCAGAGGATCAGAGTGCTCTTTAGTGGAGAAAGAGCGTCCTGGTTATCTGGCCATTTTGTGACAGTGGGAAAGGAGTGTGCTCGTGAAAGTTGGGAGGTTGGTTGAAAGTCATTCGTTATTTGTTCCCCACTTGTGCCAAGCAGGCTTGAGTAAAGCTGGATCTTTCTGCTCCAAAACAGCATTAAAAGTGTCAGTGCCCTCTGAAACTAGATAGAGTCTCCATTGAAACATCCAAAATGTACTTGATGGCAGTGGGTGGTAGGTAAGTGCTTGCCTGGAAGGCGAGGGAGATCTTTTTCTCCACCATGTCCTAGCTTTTCAGCTCTCCAGTGGGAAATCAAGGAAAGCAGAATACTCTTGCAAAAACGGCCCTTAGTTCTTCTCATCAACGAAAGGGTCTGACCCATTTGTGTGCTGGGAGGGATCTCACCCGGGCTGGCAGAGAGAACAGGGTACGCTAGCATCGCTGACATCTGCGTCTCTTCCCTCTTAGTCCAGCTGACCTCTGCGCTGCTCCATGTCTTTGAACCAGCTTTACCATCTGGTGTATGGAGGGAATGTGCAGAGCAGCCCCCCTCACCCCCAAATACCCATCGATACATGAATGTGTCCCCACTCCTACTCCTTTTCACTGTTCTGGCATTAGGGCCCAGCGTGGTGAGGAGCTGGGGAATGAGGGATATTCCCTGCTTTCAGGCATCTGCCTTTCACGTCATCACCCCTAGCAAGGCTCAAGCTGTATCTAATCTCTTGTGAAGCAGATCAGGTTTTTATGTTACTGATGCCTTCAGCTGAGTGAAGATAATCATTTTGGGAGCCTCTTGAGGAGGAATGGCTGCTCGGGTCTGGTGTGCAGAATTCAAGTACTCATTGGCCTAACTTCAAAATATACCTTCCTTCCTGAAAATCCCACTGGAGAATATTTCTTCACTTCTGTTTGACTTTGGCTACTACCAGAGTTAAAGACCCAGGACTGAGAAGCAACAGGGCCCTTTTAAACTTAATTAAGCATACAGTGTAGGTTTGACCTCCAGGTTGACTTTATTTGTTGGTTTAATTTACCTGTAGGCATTTCCTACTGACCACTTCAAAGTCAGGTCTATTGGCAGATTTCTTGTTCAAATTCAGATACCGATCTCCATTGGGAGAACAATTTAACGTTGCAGGAGCTTCTTCAGAGGTCCCCTGTTTGTATTTGTGCATCTCTATCCATCCTCCACAGGGCAACCAGGAGGAAAACATGTACATGGAGACCCTTCCCATCCCTCCTGCAGTGCACCATGACTGCTCCTTCTGCTCTGCCCCTTCCGCCCGTTCATCTGTGACTTCCAAGGATGACCACAGTATTACAGAAACCTCTGATTTATCTAGCCTGTAATCTGAGCAGGTGCAGCAGAATGAAATACTCCACCCAAACTGGGGATTTTATCTAATCCAGTAAGAGGAAGGCCACTGGGTTGCTTAGGACTGCGAGAGGATGCTCCTATGAATGCACTCGGACGAGTGGGACGCGAGTCTGGGCCAGCTGAACGGAGAGAGACACCGTCTTCAGGCACGGGGTTAGGTTCTTACAGCTAACCGAAAAGATGCTGCTTCCAAAGTGGCCCTGTGAGAGTGAGAAGGGATGTCTCACGTTTGTATTGCCAAAGTGCTGAAGCGCAGCCCAGCTACCGCAGATGCTGTGTGATCACAGGCTGCATCATAAACAGATAATAGGGTGCCCCGGTGGGGTCATCCAGGCAGAATCCCAGTCCCCAAACTTGCAAGTGGGAGCCTCTTACCTGCTGTTAAAGCTGGCAGCAGGAATGCACCTGGGGCTCGTGCTGATGCCCAGGGAGGTTTTACTGCTGTGCCCTGCACTGGCCAGAATCTTACACAGCCACACTTTCTGTGACTCAGCTCCGAAACGAGGGGAGAAGAGATCCTGCATGATGATACCAGTTTGTCCATTTCCCATGGAAATGGAGATGGAGGCATCTCTCCATCCCGCTCTGCAAGGCATGAAGGTGGTCACGAGGGCTGAAGAACCTTTTGTGCCCTCTCAGTACAGCTCCCCCCCAGTGGCAGAATTGTTTAAAAATGTTGGCCTGAGTTATTGTCCCTTTAAGGACATAAACTGTAACTCTCGAGTTATCAACTTTCCTAGCGTTTATTCGAGGATCTCAGGGGAAAGGGAAAAGGTGTGGCTGGGGAGAGACCTTTGGCAGATAATTTTCCAGCAGCTCATTATCTGCTGAGGAGATTTCAATGCATGTGAAATATGAAGCTGCTAATTTGTATTTTAATATTCCTCTTGTGTCCCATCGTCCGTATAAATTAAGTAAATTCAATCAAAGGCTATCCCTTATCTATTGCATGCGTGTGCCTTGCTGGGGAGCTGGATCGGTTACAAAGCAAGAGAGGACGGGAATAGAAATCTGAGATCTCTCCTGATATATCAAAGTCAGACAGAGGGAGAGCATTGATCGCAAGCAGCTAGACAACAGCCTGTGCAATAAAAAAAAAAAAAAAAGAAAAAAGAGGAGGAAGAAGAAGCAGACAGAACAATCTCTCTTTTCTCTTCTCTATCAGCATCCTGAGCTTTGAATTACAAGTGAATGAGAGCTGACTTATTCCTTTTTTGAGGGAGAAACGCACGCACAGGAGTCAGGGTAGCTAGAATTATGGCTCCCCTGGCCATCGTAGATTGGCCCCCTTGTGTGCGTGTAGTATTTTGTATTACTGTTTATGGGGCTAACTTTAATGTCTTAATATATATGTGCAGTGTGCCAGAATTACAGCTGGAGGGGGAACCATAACTTTGAACTTCCTGACTTTCGTGCGTGTAAAACCTCAGCTGTAA
Source organism: Dromas ardeola (assembly GCA_013398915.1). Lineage (NCBI taxonomy): Eukaryota > Metazoa > Chordata > Aves > Charadriiformes > Dromadidae > Dromas > Dromas ardeola. The sequence goes on along the minus strand of VYZM01008528.1, from coordinate 188,304 downwards.
TGTTAATTTACTCGGGTTTTTTTTGGTGGTTGTTGTTGTTAGTCGTTCCCCGCCCCGTTTCTTTATAGATAAGAGAAGGATGAGAAAGGAAAGTGGCAACGTGCTTATTTGATGCTGCAAATGATAGATTAGCACTAGTTATCCCCAGGTAGGCTGTGGCTTTTGGCGCTGCCGGTGGGGAGGTGCGAGTTTAAAGGCTGTGGCTCAGAAGAAAAGTGAAGCCCGGAGCTATCACAATAGCAAGGTGTAACAGTGCTTGTGGGGAGCAGGAGCAGGACAGCTTAGGAAGGTTTGGTGTTGCTGTAACACCAACGTAAACATAAGGATGTGGGAAGCAGCACGGTAAAGCAGGGGGGCAACACATCACCCTCGCGGGACCAGGAGGGCAGGCAGTAGAGTGGCAGATCTTGTTCTAGTCTTAATACTAAAGCCAGGAGAGCCTGGGTTTATTTACCACTGCCAGCACAGTTTAATGTCTCCACGTTGGTTAGTTGGGAGTAGTCTGAGCCCTCTTGATGAAGGCAGGGCACCTCCCACCTGCAGCCAGACCCTGCAGGTACTGGCGGTACATGGACAGTGAGATGGTGAGGGCTTCCCCAGCCGACCAGAGGCGGACTGTTTGTCCAGGAGCGCAAGGCTTTGTTTAGTTTGCAGGTTCCATAACTTTTTAAAGGCTTTTCTCTTCCTTTTCATTGTGAAAAAAGCTTGGAAAGCCGTCACGTTTTAAGTGAAGAAATTGTTCCCTTGAATGATGTATCCAGTTTCCTGCGTCACTATCCCATGCTGGTTCCCTAATGCCTTGATCAGAGAAGGCACACGGGGGATGGCTCCCCTCTGCTCAGCTGCATCTCTTCACCTCACTCATTGACACCTCCGAGTTTTAAGGTCCCTAATTCTGTGTTGAATGCACTTGAAATCAGCTCAAAAGCTTTGAGGGAGGGAGGGCAGGCAGACTGACAGATGGACGGGCTCGCGCACTGAAAGACTTTGATTGCTCCAGTGTTATTTCCATCAGCAACCTGATTGGAAAATAAATTAAGGCAAATACGATTTTGAAGGGGAAAAAACCTATAAACTCTAGTTTAAGGGAAGTTGAAGTGAAAAATTTCAGCCCTCCTGAAAACACATTGTTCCTTCAGGTGCCAGAACCTGTCTCTGTTGGAGACTCTCACGTAGGCAGGGCGCGGAGGAGGTGCAGAAAGAGCGGGTGCACGGCAGGTCTAACTGGGCTGGCTGGGGGTGGCTTCTTCTGGGTGTCTGGTGCACAAAACTGTGATTTCATTGCCTGCCAGGCACAGCCTGTGCACTGGGGGAATGCATCCCTCAAACCAGGGCACTCGAGTGCTGCTGCAGGGACATTGTGCCTCAAGAGCCTTACAAGAACGCTCTTTCTCTCCCCTTTCTCATAAAAGTATTCTCTCTCCCATCCTTGCCGAAATCTCCCCTCTAAATAAGAGCACCAAAGTCCCGATGCCCTTCTGAGGGGCTGATCTTGAAAGCAACAGTTACCCCAAGAGACTGGCCCTGATACAACCAGAAACACAGAGGAGAGAAACACCAGCAAAACCACTATGTCTGCCAGCAAAATAACCACACTCCCTCTGCCTCTGCTCCCCTCTCCAAACTGCTCAGCAATGTTGAGCATTTGCTGCCTGCCTCCGACTCCCCCTCTAGATAAAGCCACAGCACAGTAAGACACAGAGGGAGCGAGCCACTCGCTTAAAGACATTTCTTATTTCCTCCCCTTCTCGCCGTGCAAGGAGGGGGGAGGCTCAGAGGTGCCCGTGCTGTCCCAGAGCCTTTCGCTTAAGCAGCGTGCAGCAAACACCGCGCAGCCCTCCCAAGGATTTCAGCTCGTTTTCCCCAAGGCTGGTGTAGCATTAAGTTCTTATATCCGAAAGCAGCCTTTCAAATTGCTGCCTGGTGTGTTACATAAATCCTCACCAGGATCCTCAGAGACTGCAAGCAATTACACTAGGTGCTGAGGAAGCAAGCGAGAGCTCAAAGAAAGGTTAACAGAAGAAGGAGAAAAAAAAAGAAACAACAAAAATCCCAGCCCTGGTAGCAGCTTGGAGTGGGAGGGAAGACCACATGCTCAAGACAAGGCTGCGTGACTTGTGTGGAAATCGCTACATCTCGGCCCATTCCAGCCAGGGCCCATGGGAATTTCACCCATCTCTTAACTGTGGTACTGGTGAAGATCTGGAACATTCATTTAGGCCCTAAAACAGGAGAAGCACTTGTCAGCAGAGCCCAGAGCGTCTGTAGATGGTTCACAGAAGTCCATGCTCATGTAGGCATTATCTGGATGCTCTCCAGCCAAGGACGTTCTCCCCTATATAAACCTCCCCATCTTCTCCGCCCACTCATCTGGACATGCACGGGTGCTCTGGGAAGGGCTATTCCCACCATCTCACCTTGCTCTTCAACAATAATGGCAAACAGCTGAAGTCTGTCTCCTTACAGTCAGCAGAAAGCGTGAGAGGTTTCTCTGGAAGGCAGTTCAAAGCTGAGACTGGCCTGCTCCAGGCATGTATTGGAGCCCTTCCAAGGTCCGTCTGCAGCCTGAGATGAAATGAGGAACCAGGACCCAGAGGCTGTGCTGAAAGACCTGAAATTCCCCAGAGCAGGTCCATAGTGCAGAGATGACGTCTCCAGTCGTGGGCTGAGGGTCCCTTGTGCTCTGGGCAGGCTCTTGAGTCGCTGCCAACGCAGCGACTCTGCTTTGGGTCTGGTGGAACCAATGTGGGACTCTCCAGTGCCTTAAAATCAGCTGCAAATGGAAGCTGTTACCTTCCTTGCCTTCCCATTTCCCCTCAGGGCAATAATCTCCATTAGCGAATGTCTCCAAAGTGCTTCCAGATCAGCGTGTGGAGCCTGGTGTCTCAAAAGCTTCCTCCGCACTTGATGCAGAAGTGCTGTTTTCCCAGAGCTGCCCTGTGCCTAATGCAGGCAGCGTGAAGCAAGCCTGCTTTCCCTGATGTTTTGCTCTCCGTTAGTCCCATAATGTTGTTATCCTTCACGACCTGACAGCTCTAGTGCCTGGCCGATAGGTAACTTTTGGGGGAAGGGGGAGGTTAGGGTTGAAGTGAATACATCAAATAGATTTAACAGGGCTGCCTGAATTCATGGTGCTCATAACACATGCATTTCCCTAATAGACATAGGCATGGATTTAACTGTCAGGCAGTTGCATTAAGAAAATGGATAGCAGATCCTGGAGACATCTGTGCTCTGGGTGGAAAAGGAGGTTTAATCCAGGTACGCTGTTCTGGCAAATGTTTCACTGACTAGTCGGAGGATCCAATAATAACTATCATTCTTAGCTATTCCCTGGTGGCAAGGCAGATCCTGATAACCTGCCTTTATCAGAGGTGAAAGCAAAGCGCGGGGAAGCTGGAACAGTAAGTCGGTAGCAAGAAAGGAGCCCACGTGCTAACCCACTGGTCTGCTCAGCAGTGGGTCTGAGTGATCCTTGGGAGGGAGTGCAGTCAGTCTGCGGAGAACTGAATTACCCAAACCTCTGGACTTCTTCAGGAGGGGTGCCAGGGAGCTGCAAGACAAGTGGGTGATGCACGGCCATCGGCCAGGCCGGAGAGGGTGGGTGAAGCTTGTCAAAGCATCTCGCGGAGCAGCACTGATCAGCACTGGGTTGGCACTTTCTTCTCTCTGCAGGTTGAAACATGGCCTCAACTGGGCAAAACCCCTGTCTTGGAACCTCCCAGTGACAGCAGAGCCTCACATTCTTGGGCTGTGTCCGCAGGCCCAGCAGCAATGGGCTAAGGACGCTAATTTCCGTGATATTTTAGTTGTTTCACATTTAAGATCAGGCCCTTTCCCTATTTTTTTGCCAGGTGGTTGTAGTCTGCAGAACTGCCTTGCTCCCCCTCAGCACAAGCTGACAGAGAGAAGGAGCTAAAGAGGCTAAAGAAAATCTAAGAAAAGGAGGAGGAAAAGGAGAATCTGTGGGCCACTGACATCTTCTCTGGTATCTCCAAGCATCTTTGAAAGACTTGTCTCTTCTTTTGACAAAGCCAGCTAGCCCTTCATCTGGGAACTGTATGAGTCTCAGACAGCTTCAAAGCAGGACGGCTGCATTCACATTCCCAGCTGCGGGGACTTTCAGAGTCTATATTTAGGCTTCTCTATAGGATAAGGGACAGACAGCATGGTTTCTGCTGAAGAAAATTGTGTTTCTCTGGCCCGCTTAAATCCTTTGGATGAGTTAAGAGACCAGTGGATAAAAGGGAATGAGAGAGTATATATACACACACTCCTTCTTTTGAATTTCAAAAGCCTTTTTTGATAAAGACCCTGACAGAGAGCTATCAAGGCATGATGGTGACCAGGGGGTGCAAGTTAAAATCCCTGTGATAGATTAATGCTGTTGGAGAGAATAGGAAGAAATGGGCAATACTCAGCAGGAGAAATTGTGATTGTCAAGGGGTTCTTGCAGGTCAGCGTTAGATGGGAATATTGCTCAGTCTATTTACTAATGGTTGTGGCCGGGGCTGACTAGAGAGGTAGGTAAGTTTGCTGATGACACGGTTTTATATTTGTTTTCAAGACTAAAAGGGAATGGAGAGTAACTTTAAAAGAGCTGGGAGTCCGGTGTCCCGATTTCCACCTCTGCCTTAAGCTGGCCCAGCTCTGCTGCCAAGAAGTGCCTCTGATTTTCCACTCAAGGCCCTTTTGTTTGCAGGCGGCGAGGGAAGCAGACTGGAGAGGGCTTGCAACTGAGCTGCACTGCTCATTCCCAGCTGCCGACATTTTCCGACAAGCCGTGCTGCTTCGTCTGGCACATTCGGTTGCCATATGTCCCCAGTCTGAGGGCTGCGGCCGTGAGTGCCCAAGTCAGAATAGCTTCCCAGCATAGGAAAGGGGTTTCTAATTAGTCTGCAACCCTGCCAGGATGTTGTGAGAAGGAAGTCAATTAGCAGAATCCATTTGGACAGCTCGCCAGGGAAGTCAGACTTGTGCTTCACCTCTTAGTCCTGGTTTCTCTCTCTGTTTCTCTGTCCACCCATTCCCATGCACAGCCCTCTGTCAGCCCCTCTGCAGTGTGTCTATACCTATACGTCCATCCAGCCATCCATCTTGCTCTTCATCTCTTGCTTTTAGACAGATCTTACAGCTCATCCCATGGGAGCACGGTTTGGGATCACATTTTTTCCCTGCTAGGTGAGTCCTGCTTCCCAGCCTCGGCGCACCAGGCACAACCAAGCTGTGCAGGTCATCTCCTTGTAAGCAGAGCTAAACTCACAAGACCTGCTGATTCTTCAGGAGACTCCACCACAGCTTTTCTGCCTTTGGTCCCTTCTCCAGCCCCTCACCCACGCTCTTTTCTCTATTTCCCCACAGGAATTGTAGCTAAATTGAATTACAGTAATTAACTTTTGGTCACACTTTTAATTGAGTAGTCAGGAGGGAGAAAAAAGAAGGGAATTTAATTGAGATGAAAGGAGATGACATCGAGCAACAAGCTCTGGTTAATGTGTGTTGGTGAAGCCCAGGCAAGTGTTGCAGTGTTTGCAGTGATCACGGAAAACCTCTAACGTCTTATTTGTAGACCCCGTGTCATACTGTGCTCTGGATCTGGGGACAGAGAGGGATTCTCCTCTCTGGAAGGGACTGTTGGGATTGAATTATCTTGTTATTTTTCTTCCCCAAATTTTCTTTTCACCATGTTGATGATTATACAGCTTACATCTACACTGTGTGAATTCTAATTGGATGAATTCTTCTGGCTTGACGGGCTCCAAATACTGTCATAAAGTCAAACATGTGGGTACTGTACTGGTCTGAGAAGACCTCGTGAAGATGTTCCCTTTCCCTGTAAACAAGGATGTTAGTCTCACCCCCCATCGCAGCTTTAAGACCCTCTAACATTTCGATCTGCTCCAGGATTTATGAGAGGGAAGATGATGTCTCATCTGTTAAATGAAGTGCCTCAGATAAGGCATTTCTGTTTATTAAGGCAGTTATTATATAATAATTAAGAACCAGTTGCTGACAGAAAACATATTTATGGAGGTTTAACAATGCAGCCTGTGAGAGATAAATAGATGCTGTAGAGTGATGGGGTTTTCACACATTGCAGCTATCCATTAACCCTCAGGGAGGGACAGAACTTGGCGCTTAGGACACTTTGATGACCAACAGCTGGATGAGAGCTGTTGAAAGTGGAAGGTTTTTTCTGGAAGGGGAACCAGAGCTGCTCTGGTGAGAAAAGGCACCTTCCAAAGCCAAGGGAGCTTTGTTCAGAGGGGTCACACTGAGAGTCAGGTGTCCCCTTCAACCCCTTACTTCTGCTGAAAGCCTCGAGGTCCCGGGTGGTGGTGGCAGCTGGGCTACATGATGGAAAGCTTCACCTCCTCTTCCAAGAGTCATGCTGGACACGAAGCTTGTGATCGCCAGAGCAGACCAGTTGCAAATACTGGGGTCATCCTCTGCTTCCACCATCCCCGTGGGAGCCTATTCCTCCTGCCCATCCAAAATTTGCCCTGATGTTATGCATCTATTGCTCCGCCTGATAGCCAGCATCATCATGCCATGGCAAGGACTCCAGCTGGTGGGGAGAGGCTGCATTTCAGAGGAAATTTCAGAAGGTGTCTCAGTTTCAGTGCCTGCTTGGCCTAATCCCAGTGTTCCCTGGCTGAGCTCCCTGGAGAGGGAAGAGGACAGTAAAGGGTGCAGGATTTCTCTAAATGCACCTCTAATTAAGATACGGTACTCCTTATACGCCTTAGAAGATAAGTTGCAAGCAAGGGAAGGAAGACCAACTCGCTGCCTTTCATGAGGTCTCAGGAGCTGTGATTGGAGGTGGCTTAAATGCGAGTCCTCCTACAGTTTCTTTGCATGACCCTGACAAAAACCTTTGCTTTCTGTACATCAAGAGCAACCCCCAAAGATGCACACTGCAGCCCCTCCTAATCTGGAACCGCTTCCATCAAACACTGCTAGATACGAATGTGCTGCCATGATGCAGAATGTAGAAATATCTGCCCTTCATTGAAGCCATTATCGCCGAGTCCTCACAGGGCCGCAGGGCTGCGCTGGCGTTCGCTTCTCCGACAGCCCAGCCCCACTGCTGCAGCCAAAAGGGAGGGGGGTAACAGGGAGGACGGGGAAAATCAAGGGAAATGTGAAAAAGAAAGCTCACTGAAGCTTCGTATTAGGCAGGGATTTGGGAAGGCTGGGAAGATATAAAAAGAACTTGAGAGAGGCGTTTTCTCTGGGATTAAGACCACAGAGTCCATCTCACTGTGACTTTTAGCTGCCTTGAGGCTGTGTAACAGCAGCTTCAAAGAGGAAATCTAGAGAAACAGAAAATTAATGGTGTTACCTCTCCCTGTGCCCTGCCTGTCCTGCTGCACTCCCAAAGGGAGAACTTTGTAAAAACTCAGGATGAGCAATTAATTTTAGAGCTGTGGTCCTGTTTGGAGGTCACAGGCAGCTTGGCTGCTGTTGGGGTGTTTGGGCACAAGTTCCATGTAAGTCCGTTACATGCTCAATCAGAAATGCTTTCACGTGCTCCCTCCCGTCCACATGCATCACACGGGCATCCCCCCATGCCCACCTGCATCGGTGCAAATAGGAGGGTATAAAACCTTGCACACACACTCAGAGCATCTTTTCTCCTTCTCCCTTCCTTGGCGTGTCATTGCTGCAGCGTTTCCTTTTTTTAGAACGTAGTTAAACCCAATAAAATAATCATTATTGCTGCAATTATTTCCAAACAGATTAAATATCTGCCATGCTCCCAGTTACAGTATAAAACAGGAGGAACCATAAACCATCTCAGTGCATAAAAATGGGGAAGGGAGAAGGGAGGGATGACATTTCATCTGGCTTCCTCATGGGCCTGTGTAGTTACTGGGAACATTTGCATATTTTTAATGCAGTGCCTCTTTAATAAATTCCTCCCTCCAGACACATTAAAAATGGTGCGCTTGCCTGAACATCACTGAAGGATAGGGAGCGTTAGCGACTTCAGACTCTCATTTTAGCCGCAGAACAAACAAGAAGGGGTATATGTGTGGTATTTGATGGTAGGGGAGGAGTGTAGGTACGGAAAAGGAAGGCAGATCACTTTTTATTTTGTATACACCATCAGAGAATGCCATCTGTTTAATTTTTGACCTTTTTGTTGTCTGACCTCCTTTGAACTTCACCAGAATTCTCCAGGGTAATATATTTTCTTTGCATTCAGGGGCAGGATTATTTGCTATTAAATTGGAATTCAGGAAAGAAGGAGACTTAAATTCTTCTCCTGACCTGTTAATCTTCTGCGGAGTAAAAATATTGCCTGTAATTACGGGTTTGTTTTTTTTTTTTTTCTTTTTGGCTTCAGTTCAGGCCAGACCCCAAACTTGCACTTTAAGCCTCTCAAGGCAAATACCTCTTTTCTGAGAACAGGCTGTGCTGTTACGTTCCCCTGTCAGCTCGATATCTCAGCACAGAGGCTCCGTGTCCTGGCCACTGTCACGAGCAACGCTGCTGCCTGCCTGCAGCCCTGGCTCCAGCCGTGAATATAAAGGGAAGGGCGCAAACCAGTGCTGGGCTTAAATATGCTCTGGGAGCAGGAGCTCGACAGCGACTCCCACACAAGCCCAACAAGGTTTGAATAATCCAAGTCCATCAGGATTGAAGGACTCACACATGTAATAGAGCATGTTCCTTCATCCAGCCACTTGCTCCCACTTCAACTTCAAAAGGACCTCCTCATTTTATCTGTCTCCCTGGTGTTGCGGGCGCCTCTTCTAGCCTTTTCCTTTCTTGTTCACTTCTGCTCGCCCCGGTGGGCCTGCCTGGGGAGAGCCTTATGTCAGTATGAGGGTGGGACGGCCGATGGGGTCCATAGCTGTAACTCTGGTCGGTGCAGAGGGTGCTCCTCTGCAGTTCCCAATTGATGAGCATGGTTCATCTAAAACTTGTGGTGATTTTTTTCTCAGAAAATAGCTCCTGAATATTGTCACCTCTCCGCAGAGAAGTTACTTTCACTTTTCTCCCAGAACACCAAAAAAGTGGAAGACGTCCAGTCCACAACTGCTGTCATTCTGGCAAAATGGAACAATTTCTGCCTAGGTGGACTGACCTGATGCTGGGCAAGACCTCTCATTTGGAGGCAGTCAACGTTGTCTTTGGGCCGGGGGGCTCCCAAGCAGACTCCCATCTCCAATGATGCATTGCAATTGCCATTTCTATGCCACCCTGGCTACTGAGGGTGGGGGGAGGCTGTAGTATATCCTGACAGAGGGTGTCCTCTCTCGGAGCATTACAGCATCCTCATGAAGCTTTAGCATCTTGAGGTTGGCTCGAAAACCCAGCATTCCCATTGAGTTTCTTTCCCCACCCTGTTTGCCCCTGGTTCCTGGCCAGCTTAAATGCCACTATCAGATAGATGTTAATAAATCAAGAGAGCTAGATTCTAGGGTCCTTTCTGCACCGTACACATACCGGGTCTAATTCCGCCTGGCAGGCCGAAGGCACAGAGAATGCATATCGAATCAAGAATAAAAAGAGTTTTAGTTAATGCACTCCAGCAAGTTGCTTTCCACAGCACCTCAACTGACTATTTTATCAGCAGAACAGAGCACAAGAGAAATTGTAGATGAAACAAATACAGAAAATACATTAAGAGAGTAAGTAATGAGATCTGGGTGAAATTGCATCTTATGAAAAAGTAATCTGCAGCTTAGCGTGCAAGGAGGAGGAATTTGATGGAATAGAGGGACTCTCAAGAAAGGAATGAAGAAGCACATTACAAACAGACAAAGACAGCCAGGTGTGTTGTGCAACGCAGGGAAGTAGTTAAATTAGGATGTAATGGAAAAGGTTATTTTAATATTCTCCTTTATGGATATTGGTGTCAATATTATCTCAGGGAAGGAGAGAGTGGGGGAGGAGGAAAGGGGTGTGTATTTGTAAAAAAGGCAAATAAATTGCATCATGTGCAAATGCAGAGTCCTTTCATCAGAAAGAACAAAGACATAAGCGGCAGATATTGCTGGTGGTATCGTAGTAATACGCAGAGGTCGCAGGGTCTGGAGCATTACCGTGCTCCCAGCAACACAGCCACAAATGCGCACACTGCCCTGCCCTCGCACGATGGGATGGCAGCTCCTGCTTAGGAGGGTAGAGCCTGAGCTTCCCAAATCCAGGGTTTGTGTCTGGCTGCGGTGGGAGGAAAGTGACCCCACATAGGACAGGATTGTTTAGAGATGTCCCATGGCACGGCAAAACCTTCTTACGGCTTCAGTCTGTATTTCAGTTATTTAGGCTTTCACTGCAGCAGGATTTCTGTGTGTTTCTCCCAGTGCCACACTATACGGTGGGGAGAAGGGGAGAGCAGGGGCTGGGGGATGCAGAGACCTGTTGTTAAAAGAGATTTTCCCACTTGAGGCTGCTGAATGGAAAGGCTTAGCTGGTTGTGTCTTTTCTTTAACCATCTAAATCTCAAATGCAAGGTAGCCCCCGAGCTTCCTCTGCAGGCAGCGCAGATGCAGAAACACTTGCGCCAGAGGTTTTGTCACCCCGTCCATCTACAGAAAATGTCCACTGCAAGCAAGTGTCCCTGCTTTAGCTGCAGAGGGAGCCCAGATGCATGGGTTTGGGGTGGAGAGGTGGATCCGTCCTTAAATGACATTCCCTGGGCACAAAGGAAATGGATCCATGACACAGAGCAGTTCCTGCGGCAGAGGCAGCCAAAGTTCAACCTTCTGCCTCCTACCTCTTCCTCCTCCTTCCCTCCCACTTGCATCCCTCTGCCGCCAGCGCAAGTGCAACCTCTCCCATCCTGTGGCAGAGGCTGGTGACACTTCACATACCTGGGACTTATTTGCCTCTCCCTGAGACAGCTGTAATTATGTAGTTGACTCATTAGACAGACAAGCTGAGGTCATGTTGATTTACCGAGGTCAGTCAGGCGTATCTGTGAACTGCACTTTCTGTTTATTCCTCCCTTCTTCTTGCAGAAAGCTGGAGGTGCAAATAAAGAGGAGCAGAGCCGTTTAGGGCACGCAGCACTTAAGAGGTCCCACTTGTCTTTCTCATTAATCAACCCAGGATTTGAGCCGAAGTCTGGCACACACATGCCTTACTGGGGGGATTTGTCATTCCTGTGTATTGAGCGCTGTCCCATCATCCAAAAATCGTGGAGGAGGGGTAACTCCTGCCATTGGGGATCTCTGGTGCAACAAGAAATCCCAGGTTCGAGTATTCCAGCTAGCAGCCAAGGCTGCCTGCACAAAGCTGTTGTTTTTAGGGTTGCCCTGCTCTCAGATGACTATAGAAAGAGTCAAAGCTGGATTCATTTAGTCCAGAGTGGAATTTTTGCTAACTAAAGTTTGATGAGCTCATTTACTACCTGCATTGCAATCTGGCTCTAACACCTGCCGTTCCCAAACAAGCCGGGAAATGAATTCATTTCAGACCAAGCCAGACCGGGTAGTTTTCTTTTGTAGTTTTGAATTTTTAGTGGATGGAGAAATCAGCAATGATTTCATTTGGGACAAAAGGAAATGCTTCGTTCAGTCCCAAATGAGAAGTGGGAGGGTTTTACCCTTTCGAGTATGGTTGTATATAATGGGAGTCCATGTGAAAAGAGAATGAGCCCCGTGACCTGAGAAACTAGAGTCGTCCCTATGGAAAATGTCACGCTAAAGTATTTCAGACTTAGGGTGGAGGGGAATATTGCTTTCTGCTTTGGCTTTTTCAACTGAATATTGCCAATGCAGATAAATCGGGGGCGGGGGGGGGCGGGAGGGGGTTAGCCCAGCCTACATGCTGATCTCATCCAGCTCCGGTGGGGTCAAAGAACTGAATCACAGGCCTGGACCCCAAGCGTTATTACCCAGAGAGGGGAGTTGTGCACACTCCTCTCGTTGGTGTCTGCTCCTCTGACAGCACAGCCTCCTGCTCTGCTTCAGCCATCGTCTCCAAACCTTCAGCTGGGAGGCAAGACACCCTGCTGAGCTGCACCGGTTTGTTCTCAGGCCTGGTCTTTGCACAGCTTCATCCTCAGCAGCTCCTGCTTTTTCTTACCTGAAACGAACGCCATTGCATCCTCTCAACACTGCTGAAGCAAAAAAGGGATAAATTAAAAAGAAGTCTTTTAAAAAAGACGTCTCACACGGGGACCTTTGTTCTTGTCTCAGTGAAAAAGAGAATGGTATTTTCATAGTCAGGGCTGTTGAAATGAATGTAGATGAAGTAGTACAGTGTAATTGGGAGTATCGCCAATGTACAGAAGTCATAATGGGGTACGCAATGTCCGAATAGATCATTACACACACGTACACATGTGCAGACTGTGTGCCAAGTCCAGCCACTGAAATCCAGAAGGATTACAGATGGCCGGTCCTCTAAACCTACTCCAGCCAGAGCTGCCTTCTCCGGGACTTCCCCAAGAGAAAGGTGTCCTCACGTAACATGCCACCCATGCAATGAGCCTGGTACTTCCAGGAAGCACAAGATCTGCTGCACATGGACACACACTTGCTGGGACACGTTTCGATATGCCAGACTTTACTGAACCTGCGTGAATCACCTGTGCAGCAGCACAAGCAAGAGTTGTCTTTGCTAGTTTCAGATTAGTTTCTCTCTGTGGCGATAATTATTACTTACCAAAGCACAGTGGTTTCTTATTTTGCCTTATTTCTTTCCTTTTGTTAACCCATTCTGGGTTGGAAGTAATTTAGTGTAGGAAAGACGGTGTAGTTGGCAGTCTGATGGACTCAGCCTGTTTACATACGCATGCTGTGGTTTGGGCTGATCTCAGGTTCTGGCTTCTCTGTGGGGATGACCCAAAACCTGCTGCCACTAAAAGATTTCGTTGCATTTTAGACTGGACCATGCAGGGCCAAGGCAGATCTCAAAACGCAGAGTTATGAGGGAGGAGAGCCAGGGATTCACAAAGAAAAGGTGCTTTAAACATTCAAGAAGAAAAGTGGCCAAGGAAAATGATTTTTAAAGCTCACTCCATGAAAACTGTGTTACGGAAAGAACACAATGCGCAACATGTCTAGCAGTACAAAAGATGCTCTGTGAGAAAGCAGAACAAGCTACCTTGTGATTAAACTTTCCAAATGAGCCACTGTTGGAGGAGCAAACAATAACTGGAAATAAAACGGTATCAAATTTCCTTTTTCTTTCTTGCCACGGGGAAGAAGGAAAATAACTTGCCATTAGCAGCAGCGGGAGCTCTGCGGAGGGCTCGTTGTTGCAGTGCACTGCGGTGGGCAGAGGCACAAAGCAGAGGCCATAAAGACGAGGGGAAGAGATGAAAGAGCAGAGCCAGGGCCACGGCAGAGGCACAAAGCAGAGGCCATAAAGACGAGGGGAAGAGATGAAAGAGCAGAGCCAGGGCCACAGCAGAGCCAAGGAAGGGATCAAGGTTGGAAAAGAAGAGAGACCAGGGGATGGTAATGAAGTGCAGCAGCAGCGCTGCTTCATGACCCTGAAATCATGCATGGCTTTTTTCCTGGTTAGATCTCAACTCACTTACAGAGGAGGCTGGAGCCCTTTGCTCCCGTTACACATAGGGAGGGATGGAAAGGCCCAGCACCTGCCTGCTGCTGCCTGTGTGGCTCTGCTGAGGTTTGGGCTCAGATGAGCCCCTGGAGGAGCACGGCTCCTGCCCTGCCTGCGGTGTGGGTCCTGGCGCATGAGGCTGATGCTGGCTTGAAGGCTGCCTGCAAGCGGGGTCCCCATGGACAGAGGCACCTAAGGCAGATGTTTAGACTGGCAAAGTCATCAGAAGGGTCCTGTTGTGCACTGCTGTTGGGGAGTTCTTTATGGTCACCACTAGCCCGAGTCTGCAAATGTATTTTTCGCTGGGCAGCTGTGAATCAGGGAGTTTTTGTTTGGCAGGTATGAGTGTAACTGTGAGAGACCCTGGCGTTTAGTAATTGCCCTACTCCTAACTGCATCCCCGGGGCATGCTTTGGTCTGGCGCATCGAACAGGCTGTGTGTCTGGGCAGGTGTTGTGCCTCTGTTCCTATCTCGATGGCAAGTTCACTGAGCTCATTTACGAGGTGCTTTTGGGATGCCGGAAAGCACCCCCCAAAGCAGGGCTGATTTCAGACAAGTCAGAATCGCCCCGAGTACATCATCCCAGGGTGGGCTGCTGCCTCTCAGAAGTGCCGCAACGGTTGGTCTTGCCCACAGCTCAAGGCAGGAGATCGCTGGAGGGTTTCCAAGCCTTGCTTCCCTCTGGCTCAGCACCTCTTTAGATGAAGTGTCGGGATCTGTAAAGCTGGGCTTGAGGGCAGCGAGGGGACAGGAATGTCCCATACGGCAATTAGCCAGCACACAGCCTCCAAGGCCATGTGGTTAGAAAAACCCAGCCATTTTGTAGACCTGATCTAGGAAGCTTTGTAAGAACATGCTTTTCAAAGACATTTCCTGAAAACCAGGTCCCTGGGAGGTGCCACTCAATAGGACAACCCTCATGGCATCTTCTGCTTTGGAAAAATTTGGGTTTTCTTCCACTCCTGCCGGTTCTATGACTCTCCTTTCCCTGACCCCCACCTTTCTCCCGCCATCCAGCAAATCATTTCCTTCAGCTCCTTCTCCACGGTACTTTGTGCATGTCACAAAATCCACAAGATCTGAAGAAGGAGAGGAAGGGGAAAAATACAGCTTTATAGCACAGGCAGTAAGAACCCAGTTTATTATTTATAATGCTCAGCTGTAAGCAATAAACACAGGCACCAAATGTAAATTCTGCCACTTCCCTTACCCTCTCTATATAATTCCCTGGTAAATTCACATCATTCACTGTCGGCCTTAATGTGCTTCTATTTGTTTGAGCTACAGATTTCTCTGTGTGATTTTCTTTCTGATGAAATAGCATCTCCACGGATAGTTCTTTTCCTCTATCCTTCTTCCTGTAAATTAAATTCATTTAAAATTCAAAGGGATAATATTCTGCTAAAATGATCTGCTTATCATTGCAGGTCATGGTGTTGGACAGTAAAATAAAAGCCTGTTTATAACTTATCATTTACAAGGATTTCTTCTCCCAGAAACTAACCGTGTGGTGAGTAGAGCTGTCTAAGGACTTGGAAGGATGTCCATTTTCTGTATAACCAGGGGCAGATGCTCACATATCCTGGGCCTGTGGCATCCAAAGGATTATCTAAGCGGACTTTTAATTGAGCATCCCCCTTCCCCAAGGCCTTAACTTTGGTCTTTAGTGTGGTGCTTTGGGGAGTTCAAGGAAATCCAACTGTGGGAATCCCACTGTTCCCTTCCTCCCAGTTTCCTTCACTTGAACACTGTGATCCTGAGCGGAGGCAAAGCCAGGAGGAAAGACAAAAGATCGACATCCCATTTTCAGGGATCATCAGGGATCTGCTCTTCAATACACCACAATTCAGGAGCGCAAAACTTGATTTTTCTGGAAGAAAGATGAAAAGTTGTTATTTCAAGTTTCCTCACATCTTGGAAGCAGCAAAAAAATTTCTTGTCAGAATTATCCAAGATAATTTTCTTCGATATTTCATTTTCCTGTTATATATCAGAATGAAGTGAAAAGAAAAGATTGAGGAGAACAACTTCATTTAGGTTTGTAATGAGACAGAAATTTTACCACTGTCAAAAACGGCTCCACTCCCACAAAATCTGTTCCACTGGCAATACAAAGGAGCCCTTAGTTATTGCGACTCTAGAAACACAAAAGCAGCAGGTGCAGAATCTGCTCCTGCTTCCGTGAAGCATTTCTGGACTCTCCCGTCCTTAGCACCAGGCAATTTAGTAAACCTGAGTGAGAGACACAGAAGTTCCACCTCCTTTTGATGGAGAGATTATGGAGAAAAGACTCATTTTTGCCACCCTCTCCTACCCAAGCCCCATTTTCAGGTACCGCTCCAGTGGTGCATTTTTTTCCTGCTGAAGTGCCCTTACCTCCCGTAGCAAGAAATTGAATTCGCAGCCGTTCCAGGCGCTGCGGATGCTGCGTTCCTTACTGAGACAAGGCCAGTTCCCCCCTCCCTCGCTTGGCTGTGAGCGGGAGCGTGGCCGAATGGCAGCAAAACATGTCTCATTAGTGATGCAGTGTGACTGACTTTAAGGTTTCTTCACAGCGCGACCAAACCCCGTAATGGTTTTCTTTCAGTCACTTAATGAAGACTGTTCGCTCGCACTCCTCATACATCATATTCGCAATGGTTCCTTCGGTGTGGTTGGTGCTTCAGTGGTAGTTTCGTAATTTATGAGACTCTTAGTGGCTTAATTATGCCGTCAGCTCCATCTGTCACTTAACTGATATGAGGAATGATGGGATGCCATTAGCCAGCTAATAGTTGCTGTAAAGAGTATTGTTTTATGCCATTAAATAGCAAGAACATAAACAGTTTTTGCTCCCCAATATCCATGCTTGCTTTGGTAATGATATTTAAGAGGCTGGTCTTGACATCTGTCCTTCTGCCTGAAAAAGTGTTGGAGGAAATAAAAGGAAACTATCAGCAACAAGTCTAATTAGATTTACCATCAAGATGACGATCATTTGGCTTCATTTTTTTCTGTGCTGATGGAACTTCTTATTTGAATCTTGGGGCCTTCCTTGCTTCTCATCTTGATCTCTCATGATCAAGGCAAGAATGTGGTGTCTTCATCCCCGTGAGGTAATTACTGGGCTTGCAAAATTTGTGTCTGAGCCCCTCAGCTTCTTTCGCATCTGCCCTCTTTGCATGCCTGTAGAGTATTATTCATTTAATAGATGGAGAGCTGAGGTACATGAGACTATGAATTAGATCTGCTGGAGAACAGAGGCACTTGATTTCTATTTTAGATGGCAAAGTTAAAAATTTAAACCCTATAAACCCCTCTCAATTATTGTTTAACCCTGGAGCTACCTAAAATCTAGTTTTCAGCATTAAGTTTCTCAGGCGCCAACATTCCTGCTTCTGAGCTCACCAAAGATGGTTTCAGCCCCGGTAGGACTTTGCAGCTCTGAGCCTTGCCTGAAATCCCTGCAATTTTTGGCAGGACGTTTTGGTGCCAGTCTCAGTGCCGTTGGGCAGTGGGCATTTGTGAAGGATGAGGGCATGGGAACAGGGAGAGAACTGGAACCACGGAACTGTGTGCACCTTTCTTAGTTCTGCCATTTTAATCCCAGATGGAGCTGTCTCACCCACCCTCGCTCTTCTCCTGCTCATCTCATGTTTGATTGGGTTTCTGCAAACATCACCTTCACCCCGCCTGACAGCATCCGCTGCACCATGCCAGGAGAAATCCTCGTGGTTCAGCCGTGTAGCGTTTTCAGCTTTTTCATATCCAAAAGGTGCACGTGGAGTGCCCAGCGCCAGAGGCACGAAAGCCAGTGCCCGATGGGTTAAGGAGGCAGCGCCCTCCATGCCCAATGATCCTCTTTGCAACATGTCTGTGAGCCCCATTCCCAGGATACATCAGGTCCTGAAAAGAGGCAAATTGCTGAGAACACACCGTTCCAGTCCTCTTGGACGGTGCCCAGATTTCCATTAAACTGCCGTGACTCCTTGACATGACCTACATCCTCGTAAGCGAGGGGTTAATGCACGTTGGCTGCTGGTCACTCTCCTGCTCAGATAAGTAGCCATCAATCAGCAGGCGATCTGCTGTAGTCACACAGTAATAAAACTGGAGAGATTATTTGCTACTGTGTCATTCATAATAAATGTATCCCAAAGTGCTTTGTAGAATTAATTAATAGGCAAAGGAGAGAGAAATTAAGAGTTGAAGACTAGGAATAATAGCTAAGGCTTCAAATGAGATGTGGAAGGATCTCCTGGAGTAAATGTCCGCCATGGGGCAGCAGCATGGAGGGGGGCTGCTCAGGGGGACTGTATACCACCGGGTGGCAAGGCAGAGAAAAGCAAGTGCAGATTTGGCCCATAAACTGTGCCATCCCCCATGTTGCTGATGGCAGTTGAGGTTGCAGCTCAATACAGGAGCCCCGAGCGGGATGTGGGTCCTCCTGCCAGCCCCCTTCCTGGCCGGCTGTACATCCTTCATGGAACTGTGGTTCTCTGTGCCTCAGTTTCCTCCATAGCAGGCAGAGACTGCTGTATTTTGCAGGGCACCGCACAGCTTCATTCATCAGTGGATATAAAGTACTCAGCAGCATCTCAGTGAAAGGCACTCCATAAATCCTAGATTTTACGGCTTCTCATTATTTATGGGAACATGCCACTTAGGGACTCCCCCTCTATAAAAATGGTGTAACACTTCAGGGTCAGCCCAAGAACATGGGTTGTCCTTGGTCAGGGTGAGGAGGACAGAGTCAAGAGGGGAAGAAGGGAGAAGCTTCCTTTTTCAATAAGGAGCATCTGTTTGCCTGCAATCCCCTCCCACGCAGTGCTGAGCACCTCGGCAGGTCACCGACATTTTCAGGTTCTGCACAATTCATGTAAGTAGGTGGGGGAGAAACAAGCAGCCGTGTTAGTACTGCTACTGAGGAACAAGCTGCAGGAGTGCCCAACCTTTATTAGACACTGAAGAACCCACTTGGGAGCAAGACATTTGATTGCCCTAAGTGGTGGAAAAGGTTCAGTCAGCATCTCCGCCTTGCTGGGGCCAAGCAGGGGGAAAATCACCTCCGCCCGTGTTATTGCTCACAAAATGAGTTACTCCAGGATGTGATGTGCCTGGCCCCAGGGCAAGACACAGGTTTCGGTTAGTGGGACAGACCCAGAGTTGCCATTCATCAGCAGAGCAGTGGGTTCAGCTCTGCCTTACACTGCTGCAAAGCCTTGAGCTGCTGCTGAGCCCGTGCTGGGGATAACCTTCATGCCCAGAGCATTACCTGCATCCCTGGAGTCCTGGTGGATGCTGGTCTCCAAAGCAGGAGGACATTGCCTGGGGCTGGGAATGGGACAAGTCCCACACAGCTGTGCTGAGCAGCCGTGCGAGGATGCACGGGTCCTCCAGCCCTCGTTTCCCCTTCGTTAAATTGCAGCGCTATAAAACAAAATGTCAATTTTCTTTTTAAACATCTTTTATGGCAGATTTGATGCAGCTTGGCAGATTGATAGCTCTGGTGACTGACGGCTTCCATTTATTCTCGCCACGTGGGTGTCGGGCATGCAGGACTCCCTGGCGCAGGCAGCCCTGACGGGAAAGGAGCAGCGGGCCAAGGAGGTGGTCGTGGCCCTCTTGGTCAGTTGAGGGACCATCTGCATTACCAAACTGCTGGGCTACTTCGTGGTGCCTGCTTGCTATCAAGCTGAATTATCCAACACAGCATGAGAGCCATCTCTTGCAGTTGGCAGCTAGCTCTGAATGGACCCATGCCACCGTGGCAGAGGGGAGAAGCTGGTCAGATTAACAAAGCCGCTAATGAAGGCTGAAAGCAGACCATGTCTTAGATTGTCCTTCCTGTAGACCCCCTGGGCCTTGTCCTAACCCCTGTCCTTCTCTTTGTGAAGGCCTCCATGCCTATAAACTCTCCCTGACCTTCTGATGGAGTTACGTCCCCCCGATGAGATCCGTGTAGCTTCCCCAGCAGCTAAATGCTGCCAGGCTTTGGGGAGCAGCCAGAAATGTCTCACTGTCATGGGGTAGGAGGGTGGTGGGCAGAGACGCACAGACACATCCATTTCTAGCCAGGTGCTTTGCTGTGGGTTGGTGTGAGTGGTTTGCTGTGTTTGTGTGGAGCATTTCTGTGCAAGCGGCGAATTTCATCCCTCTACAACCTCATACAGCCCTGTGGAGTTGACAGCCTACATAGACACTGCACCCTGTCGGATGACACATGGGGTGGGCATCCTCCCCTTCCAAGCCATCAGGGCAGGAGATGAGCCAACGCTGCCTATAGGGACCGGGCAATGCCACAGCACCCGAGCTGCCTCCCAGCCTTCCCCGGCACGTGTGCGCCTTCCTTTCAACTTCTCTTTTCATTTTTCCCCGCGTCGGTTCAAAGGAAGAAGAAAGCGGGAAGCTGCAATACCAGACAAAAAGTCCCTGCAGTCACAGGCTGTGCGGGTAGAGATGGCTCCGTCTGTTCTGCTGACTTGGTGCTTCCACTTGAGTGAGAAGACGCCATCGGGAGCGGGCGGCGGGAAGGGTGGGAACAGCCATGCCATTTGTGCTGACAAGAGCAATATTAGCATAACAAAGACTAAATTTTTCAGCATCCGGTAGATAAGCTAAGAGATGCAGAAACAGCAAAGGCAGCCCCAAAGTAAATAGACTCTTTTCTTCCTCTCCTCATCTGTTCTTTCCTCTTTCCCTCACTTCATTGCCAGGCTTCATAGCACCTCCGACACACTCCAGCTGCCAGCAGTGTCCAAAATAATCCAAGCAAGAAGTTTATCTGAGCTGCTGTGTTCCCCCCTCCCCGAGAGGATGCTCCTGGAGAGGCAGAGCTCCTCTGAGCGAGAGTGCCAGCTGGAGAGCAGAAACCCACCGTATGGCGCAAACACTCCCTGCACCAGCACTTGGGCGAAGGAGGGGGAGAAGGAGGCCGTGCAAGGGCTAGCGAGGACGGGACGAAGGCCATCTTGGCAAGGGGGCCCAGGTTGTTGGCCAAATTGGCCCACTCTTCGACTGATGCAGCACAGTTGGAGTCAAGGACGTGATGACACCGGGACACCCTGCCAGTGGATCACTCTATGCAAGGGTCACCAGCCCATGGAGATACTGCTTCAAACTCGGGAATTCTGCACCCAGCAGCTCCTCTTCCCATCCACCACGGCTGTCTTTCATCATGGTGCCTCACTCAGAGGCTGTGCTGTGTACAAGAGGTCGGATTCTACTCCTTGCTGCAGAAAACACAGCCGTGTCAATTATTCATTTAACACATTCTTTGGCGGCGGTTGCTCAATTCACTGTGAAACTGGGTGAGAATGCAGAAAACAAAGGAGCTATTGTATAATTGAACTGCATCTCTTCAGTAGAACAGACTTCAAAAATGGCACTTTCTCTGAGAAAATTCCAACAGGATTATTTTTTCCAACAGCCTAATTAAAAAAAATCAAAACCTCAGCATCTTTCATTAAATACTTATCGGTGGTAAACCCTCAAGTTTTCATTTCTTGGCTTAAAAGCTTTTCTTGGGTGACTGAATGCGGTCAGTGCTTGACCTCAGACATCTCAGTCAAAATGACCACAAGGCAACAATTCCTAGGTTTGCGGCTGCTGTGAAAAGTTTGGTTTCATCTGCAGCCTTTCTACTGAAAAGCTGTTTCATCAGGAAAGGCTCACCCATCCTTCCCTATCAATACTAGAGACTCTCAGCGTTAATTTTAGCAGCCTGCGTAGTCAGGGGAAAGCAACAGAGGTGTTGTGTGGTGCCCGTACCAAATGAGCGCCACTGATTTTGGTCTTTCTTTCTTCTTTTCTGAAACAAAGTGTGAATACCTACCACCACTGCCTCTTCAAAGGGGAGAAGGATGGGGTTGCCAGGTGAACAAAACTACAAAAATATTCTATTCCTTGTTGGGCCTTTAATGAAGCATTTACAAGATCAAACAGGAAGAGGTGCCCTCCCACGGCCTTCTTAAAGCTGTAATTAATTGCAAAGTAACTAGCATATAATTGCTTTCCCAAGAGCACCCCAGAGAACAGGGCGATACCTTGACAAAGGTGGTAGAGCAAGCGAAAGTTAATTAACATTAAGAATTAAGTGGCTAATTGCGTTGTTCTGACAGTGCAGCTCACCCTCCCAGCGAGGTGGCGTTTGGAAAGCATTTCATCCCGGCAATGACCCGGGGGCCGTTCCTGGCCACATCCTTCCATGTGGGCCCAACCCACACGGATGTGCCATGTCAGGAGACGCTGGCAGCATTGCAGCATCTGCGCTGACCCAAAGGACCGTCTTGCAAATGAGATTCTGCTGCAGCGGATGCCCTTGTCCTCTCGTGTCCTGCTGGATTTTGGTGGGTCGGCCCCAGCTCTTGGCCCCATGCTGGGGTCCTCCACCTCCACAGAGCAGATGCTGTGGCTGCTTCTCAGCCAGCAGCAACGTTAATGCGAAGCAATAACGGTTAAATTGAAGAGTAGAGGACACACCAGCCACCTCCCCACACAATAATCCTTGTGTTTCTATAGTTTTCCAATTTCCTTGTAAGCCTTTACCTCTTCTAGATGAATATAATTAGCCAGAGGGATCAGGAGCTCCAAAGTATTAAAGGATTCAGCTGTTGCTTTTAACCTGGGAGAGCTGCTTTAGTCTCTCCATCATTGGTACAATGAGAACTGCATGTGTGAGGACCCCAATTAAGATCCCAGGGCTGGGAACATCACAGGGAGGTGGCTGTCACTGCTATATTGATATGAGCTATGGGGGTGCTCAGAGCTAGAAGCAGCAATGACAGCTCCGACCATGGCCCCTGCCTGTGGCTGGTAGCCCCGCAGGGCAGTGAGCCGCTGCGGGAAAGATGCAGAGCCTGGAGAAGGGAGAGCAGGGCCAGTCCTTGGAGGGAGCAAAGCTGTGCGTCTGGGACACGGGTGGCCCAGTGGAGAGCCTGAGTCAGCATTGCAGAGCCAGCCACTACCTGTTCTTGTAGGCTTTTACGGTATGGAGGGGATTTTCGAGGCACCATCCGTGCATAAACCTGCTGCTTCTGACGCGTCCCCCTTGCATGCGCTGAGCAAGAGTGCACACGCAGGCTGGCTATGTGCAAGGACCCGTGTCACCAAGCAGTCACTTCCAACCCACCTCTGTCTGAAGGGCAGCCTGTGGAGTGGGGGCTGAGTGGGACTAGCTGTCAGAGGTGTTTTACTCTGGAGACATCTCTTTTTAAGATTGCCCTGACCAAAGCAGCACTGCATCTGCAAGGGTATTTTAGCGCTCCTGGAAATCTGCTGGATAGCTGGGCCAGCAGGAGCTTTTACCTTTCCGTGCTATTGTGTTTCTCTCCGGGTAGCACCACCTCTCCCCTCCTCTCCAGGATGTGCTTTTTCCCTCTGGCCTTGGCGAGCCGTGTGTCACGAGCTTAATCGGTCGTTTCTATTCCACCAGACTGCAGCTGGCATGGAGGGACCTGGGGAGCAGGCTGCAGCTCTCCAAGGCGACAGGCAACAAGTGAGATTGAAATTGCTTATGTGTGGGCATGAAAACGTTGGAAAGGCCACCCCACTGCGGGTACCCACAAACATTGCTTGTGCTCCCTTGTTCCAACCCCATCACTGGCTCCGTGATGGAGATGCAAAAGGAAAAGGGCTTGCTGGTCAGGGAGTCCTGAAGTGGGCATGGTCTGGGACTATCGTCCACAGATCCCCCTTGGTGGAAGGAATCTGTAGCTCTTTGCAGGGGGACCCATGTGGATGTGGACACAGTGCCATGGCCACCCTGTTTGCTGCAGGGCTCATGTGAATGCCCTGGTTAGGAGGAAGGTTTCACGTTCCCTGCGCTGAAGGTCTGACAGCTCCTTCCTCGGAGGCAGTTTAAAAGCAAATTGAAAACCTGCATATTTGCAGAGGATTAGCGCAGCATGGCCCCGAGCTGATTCACTGTGGGAGCTGTATGGCGGGGGGGGGTGGTGGTGGTGGTGAGCGCTTTGCTTTGCACAGTTTTATGTGAAATGTGTTAAAGTGAGCGGCAGTTTGGAAGCGGTGTACCCTTTGGGGATGGACAGGAGCTAGCTGTGCATGGGTCACTTCTGGCCTGTATTAGGGCACATTGCTGGGAGACCTGGGGGGATGCAGAGGGGGCTGGGATGAACCGTGGTCTTCAGTTGATCAAAGATGATCGTGTGTTTCAGCTGAGGATGTGTTGCCTGTTTTCTCCCCTGCTAGTCCACTCAGTAGTGTTTGCATGGAGCAACTCCATGTCCATGGTGTTGGCTCTTGGTTTTCTAGGTAAAAAAAAAAGCTTGAGCTAGAAAATACCTGTGCAGGTGAGAAGCTCTTGGTTGGGAGATGTTGAAAAGCAAATTCATTCTGGTGCCAAATGCAAATGATCGCTCAATCAGCTATTTTCCACTGTTTGTTGTATGTAAAGATGTGGAGAGACATCCCACAGCTCCCTTCCAGTCTGTTCCGTTCCCGTTCATATTCAGGTCCGTTTGGAAGCAATAATACACTAAGCCCTGGTGCTTTTTATAGCTTGGACTTGCATTGCTGCTGCTGCTGCAGGGACCCCGCGAAGGACTGGGCGCAGTACTTCACACTGACAGCGCTGTGATTGCACAGCATGGCTCATAGCCCTCTCACAGCACCACAGGGTCATGAACTGCGAGGAGAGACTGTGAAGGCTTCGTGGCTTTCCTCCCAGCTGTGAAAGGCCAAGACTGCACCAGCTCCACAGGATCCTGGAAAACGGAGGCTGGATGGCTCTGAGACCCACTGAGAAGTGTGGAATTCTCTCCACCTAGCATGCGTGTGTAGCGGTCAAGCAGCACACTCAATGTGTGCTTCTTTGAAAGCCCTCTCCAAAATAAGTGGAGATGCCTTGCTGGCCACTGGAACGCTCTTCATCCAAAGCTTGGAGACTTGATAGCTCCAGATCTGTGAGCAACACTGGGTTTATTTTATTTAAGATCTTGTATGCTTGACTGAGCTGATCCTGCCCTCTCTCTATCCTCCTGCTGCTCCCAACCAGACAAGCCCCTCTCTGAAAGGCATATCATGCCTCAGACAGCAAAAATTAAGATTTTTGCAGTATCGTCTCTCTCAGCTGTTCAGTTCTTCATCCTGTGTCTTCATTTTGACCCTTCCTCCTTTCCCCCTGCATTTAGTTGCCTTCTGGATTGGGTGACACCTCCCTCAGCTCAGAGATTCAGCTCAGATTCAGAGATTCAGAGTCTGATGGGCTCCCTCCTGTCCAGTCTTTAATCTCTCTTGCAGAGAGTTTACAATCTGGCTCTGGCTGCTAATGAATTTCTTCTTGTCCCTGTGACCGTGCCACCTGAAAGCACTAACCTGGAGCACAGCTTGCCATATTAAGCACTGGACATACACAAAGAGTACTCAAGCCTGCAAGGACTTAATGTTAACTCTCTCTGGGAATGCTCTTCATGGGACTAGATGTATTTTCACAGTCTGAGAATTAGCATCCATGAAGACAAAGGTGATCAGGGAAGAAGCCTGGTTCTCCCCTGGTGCCTTGCGCCCAGCCTGCTACGTGTTGAGGTGCTGCAGCAGAGAGGAGAAGCCACAGTTCCCCTCTCGGGTACCAGGAGGGGTGCTGCCATCTAAGCACAAGCCATTTTCAGTGAAGAGGGTTTATGAGCCAATTTCTTAGATAACAGCGCTTGCCTTAACCTCTCCCCTGGCTCTTCTCCCTCTGTTATGTTGCTGTTAATTCTGGGGATATTTCTTCATCTCCTGACAGTCCAAATGCAGCAGCGAAGGTAATAAACAGAATATTAGCTGTGCTTTGTCAGAGTGAACGAGGCTTCCCTGATAAAGAGTCACCCCGGCCCGACAAGAGGAGTTGCTCTCCCGGGCAACATCTTCATTGTGTACGGCTTCGAGTCATTTCCTCCCGCCCGGGAGCTGCACTCGCCTCCCTAACACTGGGTGAAATAGTGATGGCCCCATTTCTCTGGCTTGCCGTGGCAGAGGCCCTGTCTGGGTCTGGGAGAGGAAGAGGAGGAGGAGACAGAGGAGGAAGAAGAGGAGAAACTGGGTGTGATTCCCAGCAAGCCCGAGGGAGCCCTGTGTTGCCATAGTGCTAGCCCCATTGGGCAGAGTTGGTTCTCAGTGTGCTGGGAAGAGGTGATGCAAGAGGCTCCATTGGTGAAGTCAAGGACTTGGTGGTGGTTTGCCACCAGCCCTCGGGTTACTTTTCAATGAACAGATGCAGGACAGTCTTCAAGGGGACATGTGGAGTTCAGTTCCCACTGGATGGCTTTGAAGAGGTCCCTTTAGCTGGGTCCTCACAAAGGAGCAGTTGGGTCTGTGCTGAGCTGAGCCCTCTCCCCGCACAGACAAACCCTCACCCACTTGCTGCCCTGACTCTGAGGCGGGTACAACGAGGGGCCTGGGCGATAGCGGGGCATTAAGATTTGACTCACCCATGGGAGAGCAAAATCTTGAAGCCTGTGTCCCAGTCTGACTCAGCTGCAGCTATAAATGCACACGTGCTTGTCCAAGCAGGAGAGATGGGGCGGTTGGATCGGATGGCAGCCACCGTGCTCCTCGCTGTGCCCTCGGAGGCAGAAAGCAGTGGCTGGGTGTTGCAAAAAAATTGCCACGCGGCAGGATTCTGCTTGTGCCACCAGAAACCAGGTGTCTGCCCTCAGACTCTGACAAATTCCCCAGCCCCCTGCCCTTCCTCTTCCTAAACATCTGAGCATCCTTCTGCCCTTGCCATCTCCCAGCCGTATCTTACCCGCCACCAGCGAGTTAATACTGAAATGAGGATAATAAAGCGCATCAGGCAGGGAAGAAAGAGGAGGCTGCTGGTTCATTTGGCCTCTCACATTCCTGTTTGTGTTTGGGTGTATGTGAAATATCTGCCCAAAGGGGCCTAATGTAGCAGAACACTGGAAATGCTTTCAGGCTGTTAGGTAGCTGCCCGACATGGCGTTACCCCAACAGCTAATTAAACTGGTCCCCGTCCCAAAGCGATGAGTTTGCAGGGAGGCTGCGAATCTGAAGGAGATTGATGTTGCATGGCTTATCAATTTTCAATCTCAACACAGTGAGATATTTATCAGGCTGCAGAGAACAAACACTTGTAATATTTAAAGGGGGAAGACTTTAATGGAATCCATTGCAGATCACCAGTTTCTGTTCCCCTGGGCTCATTCCTTTCCTCTTCTTTCGGTCTTTTTTTTTTTAAAAAAATCTTCTTTTCATTTTTTTAGCGTACAATAGTCAATGAGGGAAGGAGGTTTTCATTTAAAAGGCTGGTTCCCCTCATTTCCCCCACCCTCTTTCCCTTCCTAAAGGTTTATGCATTTATTTGGATAAAAGGTTTTAAACAATAAAGAACTGTCTGCAGTAATTTGTGAAGATAATAGATTATCCTGGGAGGAGGCCTAGGTTGAAAAATTTCCTACTGCAGAATTCAGTCCTTGTCATTTAGTTATTTTATTAGGAAAGAAAAAGGAGGAGGACAAGAGAGTAGGAGAGAGAAGAATACAATTACTGGGCTGAATTATTTGCTGGAGTAAATCCTCCCTTTTCTATTGAGCAGAAGCTGAATCTGGTCCTTTCATACACTCGCTCTCAGGTCAGGGCCATGCAATCAGTACTGAGGGCTGCCAGGTAATTTTACCAAAGTCACCTCAACGGGAGATAGCATGATGGCTCCATCCCCGGGTAGTCAATTGGATACGGTCATGGATGAAAAATACTCTACAGCTTTTTCCAAGGAGGCCTAGAGAAAAATTGCCTGATCTCCAGGAGCAACCCCTGGCGTGGGATCCAGGCAAGGGCAAGCTAAAATTTATCAGTAGGTCAGAGCTGGACCCGAGTTTGCCATTGAAGAACTCAGCTTTAGATTACAGGTCTATTCAGAAGCGCTCATTAGTACACCACGAAGAGATATTGTAATGAATACAGGCTGGCTAAATCACTAATCAATAGCTAAAGGGTTTAGCTGATTCTTTTCAGCCACAGCTTATAACTGCCTTCAACACCTTCCACTGACGGTTTTAATAAACACATGCTGCTCCTGTCTAGGACATGCGTCTAAGATTGACTAATCACTTATAAACAACTTGTAAATGGATGGTTAATGAGAACTGCATGAATAATTGCTTTTTCATTTTACTGCCTAACCAGAAAAAATGGAAAATGAGATTTCTTTTTCGGAGTGGCCCCAAATAGAAAGTTTTCCAGCTTTTTTTCTTGCCATGAAGGAGCTCGTGCATGGGGGTCCTCTCCACCTTCACAAAGCCTTTGAGAGGAAACGGAAGAGTCTGCGTAATTCTCAATAAAACAGATTTCTGTTTCTTTTGTTTTACACTAATTTTCCTCACTTTTGAAAGCCTTTTAAAAATTAAGTTGAGGCAAATGTAATCTTAGTGTACTGTTTTGAATGGAAATGGTTTTATTTTCCTGTTCTGGGAATAACAGATCTTTTTGAAACCCAATGTGAAAATCTTCTGGCATAGAGCAAAACCCGCCCTTTCTATCATTTATTAAAGATGGCTGAAAGAATCTCAGATCAGTGCATTCTTCAAACACCTCTGTCATTCCTCCTGCAGCTCTGTCACTAGAAAGATGATGTGATGGTAACGCGCATATGAAGACTGACCTCCAAGAATATATAGTTGTGGACAATTTGACATTTCCATGGGCTTTCTGGATTTATCGGGTTGGTTGCTGTCTTCTTCCACAGATAGTTCCACCTCAGGAACTCGGAAAGTGGCGCCGACTGAATGCAAATAGGATCTGGATTCAGTTTATTTGCACTTGCTCAAACTTCTGTGAGGATGTTTTATTCTTTTTTAATGGTAAATTTGGGTTTGGCTTATAAAACCAATCCCTAATTGAGTGAAAGAAATACAAGAAGCTTCAAATACCCTAAAACAGACTAGTTTGCACCAGGTTATAAGCCTATTTTGCATTAAATCAGGTTTTCTCTGTAAATGAGACCTTCACTATAATTGCTCTGGAGCAGCTTATTCTGATTTCTTTGCCTCTTTGGTTCTGTTAATTTGCTTCCAGTAAAACACTCAGGACAGACAAACCGTAGGGGAAGGCAGGGGATGCTCGATACTACAAGTCTCGCTGGCACAAGCTTTTCCTCTCTTCTTCTTCTCCTATCTTACATCTGACCAGGTCCTCACCTATGTCAGGAGGACCCTACGTGTAAAGGCTGATCCCAGCTCAGTATCTCCTCTGATGAGTCCTCAGTTTCAGGGATCGGTTCTCTGAGCGGGGGCTCGGGGGCTGTCTGTGCAGGGTGTCTGTGAGCCTGGTGAATCGAGTGTCTGCAGCCACTGGTGTGATAGCAAATGGGTAAAGGACAGAAACGTGGGATAGTGGGGTTGGAAAGTGAGTGCTTTTTCATTCCAGTAGGTGGAAAAGTCCTGCCTTATTAACATGGTGGATTTTGCACAGCTTGACAAACCCAATCTCACCTTGTATACTGGGAATGGGTTCGCATGGCTCATTACCTACAGCAAGGCAGCCCCATGGTATCTCTTGGGCACGCTCCAGCCCTTGCTCTGCGTAGCCAAATGCATCCCACTGTGTGGGAGCGTGGTGTGAACCCAGCTCTACACACCCAGGCACATCTGGGCACAGGCACATCTGGGCAGCTGCATCCCCCTCTCGCTCTCACACCCTCCTGCCAGCCTGCAGTCAGAGCGCTGCTGGGACACGGGCCAGGCTGTGCATTCTCGTGCCGACTGCATCTATCGCCTTACAACCATGACAACTGCCGGGGGGAGAGATTAAACACAGTAGCTGCTGGAGGTATTCCCTGTTGCAAGGATAAGAAGAAGAGCAAATACTGGAGATAGAGTAAGCCGTGTGGTAAACATGACCAGTAAACATCCTCAGCGGGGATGCACTGGCAGGGTTTCCATGACCAACCTGTGAATGGTGCTTCTGTAGCCGGACTTGGGGTGACGGCTGCGGTTACACTTGCATGTGCCCCTGGCACAGACACCCAAAGCGATCTGGTGAGTGCAATCTGTAATTATCTAGGGGGGCAAACCTCCTGGGGGCAGCTAAATAAATAAGCCAGTGCAGTGACATCCACCACAGTTTAGTGAGCACAGCTGGTCTCTCAGAAGGAGTTCAGAGATAATTCCACCTCTGCATTGAAGACTTTCAATGACTGTTAATGAATTTAAATGATGGGGATTTTCTTTTCATGCTTCATTGCATATGCTCCTCACATTAAGATGCTAATTAAGAATACATCAGCCCAAGCTGGGAATGATGCGGACACTGAGCAAAGTGGAGCTGAGACAGTGTCTTTGGGGCTACTCAGTGGGACCTTTTATTGGAGTCTGAATTATTTGCTTCTGCAGGTCTGCTAGGTGCAGGTCCCAGAGTTAGGATTTGCCGTGGCTCTTGTGTCTTGACGTCTTGTTTGATCCCACTGGGATATCGGAGGGCAGTGAGGGATGCTCAGGCAGCTGGGCTGTCGGCACTAAGCATAGACATGTACGTGAGGAGGGCAGTCGTTCTGGGCCCTTGGTAGCCAAGAGGAGAGGGCCGTTCTCAGGGCACAGCTGGGCCGTGGGCACAGAGGACAAATCCCTCAAGGGCTAATGAATACAAAGTCGCCATCATTAACTCGGGAAGTCCCTGAGCTGCAAACTGTTGGATTTTGTGAGATATTCTGGATAATACCACAATACGTTCATGCTTTTCTGCTGTTTTTGCCAGGTAGCCAACTTTGGAGACAGCTAGTTTGGTGCAGTGGTGGTGGTACTCTGTTTTCAGGTGATTCGAAGCAAGTTCTTGTCTTCTTTGGCTAGGTTTTATTTGCTGGAGATGGCACACACTTTCGGTCCGGACAGTGCTTCCTAGCAGGCACCAACCTGGGGCTAACACATCCCACCCTCAAGCATCCCATTTGTAAGGAGGGTTTGGCACTGGGATGTCTTGATGTTCTGGGTGGGAAGTCTCCCCCTCTAATGTACCAAACCCTGCCAGGACATCTCAACAACTGTGACTGAGAAATTATTTCTGAAACCTGGACTGAGCTGAAGTGTACAATCGCTTCTTAAAGTCAAGGGGAGGGTGAGAGAGAAGAAAAGGTTTATAAATCATGAAACCTATTAATCTAATCCTAGAACAAATTTACAAATTCTAAAATGGATTTGCAGACCTGATGGAAAAAAAATGGATTTTGCAAATCTTAACAATTGCTCCTTCCTAAAGAGCTTCTTGCTTCCTAGAGCAGCTTTGTGTTTGGGACAGTTTAGTGAGAGATTGTTCCAGCAGACTGCCCATGGCCTCTCATTATAAGAGGGATTATAAATGCTAATTCTTGGGCTGAAACTCTGCGCTCAGTCCTGGGAAGCTCTGTTGGCTCTTTGAGGAGGTGATTTCTTACACTTAACTACTTAGCTCCTGCTCTACTTTCTAAAGATATCATGACAGAAAATACCTGTAATTGCAAATGGTCTTTGAAACAGTGGCAACGCTCTTAATGGCTCTAATTGGCTTCCAGGCTCCACAGCACCAGGGCTCTATCCACATCCATAGCAAGACTGCAGTGTAAAGAGCCAAAGAAGTGGCTTGCCTGAAAATGTGCAGGGTTTAGAGCTCGGCTGTCATGTCTGCTGGGAAAGGGCACTGGAAGATCACAGTGGACCTGGGTTCGTGGACCATGGGAGAGCCATGAGATGTGCACAGTCGCCAGCCCAGCCCTGCACGTACACCCACTGAGCAGGGCAGAAGACATTTAGAGTCTCCTGAAGGATTTGGGGCAATGAAGTCACCGAGTCACCGGGAAAGGGAATGAAGACCCCCTAATGTGGAGGGAGCAGCCAGGAGATGGAGAAGCAAGGTGGCACACAGCTGAGATCTCAGATTTGTCCCAAATGTTCCCTGAGCCTCAGGATAATACCAGAAGAAAACACCACCCTCTCCAGTTTACGTCCAAAGTTTGGGTATAGTTACAGTCTCACGTACTCTCCTATAAAAGGGAAATGGCTTGGTTGTGGTGCAGTTTTTTAAGAGAAGTTTGTTAAAGGTTTTCACGTGATCACTATTTTTGTGGCGTCCATCCAAAAACTGGAACAGCAGAAAAAAAGTCTGGCCAGAGGAGTGAGAAACATGTTTTGCAGCCGAGACTTTTGGCTTATTAAGCTTAGCAAAACAGAAGTTGAGTGGGAACAGGTTCACTCCCTCTGTGTATATCGCACTGAATAGCACCATGGAGGGAGAAGGATACAGATGCTTAAATAGAAAATTGGCATGGGAGAAAATGAGCATAAATACATTTCAGATGGAAATACTAAAAAGATTCTACTGACAGAGGAGGGAGGTGGTTGTCTTTGGCCGTGATGACCCACAAGAGAGATGCAATATAACTTCTGGGCTCCTGAGCAACATGTGGTACTGTACGGTGCCAGAGTCAGCAGATATGGATGGAAGGAAACACACGGTACAGCAATATCGGCTTCTGCTGGGGAGGTTGTTTATCTCTGCAGTGATGGAAAATCCAGGACCCGGTTGGTGGTGGAGATACGGAGAGACCGTATGCATGCGGTTGTGCGTATGACAAATCAAAAAGGACATGATAAATTAGGAAAGGGAAACATTTATTTTCTAGCTTTTGAATGCGTGTCGCACCCAGTTGAGAACAAAATTAATTCATTCATTAAATCCACTCGCCACGTCAGATGAAGTGGTGGTGCCAGATTACGGGTGGCTGCTGCTTCACCGGGGGAGGCTGATGGCATGACGGGGAGCCGAGCGGGCCCTCGGTGGTGGAGACAGCCCAGCCCTGCCACGGGATGAAAGTGCAGGGGGAGCTCATCTGGGAGATGCTCCCAGCTGAGGAACCCCAAGAGGGAATTTTGTCTAAATCAAAGCCAAGTTTTTTGCAGGGTTTTTTTCCCCCTCTTTTGCTACACAACTGCACGTGGTGTCTCAGATTTTTGGCTCCTCTGGTGTCTCTAGCAGCTTCTACCTTTCCCTTCCTATTTTTGGTCTCAGAGAGAGACTGTGCTGTGTGCTGACTGCTCGTGCCTGGGGGTTATTCCCTCTTCAAGGGAGGCTCTTCTAGTTGTGCCGACACAGCAAGGAGAACTGCTTTCCTAGGGCTTTTTGACCAAAAGAGGTGCAAACCGTTTGCCCCATCAAAGTGACTGACTGAGTGTGAGAAGCCCTGCCAGCTACCCGGGCTCAAAACAGGCCACATCCCCGTGCACCCCGTTCAGGAGTGCAGGGAAGGCACTGCGCACCGGCACGGCCCGTCTTGCATCAGCAGAAAACACCATGCTTCAGCGCGCTTTCAGCACTGTCAATTACGGACCGGGCTGCTGAGCACACCTCTCCCAGCCTGAGATACGTGGTGCTCAGCAGTCCTGCCGGCTACCGCGTGTCCCTCCTGCAGCCCCGCTCCCAGCACAGACAGGTCCCACGTCCCCGTCCAGGTCCACATGCCACTGCACTGCCCGCCCAGCGCTCCCTGTGATCTCAGGGCAGTAGTGGTAACTGGCATCTTACCGGTTTTTACAGCTTTCTGGAGGTGAGTGATTGGGATTTACTGGTGCGCAGATTGCCCTGAGGTGTGATGCATATTGTGTTTATTTGGAGAGTAATGAATTGCACAGATGCCTGAAAACTGGTACCTCGAATGTTATTCAAAGGCAAGCTACAAGCTCGCCTGACTGCAGCCAATTTCCCAGCCCTCTCGGCAGCTGGATTCAGGCCAGAGCATGAGCTGAAGTGGCCCGAGTGCCACCGACGGATCCTCTCCCACTGTCAGGAGGTGGCAGGCGCTCACGTGCATCCTTGTGCGTCGTTCTGGCTCGGGCAGGACAGTGATGCTTCAGTGCTTCAGGACAGTGATGCTGGGAGCGGTGGCACCCGGCCAGGGCAACACGTGGGACAGAGCCAGCTCTCTGGGGTGACACGCGTGTTCAGCAGCACACCTCTGCAGCCGGGGGCCTCCCTTGCAGCCCCCAGGCTCAGCCTGTCATGCCCATCTGCGGGCACGGGACAAGCCACTCTGGCAGCACAGCCTCGGGGTTAGCGGGATGTTAAGGTGGCACAGCTCCTCGTGAGCTAGAGACACCCGCTCCTGGATGGATGACAGCTGGCAGGAGCCGAGCAGGGCAGCAGGGAGGCTGGATCTGCACAAGCCAGGGAAAAAAAGCATTTTGGAGAGTTTGGAGCTTCTCCCGAGAAAACCTCTTCTTGGTCAGAAGTTCACATCAACAAATGGTGGCCTGGTTTTTGCTGTACTTTTGGATTCCTCTCACATGGGAACGGCCATGAATGATGTTTTCTGTCATCCCTAACTGGCAAGGAGATGCTACCTCATCCTGGCAGATAACGACCTGGCTTAAGTTATTCGTGACTTCATCACCCCTTGGCCAGACTACAGCAATGCGGTCTCCCGGGCACAGCGCCCGAGCCAGCCCCACGCTGTGCGTCAGCGCTGCGCCCGACGGCCTCTCCTGCCCTTCAGGTGTCCAAATCCGCACAGGACACCCCCGCCCCCTGGCTCCACACGCTGTGTGCACCCACGAGGGGACAATCCCTGCGCTGGACTAGAGACAGCCTGAGGGAATAAAATAAGGACTCCGGAGCTGTTTAGAGCAGCGCAGAGATTTCTGTTGTGCCTGCTCTGGGGTTTGAAGCTGACCTTGAGTTTTCCCATAACGAGTCCAGGACCTACACGTAGAGGCTGATGCATAAGGCTTTTTACCTTTGTCCATAGGTCTTGCAGGGGGAGCACCATCCCAGAGCCACTGCAGACAGCCAGGTATCTCCAGGACCATCTTCACCTCCCATCTTGTTGTCATGTCTCCTTTGTGAGCCACCTCACTTTGCACCCGGACACTCATCACTGCTGGCAGGCAGAGAAGTGGGAGCAGAGAGAAGGGGACTGACCGCTCCTTCTCCCCAGCACCACTCGCTTATTCATTGCTGCTTCTCCCTCAGCTCCACAGGACATTTCACCTCTGAAGCAGGAGAGTCATTTCACACTACAGCCTCAAAATGCTCCTCAGCCACGCTGCGAAGCAGCCACTGCTGGTTGTTTTGTTCCCGGTTCTGAATGTGTGCTTGGAGAGAGGGAAAGTGGATGATCGGAGATGAGAAAGGGGCTGTGATTCTTCCACTCCTCCGTCACCACTCTCCAGACAATGTGTAAGAGAAAACCAATTTGTGTAGAAGAAACAGGAGCAAGGAGTTTTGGTGCGCTTGCAGGGAACAAAACAAACTGAAGAAAATAAGGCTATTGAAAAAGTGTCAAGTTGGGAAGAGTGGGAAGACAGGGCAGAGCTATTTATTAATGCACGGAGCTGAAGACTGCAGAAGGTAGACAGGGCCAGCTAAAAGGTTCAGGATCTTTATGTTTTAATCCTTTAGGCACAAGATGTTTACTGAGCGAGGCTAGGGAAGCGTGCACGGGATGTGATGACAGCTGGGCAGTAGAGGGATTTCCTCCTCATCGCTGAGGTACAGTCGGTGTGTTCAGGCATTGTTGAGGGTGAGAGATGCATCCACCCTGGGCCCTCAAGAAGTCCACCTTCTGCCAAGGGACAGCTAAAGTCCTGCCATACAGAAGACTGCTCTGATCAGGTCCCTACTGCTGACACACAAGCAGTCATCACATTTTTGGGGATGAAAGTGGAGCCACAATTCCTTTCCTTTTCCATTTGGTGTGCGGTCTGGGAGCAAGGCACCCCGCACGCATGGGTCCCAGCAGAGGGGGAAGGAGGCATCGCTGGAGTGACTGACACCTGATTTTGCCTTATTGAGTAGACATCGATCAGCTGTCTCTGCCCATAATAATGATAATAGAGTTGATGCTAATCAGTCCGTTTGTTTCCAGAGCTGGACGTGTGTGCGTGTGAGTGTATGCCAACAAGGCTCATTGGGGCTGAGAAATTACTGATGGAAATGATGCATTAATTCAGCCAGTGCATTCCCTTGCACTCCTTGGACACCCCAGAATCATCCTGCAAATCGTGGCGCATGGAGCCTTCCTGTGTCCCCTGTTTGCATGGTAGGAGGAGGCAATGGAGACCTGGAAACAGAATGCAGATATGAACTTCCAGACTTTGCCTTCTGTCCCTATTTGTAGCCCAGATTTGGTGCCTTATCATCAACCAGTGTTTCCTGATCCTGCAAGCAGAGAGCCACCAGCCCTCTCTGGAGGAATACAAACAAAATCTGTGCGCCATGCACAAAATCTGTGCGCCATGTGCTGTGGCCACAGTGATTTTCATTTATTGCTTCTGTTTCTTTTTCTCCACCCACAATTTGATTTATACACTTGCAGAGGAAGCATCCTTTCTTCCTCTGATCCTGCAGGGATGATGGCTGGTCCACTCTGAGACTGAGATAATCTTCCTTAGGTAAGTCACTGCCTCTATGCAGTCGGTGTCTGCTCACACAGTCCCTGGCCGAAAGAGCTGTCTCTCTCCCGCGCTCAGTGCAATGGGCTTCTATTATCAGCAGCTTCTATCTGCAAAGCAATTGATAATAACAAATAATTAAAAATGCATTTCTGTTTCAGCAGCCTCTGGGTGCTCTTCCTAGCTAAAACAAGAGCTTGTCAGCGTAAAGGGCCGTAGGAAAATGTGTTTTTCTCAGCTGTGAAGTGTTACTCCTGAACCCTTTTTTATTCCATTCTGTGTCCATCTTATCTGTTGCTGTTCTTCAGGTCAGAGGCTATATCTTCTCTGGTTTTGCACTGTGGGGTGCCAAATGCAGGCAGTTTGTTGTTATTTTTCCGTGCTGTTTGCTTGCTTGATTGATTTTGGGGCTGAAATGACAGGCAGAGTGCATTGAAAAGCGCCATTGCTGCTCTTAAATAACTCCCTGTGTAGATGGCCTTCTTCTGGAATGTGAATGGGGTTTCCTGATTTAGCTTAATCCACTTCCAATTCTAACCTGCTTTGCCTGGAGTCAAAATGTTTCTGAAGGGAGTTATCACAGGACAACTCGCCCGGACAGCCGGCCTGTGGAGCTCCATCCTAAAATCCCAGCCTCCGCCCCTGCAGTATTTATGTTCTGCAGAGGTTGGAGCTGACCTCCCAGAGCTGGCAGGGGGACCTGGGGAGCAGCAACCAGAACATCTCAGAAAACGCTAACCCCAACCCCTCTTCTCCTCCCACCCTCCAGCATTTCTGTGGCAATTTAGGGCATTTGTTTATCTGGCATAGATAAGATTTTCGAATAAAATAATGCAGCCATTTGCAGAGGTTGTGATGGGTAAGGAGGCTCCATAGCGTCTCCCCAGGCATGTGATACGAGGCAGACGCTGTTGAGCTAAACATGGAGCCACAACCCTCCGGGGTGCACCTGCTTCTCCCCCACGTCCCATTTGCCACCCTGCAAAACCGCATTGCCAGGGTCTCTCTGTTGACCATGCCACAAGTGCATGGTGACCCAGGGTCTCCAACCCCTCCCTCCACAGGTGAGTCCCCGAAGAGGCAGGTCACTCCAGAAGGCCATGCCCCAGCCATGGGGAGAGCATGGACACGTCTCCTCCACCAGCGAAGGAGCCGGTCCCCGTCTGCAGGATGCACGGAGCCACTGGGTGTCAGTAGCATCCCACTTCCCGGCCGCTTGTGGAGGTGGAGGCAGGAGGACGAGCTTTCCTTCATGGAGAGCAAGAGCTCTCCCCGAACACCCTCTCGGGAGAGCAGGTCACACTGCACACCCACCCGGGAAAGGCAGCTCGCTCCCGTATTCAGGGGAAGGTGGTACCAGCCCCATCACTGGAACTGGTGGTTGGCTGGGTTTTCCCACCCCGTGGAGCTACAAGGAGGGATGCGACCGCTCCAGGAGCTGCAGCAATAGCCCCAGAGCAGCAGGATACCCTGTGCAGACTCAGCTCCTTGTCAAGTACTCTCTGCTTTGGCTGAGGTGGCCAGTTTTTCGCAAGCAGGCACAGAGCATGGGATTTTCTCCCTGACACCTCTCTTCCCTCTGCAGCTCCTGGAGCCACCCAGCCCCGGCTCTGCTCTGAACCCATCCCTACACTGTCTCTGTCACCCCTATCACCCCCATACCGCTTCCCACCCATTCCCCCAGCCTGTGGCCCCATGAGATGGTGCTTTTCTAATCATGTGGGTTTAACAATTTACTAAGATAAAGCTTTTTGCAGGGACATATCACCTGTGGGGTGACGTTTCTCACCCAAACCAGAAGGAACAAAAAGTCCCGTGCCCCAGGAGAGCCAGTAAATCCATAATCCCGGCACCCACTTAAGCAGTAGCTGTAGCTGCAGGAGCATCCTCATTTACGGTCAGGATCTGACCTGCTGTCTCCCATGTAACATGGGAAGACCTGCCTAAAGAGCTTCCCCTTGTTGTAGGTAGAGTTCCCTCAGTTTCTCCTGGTGGAGATAGTCAGCCTGATGTTAATAATTCGGCCTTCCTTAGGTTGAAGTATGGCTGTCTCCACAGCCTGTTGGTCTGGCTTCACCAGCAAGATAAGATACAGTTTGTTCATGCTTTCCCTGTCTTCCCATGCAGCCCCATGAATCTCATGTCCTGATTGCATCCACCGGGCCGTCCAAGGATGAGAGATGTCCCTTCTGGGTGCACAAAATCCTTGAAGACCCCACAGTTCTCAAAACTTAGGGAAGAATGTCCGAGGGCTTGGAAATTATGCTGGTGTAGGACACCTGCCTGCTCCTGGCCAACTGCCCAGGCTCAGGTTCTGCAGCCCATTGGGTTTATTGATTCACCTGGTCATGGATGGTGGGATTTCCCCCAGACCATCCACTCCCTGGGATGCATTTTCTTCATCAGACCCAGGCAGGCTGTATGTTGCCCAAACTCATGCAGGGAAGCGGTGTTTGTACCTAGCCCTCTGCCCACGTGCATGGGAGAGCAATGCCCCCCACCATCTCCTCCTCCTGTCAGCAGGTCCCTGCTTTGCCCGGAGCACCTCGGGGTGGAAATGCCCATTTCTGTGACCTGCTGCTTCCCAGCGATCGCTCTGTAATGCAGTTTCCAGGGCCATTATTTCTTGGCTGCCGATACCGGCCTGGGCACTCAGCTTGGGGAGTTAATGGTGTAATCGGAGCCGTGGTGTGAGGGCATGAGGGAGACAAGCTCCATCAATCCTTTTCCGTGTACACAAGCCCTTGATTAAAGGTTACAGGGTTAACTCGCTCCCGCTCACCATGCCGAGGCAGGGAGAGGGGAAGGTGGGAGAAAGGGAACCGGCTAAAAGCCCTGTTTTGAGATGACTGCTGGGCGGTAGCCACTCAGGCCTGACACGCAGCTGTTATCCACCGTCCCACTCGCCCTCCAAAACCCTCTTCACCTAGCGAGAGCTCTTTGTGCCTCTCCATGCTGGGAGGAAAGGAGCTTTGTTGAAAAGTCGGGGTAGCAGCAGAGGAAGAGGATGACTTCCCCCTCACAGCTCCCTCTCTCTGCTCCTCCTCTCCCCCTGCACAGAAGCTGGTCCCAGCAGCTGGTCCCTCCTGCACAGGGTCCCTGTCAGCCCCTCCATGCTGGATTACCTACCCCTGGGAGAGGAGTTGCCCCCCCGAGTCCCAGAGTGGGAGGGAGGAAAGGCAGGTTTGTCCAGTTCAGGAGGGGACACAGCTGATGTCACCCTGCATGGGAGAGGATAAGTCAGAGCGGCCCCAAGGCTGCTCTAGGTGATGGTGAGCCCTGGGCACACACTGAGTTGTCCCAAGTGGCCCATGTCCTCCCTCTCTTTGCTTGCGTGCAATAAGAAAGCCTGTGCCAGTGGCTCAGCCACAGTGTGTGCCCTGCAAAGCCCAGGCTCAGCTCCAGCCCATGGAACATCGTAAGCACCTGGGTGACCTGTCAGGCACCGGTAATCCCAGAGAGGCAAAGCAGAGCTTCCATCTTATTTAACATCAGGTAACAAACGAGGCTTACCCTGCACAGATAAGGACTGATTTGCCTTCACTTAGACTTGATTGATAGCTGTCTTGTGCGGTTATCAGCAAGGAGATCTGTCAGCCCCCACCCAAGGGCCGCAGGTTTTGCTGCTGGAGGATTTGATTTATGACGGGCACACTCTGCCACAGCTCCGGACAATGTGTTGCAGCTCTGGGGGACGTGGGGTCAGACAGCTCCTGGCTTGCTGCTGACAGCCCAGGCCATCCTCACACCTTCCTGGCCTTGGCCCGCCTCGTCTGGAGATGATGCTCTTTCTCCAGGTGAACCAGGGATTGCTTTTAGCCTGGCAAATGCAACGCATTGGCGTGCTGGGAGCACACATCCCTGTATGCCTGCGAGTCTCTGCCTGCCAAGTCAGAGTGAAGAGGAAGAAAGCAGGAGGAGCAGTGTCCCAGAACAAAGAAAACCTTTTGCTCTTTCTCTTCAGAGGCTTTACCTTTCCTCTAGATGACAGACGTCTGTACAAGTATTTTCAAATTTGGGTTTATTTGGTAGCAGCAAAGTTGTGTTAAGATTAGAGAGGATTTAAACGCTCTCCAGTTGTGGCCAAAGGCTCATCGAATTGTGACCTAGAGGCAATTTGATGGGAAGCTGCTGAGGTGACACAGTATCAGCTCATGTACTGAGCTTGGGACTGATGCTTTGTTCAGAGAGACAGAGCCATGGTTTGATGCCGCCATGTCCCATGCCAGCCCGGTGGAATACACTGTAGGGAGCAAACTGTTGCTGAAAGAAGAGCTCTCTGCATCGCTCATCTCCTTATTTTTGTGCTTTGTACTTTCCTTTTCTGTCTTTGTTTTCTTTACTTAAGCAGCTTCAACAACCAGAATTGTTAACTCTTGGTGGTTGGTTTTTTTTTTTCCTTGCCTTCCTTCTGGCCCAGAATATTTCAAACTTTATTGTTTTTCTGGAAATAGCTATTTATTTTCCTCTGCTGTTGCTTTCTGCTTTCATCTCTCTTCTGTTCAAGTCAGTAGTCCCCCTTCTTGTGAATCTTGTTTCCCCTGAGACCTTCCTGATTTTTTATCCCCTTTTCCATACTGTCTCCTGTCAGCTCGATAGTTTTTCAGCCTTTCTCTCCTCATTTCCAGCTCTTTACATTTATTTTTCATTATGTCCTCTCTCTCAAACCTCCTCTACATCACCACAAAGCCTTCTGCAAAGCAGCCCTCCAGCCTGGAGAAAAGCAGGGAGCATCTGATGGAGGGCAGAGCCTGGAGCAACAGCCTCTGCTCTGCCTTTACAACTTTCTTAGATACCCCTGTAACAGAGTCCCACAACGTACTGCGGCCCTACGTGAGCCCCAGAGGCTTGTGAGTTTTCCAGTGAGCAAACACACAGAAAGGTTTGTAGTTGATGCTTGGGCTGGAAATGTGTGTAGGTCCTGCAAAATCTGAAGAGCATCCCGGGTGTTTCTGTGTCACTGCGTCCCAGCCTGTCCCTGTCGTTGTGCTGCAGATGGTTTCTCCTGATACGTGTGGCAAGGTGTTACAAGGGCATGCAGAAGCCCATATGCTCTTGAGCCCCTGCTTTCAGGCTCACTGTCTCTATAGCTCTGGAGCCTGGTCTGAAGATGACCCTGATGCCATCCTCCATGGGCCTTTCAGATATAACACTGGTGTGTCTGAGGGTGAAGGCTGTACTGGATGGACTGGAGGTCTTCTGGTGCCTGTGTTGGGGCAACTGGGTCATTGTGGCAAGTGGAGCTCTCCCCATTGCGTGGGAACGTGCTTGCAGCTCTGTTCTCACACAGCCTTGCATGTCCCAGGATGACATTTTAAATAGGCTGCTCTGTGCTCTTCTCTCTCCTGCCCTTCTCCCCACAGCCTCGGGGCTCTGCTTTCTCTGGCCTGCCCTTGGTGGCCCTCACACCTCCCAGGGCTCCCACCATCTCTCAGAGCCCACCACCTACGCAGCAGTGGTG
This sequence comes from Dromas ardeola, assembly GCA_013398915.1. NCBI lineage: Eukaryota > Metazoa > Chordata > Aves > Charadriiformes > Dromadidae > Dromas > Dromas ardeola. The sequence continues at coordinate 146,957 of VYZM01008528.1, read as the reverse complement.
GCGGTGGCTCCTGCAGCTCTCAGCAGCGCGTTGGACCTCTGGGTGAGGTGCTGCCTGGCATTATCCCCATCCTTGTCTTGGAACAGGTATAAGATAGGGCACAAGGGTGGATCCACCCACCCCAGGTCCCATGAGGGTGGCTCAGCCAACAGCAAGAATGATGGAGGGATGGAGTCACCTGGGATGGAGGGATGAAGTCACCCATCAGCCCTCTCAAGGAGGATTTGATCACTGTCCTCCTGGATCTTAAGTCTCTGGGTGGTGGAGCCACCCCCTTGAGCTCTTTTAAGTGTTTGCTTTTCCTTTTCTTTTCCCTCCTCTGATTTTTATTTGTGAACCTCGTTTCGGCGATTAACCTCAGGGCCGGCGCATCTCCTAAGAAAGATGCTCTCACTTCATTAAGAGATAATGGAAGCTGTCAGAGATTTGAAGGATTGCACTCGTGATGGGAGCAGGAGGGGGAAGAAATATATTCGCAGCAAAGTTACATTTTCATGTAAATTGTTTAAAGATTTAAATGGTTTCTATTAGGAAGGGTCACTGGGGCTGTGCAGAAGGCTAAATTAGTCCTTCTGTGCAGAAGCATAATATTGTCTATAAATGAAAAGGAATAAAGCAAGCTGTTAATTTTTTTTTTCACTCACTCATTTCATCTCACACTCTCTCCCTCTGCCTCTCTAGGAGCCTTCCCCCTGCCTTTCTTTGGTTCTTGGGTCTTTCTTCTGCTCTGTTCTCATCTACAGACTATATACTTGGCAAGTTTGATTTGGCCTGGCCCTGCCCAAGGCTGACTTCTGGCCAGCCCGCCCCAGCCTGCTATCGAGGCACTGATGTTATCATCCCCATAAACCTCCGCTGCAAATGCAAATCTGCTGCTTTGGGTTTCAAGGCATACAGAGCCCCCACGGGGAGGGAGAGACCCGGGTGATCAGTTAATTTGTTAATGACTATCCCAAGTGGGTTGTTGGTTTGCCTGATGACATGTTAGGTGGAGTCACTGCTGCATTTCTCTGCTCCAGGCTGGTTGGTAATTCATCCACAAACACATCTTCATAGAAATAATCACAAGACATTAATTTGCTCCGGTATTCACAGATGAACATGTTTTTGCACACACCATCGCCTGTCTAAATGTGATGGCACCTGTGGGGAATAGGTCTCCTCTCCCCGTATGGATCCCAGCCCTATGCAGGATCCAGCCTGCTTACAAGTGGATGCTGTGAAATGGGGAGAAGGTGATTTGTCTTTCCCTGGGAGCACTTTCCCTGGTAAAACACCTCTTGATATTCACACCCAGATGTTCGCAGGTGAAACCACCTTTTTGGGACCATTTAGAGGCAAAACCACAGTCCCACATGTATTTACAAATCAGTAGAGATTTACACAATTTCCCCCTTGCTATCTATGTTCATTCTTGAAACTTTGTGGTTTTCTGCAAAAGTGTGAGGACCTTCTCTGTTCATAGCCGTGTGTCTGCACTGGTGCGTCAATGAAATGGTTAAACTGCACTGCAAAGAGCAGTCCTGAGCTGCGCACCAATACCTTGCTGGCATTCACGTCAATGACAAAGGCCAGAGGAATAAACTAGCTTTAGAGCAATCAGTGTTTTTCATTTACAAGGAGCTGGACAGACATTCCCCCTTGGAGGGCAAGAGCAGAGCACCAAGGCAGGGAGAGGTATGTGCCTGTGTCCTACACTGGTCCCTGGTCGGATGTCCTCATCTCTGGGGCGTGCTGTAAAGTCTCCTAATCACTGAAGCACGTTGCACTCAGCAGAATTCATCCCTCACATGCAGAACAGCAGAGATCAAATTCATCTCTCGGCTCCGGAGGCTCAACTCCAATTATTGGAGGTGAGGCACTGATTGCTCTTCACACACATGCATAAGGCACCTGTGGAGACCTTGGGAGTGGGAGGTGTTTGGGGAATAGCAGGAGGTAGAGGGTTTTGCATGCTGATGACTGGGAAGGGAGGAAAAGCAGGGGAAAAGAGGAAGACCTACAGGAGAAGAGCAGAGGCTAAAAAGCTGTGACTGGGAGGGAGAGACTGGGCTAGGTTCTGAAGGATTTTGGCAGCAAACAATTAAAAAAGGGGGATTTTTTTGCAGATGAGGAAAGCTAGGATTTTACTTCCTTCATAGAGAGCAGAGGAGCAAGCTCGCTGCAGGCCTGGAGGTTTGCAGGACGGGCAGGTTTGCGTGCCTGGGTGCATGTATGGGCGCCCAGCAGAGAACAGGAGCAGAAATACCCTCTTTCAAGGACCAGATTGAAACTGGAAACACAGGGACAGTGCAGTCAGTTGAGACCACATCATGTAAAGCCACGCAGCATGTATTTGTATGGCCTAAACTTGGGGCAGGGGGGATCATCTCTCTGTATTCCTTCTACAGCTGATGGAAAGATCGGCAGCTACAGAGGGCAACTCTTGTCCCCTAAATGAAGCTGTAAAGTGTGAGCAGGACTCTGTCATTCATTTATTTGGGCAAGGCTAACACTTCGTGCAAGAGGCGATGCTAGGCTAGCCAGTTGGTAGAGAAACAGGTCTCTCATACTGATCTCAGGAAAGAAAGAGATGTCTGTGCTCCTCCAGTTTGCAAGATCTCAGAAACAGTCCTGCCCTTCAGGATGAGAAAATCTACAATTCCGAGCAAACTTCAAGCTAGCCAGTAAAGCACAGAGGGAGGGATACACCCAAATATATACACCAACATGACAGCATTACCAAAAAAATGGGATCTTGCAATTGGCAAGGGGTAGAGAGATCATGCGCTGATCCTGGTCGTCAAGCTGAAATTCCCCTCAGTGAGAGATACCAGCGACCTCCTCCCTTTCCTAAACAGATCTGCCTTCTTGCTCAGTTTCTCACCTCTTGCTCCTTTTAATCGGAGGGCATCCCACAGCTTTGCTCCTTTGGTGGTGGAGGATCCTCTAATTCCAGCTGAAACATGTCTTGGGCTGTTTGTCCCCATCTCTTCTAATGCCAGCCTCAAATAACTCTTCATCCTGTGCCCCCAAACATTCCTCTCAGCTATTTGATCAGGCAGCAGCTGCGTCCCCTCCCTTTGGAGTCTACCTTTTGCCAGGCTAAATGAGCCAAACTCTTGCAGATCCTCAAGGAAGGATCTTCATCCCACCCATTCTCCTACCTGTTCTGGTTTCAATTAATCTCTGTTGAACATGGGTGACTGGAGTCATAACAGGACTCAAAACAAGGCCTCCTCAGGGCTTTGTGCAATGACAGAAGCTGTCTCCTTTCTCTAAAGGGAATATTACCCCTGACACCTTCTACTATCATATTTCCCTTTTTTCAGAGCCACGTTACATCAGAGATTTATCATCACCCTGTGATTGGCAAGTTCATCTCTGCCTTTCTCCCCCTCACTTGTTTCCAATGGGTGAGCTCCCAGTTTAGAGCAGAAGCTCCTTTTACAGGAGATTTTGTGCAATTGCTGTTCCTCAAGGTCACCTAATTTCTCCCACCGGAGAAATAGATTCCTTTCAGCTTTGGGGAATCAGCAATCTTCCTAAATCCAATATATCTCTCTGTGCCAAATCCATCAATGGAAATGCCAAGGACATGAGTCCCTTGGCCATTGTTTGAGGAACTCCACTTGTACTCATCGAATCCATCTCCTGCACTGCAGAGCCAGCACAGATTCCCCCGTGGATTAGATGTACCAGGCTTTTCATGCCTAAAAGAATTGGTCCCCTTTTTAAAGAAGGGTGCCATTTAGTGTCAAGCCACTAGATTTGGACTGATGTCCTCATGGTTCAGCTCAAGGTCTGCCAGAGAAATCTCATTTTCATCACAGGAGTAGCAACCCTGAGTGCCTGTCTGCCAAGGGCAGCACCTCTCTGAAGGTCGGTTTTGCTCCTGGAGGAAATATTGGCTGTTGATTCAGGCCCTGTCTGATTTTTTGGCTTGTTATTGGAATCCTGTTTGCAGAGCGTGGCCTTGGGTGTGGGTTGTGGCCATTGGGTGATGTGTTTGCACAGCCAGCACGGCATGACCTATCCTCTGTAAAAGCATATTACATTGGACCCTGTTCTCTGCTCACCTTCAAAATTGGCTAGAAATCGAAGCGTACCATTGAGGTCAGAATAAAGGCTCTTTAGCTGTCACAATTACTCTTGCCCCATTTCCTTAAGCGTGGGTGCTGTGTTTGGTAAACTCTGGGCATATGGTTCCACTCCCAGTTTGTTACAAGCAGTAAAATTCTTTGTTGCCATGTTGGTAATTTCGTATGCTAATTCATTGCAAATCGCCTCAGCTACTGACCTGTTTTAATATCTCCTTCCATTTAATTTAAATGGCATCAACTTCTGATCACTGGACTCATGTTTATTTTCTAGGTCAACCTCTTCTGTAATGTCTTCACATTCACTGAAATACTACTAAAATAGCCTTGTGTCTTCCTGGATCAGTAACCATTTGGAGACAAAGTCTGTTTATTGTCATGCTCAGGAATAAGTGGTGCCTGCAATAAGCAACATTTGCTCTGCAATATGTGCCTCAAAAATTAAAGCCTCCGTGATGATTCAGTCCCATTTTGACTGGGGATATCTAAACCCTGTCTCCAGCACGACCTACAAACTCATTGCAGAGTCTTTCTCCCAAACAACTTTTATGTTCATCAGCCTAGCCCATCCTTGTCCTTTGGTCTATCCTTGCTAGCCTGATTCTGCTGCCTATGTTGTGGAGGTAGGTATGGTGATTATGTGATTCTCCTCTTCTGTCTCTGGATCCCTCTGTTTCTTATAGTACTCTTCTGAGATTTGTCAGCCTTAAACTCCGCATGCAACACTCAAACCTAACCAGGGGGAATTTACTCTCTGGAAATAATTCTCCTTCCTTGAATAGCTCAGCATCCTCAAAGCTGTCTCATGGCATCAGCATTGGATGGGCTTGCTGGACTGCATTGTCTTGGTGTGCTTGGCTAACTGCAAGAGCAACTTCTGACGATCACTCAAGCCTCTTTTCTTTGAATACCTTCCAGTTTGGTGCTGCCGTCTGCAACAAATTCCTGTGGGATTCTGCCACTGTTACTGTCCCAAGGTAAAGGACCATCAATAGATTTTAACTTACACCCATAAGATCTTTTTTTTTTTTGCCCCTTGGCAGACACCACAGCCTTCTGTTCTTTGGTCCCAAATAAGCAGTAGGCTCATCGGTTCTTTCTAACAAGTCCCCACTCACAGATACCAGCCTGTTTCCAAGGTTGTGCAGGTCTGTTTTTCCCCCCATCTGGTCTTCCTCCTGTTTTCTGATTGTCCTGCTTTCCCTGAAGTCCTCTGCATAGCATCCTGTCCCTCCTTAGGCTTCAAACCATTGCAGTCTCCATTGTCTCTTCCTCTTTTCTGATGAGACTGGTTTCACATACCCATTCAGAAGGTCTCTGTTGGTCTGAGATCTTCCAGATGTAACCAGTTTCTTTCAGAAACACATTAAGAGTGATACATATGCCAAAAATCCTGAATCCAGTTATGTTTATTACCTCCTTTGTGGGGCATTTCTTCTAATTGTCACCATTTTTTTAATCTCTAGATTTAAGAAATTAAAATCTCTCACATTCCCGGCTAGGCACTCTTGCATGAGATTTCTTGTTTGCTTTCTTCTCCCTTTCATGTTTTTTGTTTTCCCACATAGTGTTTGGTACTTGCTCTGCCGCAGCCTGGACTCAGTTCTTGATTCAATGCATTTTTCTATAGAGCAGCAGCTGGAGAGGATTCCTGGTGAAGGGGCTGTGGGTGTCAGTATAGGAGATGTTGCTGGGTTTTGGGATGTGGGGAAGGAAGTTTTTCATTATTTCTAGCACGCTAGGGGGATTGAGTGAAAGGGATAGAGTTGAATGGCCATTCTTGTACAGACTGCCGGTCTGTTGGGCTGGCAGTCTGCCATGGCACCCAGAAGACGGGAAGGGATACCCTGGGTAGACAATATCATACCTTTCCTTCCTCCCATTTTACCAGCCCTTGACTATCGGTGAATCTGAGCTCACACCAAGCCTCCACTGACCTCCTGGTAATGTAAGGACACCAATATTTATATTTTATTCAGAAGCTATCTCTGAATCAGTTCATGCCATTGTTGCAAGGGGAGCACTCCGGTGCCTCCCTCGTCCTCCAGCCTTTCCTGTTCTCCCTCGGTGCTTTGGTGTCAGGCAGCTCCTTCAGGTCTTGGCTTGGGGTTTGAAGATGCACATCTCCAAGGGCCATGGCTGGCATGGCCTCCCCACACAGCTGCTGAAACACTGGCAGCCTTTTCTTGGAGGCAAGGAGGGGCCCCGAACCCTTGGCTTGCTTCTCCAGGTCCATGGGGAAAGTGGAAAAGATGGGGAGGTACTCGGGAAATGGGGGGCAGCAGTCTGTGGCTGTGCTGGGGTTGTGTTTCACCTTGGGGCGGGAGGAGACAGATCCTTTGTAGACCTTGTGGGTGCCTGCACCGGCCAGGGCGTGAGACGCAGTGATGTTCTTGCAGCCTTTGAGAAAGATGTATTTGATGGCCCTGGAGGTGTGGGAGGTCGTGTGCTGGGGCAAGGGGGAGAGGCTCCTCGGTGCACACTGGGGAGCTGGTGCCGACATCGTTGCTGGCCTTGCCTAGGGACAAACCACGTGATTAGCAAGGTGATAGAGCTGATCAGGAATTCTCTAAAAAAATGTTTTCTCCTCAGAAAAATCTCAATTTCCTGAATCCTTTCTCCCCCTCCCTTCTCCAAACAGACTCCAAACTTACCTCAAGAACAGTAACACAGCTCCAGCATAGACTATCATGTCAAAATCAGAAGTAGATATCCACCGAAATTAAGATTTTGCTGTGTTTGTCATAAAGAGGCTTGAATTTCAAGCTCTAGTTCATAGATGACTACAGTTGCCACCAGCCTGGGTGTGGGAGTGTGTTGTCAGAGACAGACAAGTTGTCTCTGTCATTCTTGGAGCTATTCCTCTTTACGGGAATGAATAATCACTGAAAGGATTTAGGGTCTGAAACTGCATCTTTGGGGAAAGGATGACCCTATGCACTCTCAAGCAGCCTTCTATGTTCTCCCATCATGACCCACTGAATATTTAAGCTCTCACACAGGTTTTGTACATTACTGCGTAAAATGCAGATTCTTTCAGGGGAAAAAAACCCGACCAATGAAGCCTACTCTATGCTTTGATACCTGGCAGAAACCTTCAGAGTTGACAGAGAGAGAAGGCGACCAACCCAGTTCATGGATAATTCATCTCATGCATAACTCATGCCCACACATTTCATGGATAATTTAGGATAAGGGCTTACAGGATCAGGATCTCACATGGAAGTGAAGGGTCTATCATGAACAAAGCTGATTGGAAACTACCTGTGGGACAGAGAGTTTCTGAATGTGGCAACATGCCAATGGCTGGGACAGCAGAAAATGGCATGGTTCCTTGAATGCTGGTATCTCCCAACCTGGCCAAACTCAAAATATGTTTGGCCCAGTCTCTTGTCTCTGAGAATGGCCAAAATCGGATCATTCAAAGGAGATGCAAGCATTCCAACCCCACTGCGTGGAAGCAGGAGGTCCAATATCCTGGGTCTTGTCCAGAAATCCAGAAAAAGCACCTTCCTCTGCAGACCAAATGCCCAGTTATAGCAAACAGAGAGACGATGCTGCCAAAGGGACTGGGTTTACAGCAGATTACAATAGCAGCTGGGATGTTACCTTAGATGGGGTCCAGGGCCGATGCACAAGATAGGAATCACTCAGTGAGATCATTGCACCGGCAGGTCCCATTCGCAGACCCCAGTACACCTTCTGTTACCCCAGGGCTGCTCAGAGGGACCAGCATCCTCAGCTACAACATGGTTTGATTGCAGCTGGTGGAGACCCAAGACCCTGGTGGCCCTTTCTGTGCCAATGTTCTCATGACTGTTGCCTGATTTCCATCCATTTTCTACAGCATTGGTTGGTATCGCTAATATGAGCGGAATGTAATTAAGCATTTCTATCCTTATTCATCATTACTATTTTTTCTTTTTTCTTCTCTTCCAAGCGCAAACCAGAATGGGATGGTTGATATTTTTCCCATGGTGTGACACCACCGTAATTTCATGCAGTGAAGAAAGAAATCTGTGCTCTTACTTAGGCTTGGGCCTCACCCTGGTAACATGTTTAAACCACCGATGAGGAAGGCAGACAGCACCCAACCGGAGTCCAGCTCCTTGGATTTGTAGGAGGCCAGATCTTAAAGCTTAACTCACAGGCATCAAACATTTAAACAGACCAGTCGAAGGCTGAATTATTAAAATCACCCTACGTGAAACGCTTCTCTGCAAGAAGATGAGCACTCTCCTTCCCTGGTTCATTGTCTCTGCGGGGTGTCAGAAATACTAAGGCTCATTCTGCCTTTCCCATCCCCCTTGAGACACTTGGAACAACTGAAGCACTCCCAGCTGCCAAGAAACATTGAATATTTATGAATCCCCTTAATCACAGAGGCAGGGACCATTCCACCCAGCCGAGTTTGGCATGCTTTTGGCCTTGCCTTCTATGGAGGATCAGAACTTGCTCCCAGAAGTTTTTTTCACCACCCTGGAGCTAATCAACAGCCTGTCCAGTCCAGGTGGCAAGCCCTAACAGTAGCTTCGGGGACAGAGATACTTCATACCTGCTCCTGCACCTCCTTTTGGGGTAAGAAATGCAAATGAAATTGCCTCAGAATGTGCCTCCACAGCTTCAACCTTGCAAGCAGAGAAGCAGCAAATCACAGGGCAAGTCTCCTGACTTCCTTACCGTTTTCTCACCATCACTGTCCCATTATTGCACTTCATATGGTGTTTGCTTCCACTTCCAAAAGAAATGCAAGCCCAATACAGCCATCAAAGTGAAACAAGCAGTGATTTTTTTTCTTGCTCGTTCTTCTATATTTTCCCTCTCCCCAGCTAACAGTAACAGAGGGAATAGGGAGAATTAATCATGAGAAAAGAGGGGGTTTTTTGGTCAAAATGAAATCTAACTGGGAAGAACAGGGTTTTCTCTTTTATCTTCTTGTTTATGTTCTAGCATGCACAGAAATAATTTTTTTAATTCTTCATAAGCATTTGGTATGAAAGGAAAAGTCTTTGGGTTTTTTGGTTTTGGGTTGGGTTTTTTTTAATTATTATTTTTTGTTAAACATGCTTATTACCTTCTTTCAACAGTTTCTATCACATAGTACATTCAGAGACTCTGGTTTGAGAAAGCTTCTGAAACTGCCTGTCTTTGACTGATCAAGGCACTTGTGTAAACTCTTTGTAGGTGCTTGCAGCCTTCACAGATAAGAGATTCGTCAGGGTAAAAGGCAAGTTCTTTCCAGTTGAATTCACTGAGAAAACATTTATCTTTTAAACAAATTTCCAGGCAGAAAACAGGACGTGAGGCTTGTGCTATGGTGGAAGGCTGTACCAGAGCTTCTGGCTGACCTTTTGAGCAGGACTGTAGTAGGGTTTCATTGCTGCCAGGTAGGCTTTGCAGCAAAGCAAAGCACCATGTATGTCTTTGACTTATTTCCAGTGCTCACCAGCCTGGACGCAAACCCAAGATCTTCTGAACCCAAAATGCTGTAAGAAAAGCTACAGAATGGTTCTGATCAAGTAGCAACCTGTAAAACTCTCAACAAGGAATCTGTGTGCAGGGAAGCTGAGATGGGTTGATGATAGCTGACTTGCGTTAGTCAGCTATCTCACTGCTCTCACTCTGGAGGCCATCTGGTTTTATGGAGACCTCTCTGCGCTCAGCATTGGCCTCCTTGAACTCAGCAGTAGAAAAGCTGCTCAGATGTTTATTAAAAAAATCTAATGTTCTTGGAAGACTCACCGAAGTCCTGGGTACTTTTCTGTTTGGTCCTGCCTGACCAATATCTTCAAAACATTCCTGCAAGGGGCTGGATGCCATCCACCCTGACTTTGGGGGATTCTGGCAGGGGCTGCGCGTTGCCATTGTGACATCCTGGTGTCACACTGGGCAGAATTCTGGGCTCTGGGTCACCAGGGACCGAGCTCTGACCTTGTGCGGCATCAGAGCAAAGGCAGTGTGCCTTCATCCCTGTTTAGATGTTGTGCACGACCTTCAGACCAGAATGGGAAGGATCTGAGGACCATACATACCGTGTAATTTCCCACCACCTAACTGGAGATACCACTGTTCTCATCAGAAGTTGGAGGACACCTGTGCTGTGGTCAAAGGATGGATGTCACCCTGCTCACACCAAAGTTGTGACAGCTGCTGTCAGCACACGTCCCAGTTCCCTCTATCACATGGACAGACGTACAGCCATCACCCAAAGGGACACTTGTATTTTGGTAACATGATATATCTGCTCACACCTGGCTGTGGGACACTTGCAAGTGTGGGATTTGGAGAATTTCTGGGGACTCTCTGGGTTTTTTAGTTCCCCTGAGCAGAGGTTGCTTGACCTGTTGGTAGCGCTCAAGTGAGCGAGGATCTCTATGACAACTTCACGTGTTGTGGTAATGCTGCTACCAGGCTGAGTGAAAAAAAATCTGGTATCTCGTGTCATGTCAGAGCTACATAACTCTCCAGGCTTGCTGAAGGTATAGCAGAGCCTGGTACACTTCTGTAGGGCGCAGGCTTCCTGTCCTAAAACATTTTTTGCAGCTGTTAAACAGCTTGCTGCATTAAAGCCCATGAATGAATTGAAGTCATTCTTGTAAAGAAATAGGTTGCAGGATTTTTAGCACTCTGGGAATTGGGAGCAACACTGCTTTGTAAATTAGATCTATTAAATACTTAGTAATATCAAAATTTCATGTGGTACTTTTCTTCAAAGAAGTCTGAGGTGGCTCTGTTCATCAAGCAATTTTCCCTTAGACTGACCTGGCCTTTCAGAATCACCTGGGAGGTCATATTTGATCCCAAGTTAATTCCTAATGAGATTTCCTACTTCCCCAAGGCTTTCTACTGACGTATACAAAAAGACAGACCAGACCAGAACCTTTTATCCAGACATTTCTCAGCTTTGAAGAAGTTTCTGCAATATCAAGCATTGCCAATCACATGTATTTCTCCAACAGGTCAGAAAGGAATAGTTCTGGTCCTTGGGAACCGTAAGCCTGGATCTGAGGGAGCTGGTTTATTCCTGCAGTGGATGATCCCCACTATTGCATGTATTTTATCATAAGCGGAGACTGGGATGGTCCCGCTGAGTTTTGGCTTTGTGCAACGCTTGGAGGGTGGTGACTGCAGACCTCCAGCTGTGGCTAACAGGCCCTGGAATACCCAAATAACAGCATGAAATGTTAACCTTGCAATCAGCACATCCTCGTAATAAATGAGCCAACAATCCTCTGAATGTGAGCGCTTCTGGTGGTGCCAATAGCGTTTGCGGGTATTATCAGTTCATCCCAGGGTTGCTTAAGGCTGCCTTTAGCTGCAGGTCTCGTGGTACGGCAAACAGATCACCCCAGCTCCTGTAAAATGCAGCTATTGTGGGACAGAGCTTTAGGAATTGTTTAGCAATGCACAACAGAATCATGAAACAGGCAGCCCAGACGCTGGACTGCTGGAGATTCAGTTTCGAAATCTCTCCAAACTGGAGATGGGATAGCGGAGAGAGAAACCCTCCCACCTGGAGCTTCGCTCACACACGCCAAGCGGGGGGAGCCCACACACCTTACCCAGAAAAACCCTGAGCTGACAAACAGAGCCCTGCTTTTGCAGTCACATCATTTCGTAAGGTGCTTTTATTCCTCTGCATGCATTCGTCTTGTTTATTCCTGCCGTGCATTGATACAACAGGTCATACGTTTGGAAGAGGCTGCCAAAGATAATATACATCCTGTCATAGTAACAAGATCATCAGAAGGAAAACTGAAGAGATAATAAACCGGCAGGAAAGCTGGAGAGTGAGAAACAAAAGAGGAACAGAGAAGAAGTGACAATGTTATCTTTGTTTAACGCTCCTCTGAGTCACCATTAGTTATTTAAGATATTCATCTGCTAGCTCCCAGCCCTGTCAAATTAAGAGATCCAAGGGGTAATGGGGTTTTTTCATTGCCAAACAAGTTGCTCTGGTCCAAAGGGAGGGGAAGCTTCCATGAATGATGGATGCATTTTATTGCAGCTCACTTCGGAGGCTAGAAGAAGGCAGTTTACCTCCATGGTAGGGCATGGGCTTTCTTCTGGGTATGAATGTTTCTGTGGTGGTTGGCCCACAGAGGCCGTAATGTGAAGGCAGTAAGGATAAGGAGGACATTAAGGATAAGGAGGACAGCAGCACCCTGGAGATAAAGCACCAGACCATTCCCATGGCTGGAAACCAGATGCACCTGCCCTTTGGAAGAGGGGTTGTCAAATGAGGAGAAATAGCCCCAAATCAGCTGCTGCAGTTATCCAAGGAGAATGAGTGTAGGTCCATCATAGGGCGACCACAGGCATCCAGGAGAGATGATGCTGTGGGAACTGAGTGGGTGACCAAGATGTTTTCACAGAGAGCACCAAACCTGACCCCCAGCCCCTCCAGACACCTGGACCAGGCCATACCTCTGAGTCATCATTTCTGCCATCTCCCTTCTGCGTCACTCCCAAAGACAGATCTCCAAGTCAAGTGGAGAGACCCGGGAGCCATCTGTCCTGCTGCCAGGTGAGGCCACAGCGTGCAGGAACACGCGTGCACCCCCATGTGCCTGTGTGTTTGGGGAGGCGCCTCTTCCCTCTGCCTTTTCCGCCTGCCAATTGGCCCAGGATGCAGGAGAGCAGCAAGAACATTCATTTAACATACGGGCTCAAAATAGTCAAGACAGCCTTTCCCTGAGAGCTTTGCAGAGGGAAAAGAGGCACCCGGCTGGGAGAAGTGGTGAAGAGGGAAGGAAAGAAAGGGAACAAGACTGGTTGCAGGCTGCCCGGCTTCCCTTGATCCGTGTCAAGGGCAGAGAAGGGGGGGAAAAGGGTGATAGGAGGGATGGAGAGCACAGGCTGGGTGACTTCTCCCCTTGCAGTAGGGTAGCTCTGCAGAGCGCTTTGGACAGGCCTTGGAGCAGTATCTCCCTCCTGAGCCCCCCCGGCAAACCAGAGGCCTGCAAACTGGCGAGGCGTGGGATTAAATAAATTAATGATCTGAGGAAGGTGGATAGGAATCGTTGTCTTGCTGGTAAAAAAAACCAAAACCACGAGAACTGAGGATTTATGGCACAGGTCAAAGGCTCACAGTCCCTTCGCATCCAGGCTGAAATCTCTACGGGGTCCCTCATTCCCAAGCGGCTGCACATTCATTGCCAGCATGAAGGAGCAGAACAAAAATTATCACAACCACATAATTAGCAGCACAGCAGCCGGGAGGGCTGCATAGACAGATAATGTTGCAAAACTGTTAAACAGCAGATTTTAGCATTGTCAGGGGTTTTCTGATGAAGCCAAAAAGAGCAGGGGAAGATCTGAGGCATCAGATGGGGGAACTCTCCATACAGCCCAGTTGTCAGTGACCAATTTGGGCCCTGTGTAACTCCTTTGGCACAGTATGCCTGGTAGATAACCTGTTGTACCAGACCATTTTGGCATAAACCAATCCTAGCAGAATCTCGCCTACCCTCTTCTTTAAAACCTCTGATAATGGAGGCCTGGTCCCCACAGCAGCCTGCGCCAATTGCTCTGAGGTAGTTTCCTTGTGCTGACTTGTGCGAATCCCTGCGGACCCCAAGCACAAGACATGCCACCAAGTAACAGTGCCACCAAGTGGCGCCTCTTTCTGGGGTGCAAAAAGAGATGTGAGAGCTGAACTGTACCTCCTAAATCAAGGATTTTATTGATGCCAGGAGAGACCCCATTGCTTGTCCCTGGCGTGGGCTTGGTGCGGTGCCAGGCAGCCGTCCTTGCCCGCTTGGCTAATGGGGTTAACAGGATCTGCCCGCATGGACGCTGATTTGCACCATGGCCACCTGCACACCAGAGCTGGCCCGAGCGCCCCCCCCGCCCCAGCCCATTTCACACATGCTATCAAACATCTGCTCGGCCGTAATGACTTTCCGTCACTGCCGACCGGGGCCATATTCGAGGCGGTGACCTCGGGCTGGAAAGCACCGGAGCCCATCGCCAATCTGCCGGACCAGCTGTCGGCCACGTTAGCGAGCCACCACGGGCAGAGCGGGGCCGGCCAAAACCTTCCTCCCGCCGCACACAAGGCTCAAACCAAGGGCCGGCGCGCCGGGAGCAACGTGGGCTCTTGCGGCTGCAAAAACCATCAATATGAGCCGACGGCTGCCAGGGGGGTCTTTGGAAAAGGTATTGGAGTCCTCGATGCTCTTGCCTGGCAAAGCTCCAACCTCCCGTACGGTGAAAAGAGCCAAACATAAAAACTGCGATGTCCTCTGCTTTTATTTTATGTGTTTATTTTATTTTGTGTGTTTATTTTCAAGGGGATTAGCAATAAATTTAATTTCAATACTGTTAATCCCCATATATATTTACTGAGGGCAATTAGCTGGCATTTATATTAAACATACACAATAGAGAGTTGAATATACAGTTTATATAGTATAATTAGATATATATACACATATAAATAGATGCATAACTCTGTCTGCAGTGTGTATTGGTGAGGAAGGACCAGGGTAATGTGCCGTGACAATATTTATCTCATACCATATTTATACCCTGATAGCTGGAGAAATACAGTGGGGCTCCACAGGAGCAGTTCTGGGAGCCGCCACAAGCAGAGCGGGTGCTGCGAGGCAGACAGACAGACGGGTGCAGTGCCAGGGCAATTCTGGGGGGAACTAAGAGGTTTGGGGACCCGGGGAGGCAGCAGCAAGGGAAGACTGGGCAGAGTAGAGGACCCAGCCCTGAGAGAAGATGCTGAAGAGGACCCAAGGCAGAGGCTCGGGATCTGCCCTGGAGCAAAGGGCACAGGAGGTGGTTTGGGTGCATTTCCCCGCTTTGCTGGCAGTGTTTCTGTGCATTTTGCTGCGGTGGATATATTCTAAGTCCTGCATGTGAGCAGCGTAGCCGGCACAGCATGGAGGAAGCCTCCCGCTGCTAGGCTGGTGCCAGGGCATCACTTTGCTGCAGCATCATCCCTGTGCAGTGAGCAGGACTGGTTCCCTTTGGCACCAGGACAGGGCTGCCCAAACCCCAGTCTGGGTCCAGGTGTGGGAGCAGATGTTGGAGGGAAAGCCAATCTCTGAAATGCGAAGGCTGCCAGTCTTCCTTGGCTTTTTCTCCAGTATTTTTTCCTGGGGTGAAACTCTTCCTTGTTCCAGCTGGAGTCTCACTGTTTGGGAGACAGTGGTGGGGAACCAGCTGGATGGTTTCCCGTTCCAACCTGGCAGCTGCGCTCTGCTTGAAAGGTCCACCAGCCTTCCTGGGGCGGAGAGGGTGAGGGAGACCTGGCACACCATGGTCCTGCAGCACTCGGCTCCTCTGGAAGTGCAGGACGGCAGCTGAGGGGTGCAGCTGGGTAAGAGGACTGGGGAGATTTTCCGTTATTTCCCACCCCTCCTTAAGAAGTGCTATGTGAGCTGGAGTCTGCCACCATCTCTAGATTGCCTTCCACCAAGAAGAGAAAGGACTTTGGACTTGGTTGGAGACAGATTTTTGTACCCAGAACGGTCTGACCTTTGTGGAAAACTTCACACCCTGACCCTAGCATTAGGGCCGGGTACAAGTGTTTGACCAATGTGCCTCTTCCAAAAAAGCCATCAGTTATTTGGATATAGCAAAGCCTTGCACTTTGCAAACTTGCAATAGCATGCAAGATTTGCTAAACATGCAAATTAGTAGTTCATAGCTAACAGTAATAAAAACTAACACTGCCATTTTCCCAACTTATCCAGCAGTCATTCTCACTCCTGCTGGAACTGCACATCTGAGCGATGGGAGCTGCTCATGCGCGTGCCTTCAACTCCATCATCCCAAACCCTGCGGGAGTACACAGCCTCCCTCTTCCTGCATCCAGAAGCTGTGGACCATCTGACAGGTGGACCATCCCAGAGCTGAGTGCATGACTGAGTCAGTCCCAAGCCTAAACCCTTGTTTGCTTTAAAAAATGTCGATTTACTTCTTTGTATGCCTTCCACCTGTTCCTATTTGGCTGCCACCAGCCTGTCTTTTAATCACACGCAGCTTTCACTCTGGATTGCACAGGCAGTGCTAAAATCCTGCCGTAGCTAAATGTGGTGTGAAGCTGTGCTGCCTTTGGAAGACTCTCAAAGTCTTCAGCGTCCCTCCTTACCTATGGACTTCTCCAGCCTTGGCCCAAAAATAAAGAACTGGCTGAATCCTGGGAGCACATTGCCTCTCGCCTCCCCTTAGCTCTGTCCTGCTCCTCCAGGGCAAAGCCAGCCAGACAACGGCGTAATTAAACCTTCTCCTCACTTGAAGTACTGTTTAGGGAATTTGATTCCCAACCGCTATTTATGGCTATTGATTTCTGCACTTCTTATTACCGCGGTAAGTGACCTGTAACCAGAATGGCAACTGGCGGGTTTATCAATCTCTTTCAGATAATTAGTAACACAGGAAGGTGGAGAAGGAAACAAATGGTGCGGTTGAGAAAAGTTTGCTTAGCACCCAATGGGGGCTACTAGATCCAGCAGAAGAGGCAATGAAGACCTGCATTTCATCATGCCCAGCCTGGAAGAGCTGGCCTTGGATGCTGCTCCCGGCGCCTGGTCAGGATTTGGGCAGTGGAGGGGACAATGTCTGTCCTGGACTCTTGTCCCATCGGGAGAAGATGCCAGGTCCTGCCTTACAAAGGTCTCCTTGTCTTGGGTGAACCCACCGTCTGATGAAAAGCCGCGCACGTGGGAGCCCAGCCCGGGGATGGAAGGGCTGGATGAGTGGAGCAAGCACCAGCATCTGCGTGAGCATTGGTGGGGCCAAAAGGCGATAAAGCCCTTTCAGGCAGATACCGTGAGTTATTCCCTGGAGACCAAACCAGCCCCGTTCCCAGATGAGGGCTGGTTGGTACGCTCAGAACCGGGGCTAGAGGGATAATTATCTTTTTGACTCTTTCCTGTTGAAATGTTGCCTGCAATTAACTCCTACCAGAGGAGTCAGACAGATCGCGGCCCAGAGCCGGGCGGATCGACCTGCAAAGCAGGACTTGGGTGCAGGGGGTTGCCTGGAATCAGACGAGGGGCTGCCGATGAGTGAGTGCCTGGTGTTAGTTACATTGATCTCACGCTATTTGTCATTAAATTGCTGTAAGCAAACTCGGCAACCTGAAGATGATTAAATGAACCGGTCCCACCAGAATAAACCCAGAGCTTTTATTAGCAAGGCGGGAGCAGCGGGTTATCTGCAGGTATGTTTAAAGCCCTGGTGATGCCCCCGCGCCCTTCTGCTCTGAGCGCTGCCCCTCAGCGTTAGAGCTGGGGACAAAGAGATTTCAAGGGTGCAGAGGGTAGCTGGAAATTGAGAGTTAAAAATGAGAATTAAACCCACGTCTCCTCAAGGCTAGGACAGGGCCTTAGCCCCAAATAATCGCTTTGCTGCTCCTAGCCGACCTCTTTCCCATGCAAATAGCTTTTCAGTGGAAGGCTAATTCATTCTCACAGCTAAAAATGATCATTGCTGTGAGAAAGTGTTCTGGGCGTGAATCCTTTTTGCGGCAAATAGCAGCATTAACAGGTTCATTTTCTCCCAGCAATGCTATCAAAATCTCTTTAAGCTGCTTCCAGAGCATACCACGGATGCACTAAACAAAGCCTGCAAAATGGGTGGGAGATGTGATCGCAGTCAGACTTCCCGCAGCCTCAAAACCCGACTCGACCTCATGCCGAGCCACATCCATGCCTGACGGCTCCAAGAGTCTGTGTTCCCTCCTGAGGTGCCCCGGGAGCATGTCCTAGAGATGGTTCCATTTCTTAGGAAATGTGCAGAAAATTTCTACTTGTCCGCAGAGGGACATGCAGGAGAACTGCCTGAGAATGGAGTGGTTTCCCCGCAAATCTAAACCATACATCCCACCCCTGTATCTCCAAGCACTGGGTGGAGGCTGGGTGTAAGCCTTTATCTCCTGCAGTTTTCCCAGAAACTGAAAGAATAAGTAGTTAAAGCCCTGAAATCGTCAGGTGGATCATTGCCAAAACTGGGAAAGAAACATGAGCTGTTGATCCTCTGCTTTATCCATCAAAGCGCGGCTGAGTGCCGCAGTTCCAGGTACCGGTGCTGTAGCGCAGGCTTGCAGGTGGAGTGCTCCTTTAGTTACGGCTTTAGGAGCCATGTTATACACTGTTACAGACTCGATTTGGGGCAAATTCCAGCTGCTTATTAGACTTCTTGTCCAAAGGGAACATTTTTCCAGGGACTCGGTGACTTTTGTGCAATACCAAGCACTAGCCCCACCTCTTGAGGATGGCATTAGAGGTTTCTTCTGGCTCTGGAAGAAGTGTGGAGATGCAGATCTGACAGCTGGGTTTCAAAGCAAGGGGGACGGCAGGGCTGAGCGGCGTTTCACTCAAAGCAGACGTAGCCGCGAGGCTGTGGATTCACAAAGCCCAGGGATGTGCTGAATGCAGCAGCTGGCTCTGAGCACACGCTATCCAAAGGTCATCAGCGATGCTCCCTTTGCAAAAAAGCCCACACGCCTTCCCCATGACAACCTGTTACATGCTCCAAAGGAAAACAATATTGCTCTTTTTTTATTATTTACTTTGAGGGTGAAATGCCTCTCGCATCCAGCGAAGCTGCTTCTTCTGCCTCGTAAATCCAAATTGTGACTTTTTGGGGTGGTGTGAGTCAATCCTTCTGTGGGCTGAATGGGTCATTTTTATTGACCCTGTAATGCTCTGCCAACAGGCTGGGCAGAACTGGCTGAGTTTCCTTGGCATTGCTGGGGACGAGCAGCAATGGGGAAAATGGAAACACTGGGACCAGATAACACTCCTCTTGCTCCACTTCCATATCACAGTGATGCAAACCTGGAGTAACGTGGCAAGGAAGCAGGAGCTGCAATTCTATGTCCGTGGGGAAAAAGAGTAAAAGGAAGTGGAGATCCCATCTCTAGAAAGGGATAGCACTCACAGATCTTCCAGGGAGCCCTGGAAATGACGGTGTTTTGCCATGGCCATGCTTTCATGGAATCACACAGAATCACAGAATGGTGGGGGTTGGAAGGGACCTCTGGAGATCACCCAGTCCAACCCCCTGCCAGAGCAGGGTCACCCAGAGCAGGTGGCACAGGAACGCATCCAGGCGGGTTTGGAATGTCTCCGGAGACGGAGACTCCACCACCTCTCTGGGCAGCCTGTGCCAGGGCTCTGCCACCCTCACAGCAGAGAAGTTCCTCCTCGTGTTGAGATGGAACTTCCTATGGTCACGTTTGTGCCCGTTACCCCTTGTCCTGTCTCTGGGCACCACTGAAAAGAGCCTGGCCCCATCCTCCTGACACCACCCCTTTAAGTATTTATAAGCGTTGCTAAGATCCCCCCTCAGCCGTCTTTTTTCCAGACTGAAGAGACCCAAATCCCTCAGCCTTTCTTCATAAGAGAGATGTTCCAGTCCCCTCATCATCTTGGTAGCCCTTTGCTGTCCCCTCTCCAGCAGTTCCCTGTCCTTCTTGAACCGGGGAGCCCAGAACTGGGCTTCCTTCGTCTGTCTCTCTCCTTCTGCACTCCTTAGGACCTGGCTCCTTTGCCCTACTCCACTCTGAAAGGCACTCAAATAAAAAATAAACGCACACTGGGTGCTCGACGGCACTGGGCTAAGAGCCAGACAAGTCCCTGGGCTGCAGCAGAGCCAGGCGGGGGGAGAGTTGAAACTCCCAGCAAATTCAGGGTAACTCAGAAAGACCACAAAAAGGCAGGATCTGAGCCAGAATTATGGCACAAAGACTGTGAAGGGGAGTTTGATAGAGATGTCACTCTGTCTTCAACAGTGTCCACCTGGCATGAAAAGCAGCTTGGAGGCAGAGCACGGGAGCTGGTGCTGCTGCCTGGCATGGCCAGTGCCCAAACCCATATGGCACTGAGCGTCCCCTGCAGCCGAGGGGACATTTAATTGCCCCCTATCTTAGGGGAAACCTGACTCCAGAGCGTGCCAAGGAAGGGCGTAAACTGGAGACCCAGGTCTTATTCCTGGATCCATCACATGCCCCTTCAGCTACCTTGGGCAAACTGCTCACGCTCTCTCAGCAGCAAAATCGCATTAACGTTACTGTCCTACTTTGCAGGGATGTTTTGAAGACAAATTTGTGTTTCCCCAGGGAGAGGGACTAGAGGAAAACCTCTTCGCCAACCAAAACAGGGTTTAGCCACCCGATTTGTAAATGGCATGCTAAGGAGCCTGAAATTGCTGTCTCCTGGAAGAAGCTTGCCTTTTTTTTTTTTCCCCTCCTTTTTTTTCCCACGAAGGAAAAACTATCAAGATAAATTCATGGATATAAAATCAAAAGATCTTTGGTAACCTCTTCGACTATTAAAGTGAAATAGCGATAATAATGAGCACTGCAGTTTCCCTCATCTCAGAAGATAAAAAAAAAAAAGAAAGAGAAAAGTCAGGCCAATTTCTTTTTGCTTGCCAGCAGATAAGAGCCTGACCCAGATTGGCAGAGCTCAGCTTCCTCTGCAGCTTTGATTTTCTTGGGGGAGGCTTAGTTCTGGCTCTCAGACCCCAAACCCCGAGGTTGGAAACCACAAGCAGAGCCGCTGGTTGCTTGCAGGTCCCAGTGGGCGAGTGAGGAGGGAGGGGAGGAAGGCTTTCTGTCAAGTTTTCGATGGGGAGCACGACACTTTGCTCTCCTGCTTTTGACGCGGCTGAATTTTTCTGCTAATCTGCCCATCAGGCTCAGAAGGAGAGCTGCTGGTTTCTGAACGCACGATCTGGCAATTTATTCAGGTGACTAAATAAGAGGGAGGGTGAAAAAAAAAATAATACACTGCTCCAAGTTGTGAGCACTGAGCCCTTGGGAATCGCAGCCCGAGGTATAGAGAAATAGCGAATAAATGCTGTGGAGAGGATGACATTTGTGCTGTCCCTCCTGCCGACGTAATGCCTTTACATTAATTATATTTAGAAGTAACTTCTGCCAAGCCTTACGTTTAGTATTATAAAAAGTTCCTTTTGTCACTTTTTCCCCCCTTTTTTTTTTGCACCACTGTGAAATGGCAAGTTAGATGGAATAGGCTAAAATAATGCGATCTGATTGAATAATGAATAAAGATTAATGAATTTTTGCTAACATAAATGATTACATGGTAATTGCTTTAATAATATAAAATTATTTTCTGCTGCAAACTATGATTAATGATACCAACTGAGCATTTGAATCGTGTGCCTTGTGTTTTGTAAGTTCAGTGATTAAATAACTAATATAATAGTTTACTCTTAATTTTTCTATAGGCAGTGATCATCGGCTAATTGATTTGGACACAGCGGTTCAGCGAACCTACGGTTTTGTGTATCAAAATTCTTAGTCACTTCTTGACTCCTCAGCAACAAAACGAAAAGGAGCAATGGCTTCTTCTCCACATCATGAACTTGTTCATTAGTTGTATTTTAAGGGTAGTGGGTTGTTGGGGTGATGTGTAATGGTCCTCACAGAGGCCAGGGCCACACGCTGGGAGCAGAGAGTGGGGATCTGGTATTAGGGCGAGATGGAGAAAGACTGAGCAGCATCCCGTCTCAAAGCATGGGGGCCAAGGAAGGAAAGAAGAAAAAGGAATTTTTATTCCCGCCTTTTGGGGGGAAACAGTCCTGTTTTGTAGGTGTTTCATGCTCACAAGACCTTCTGGGACAAGGGGACCTCACCGCCGCACACCCCAATTTTCACCCTACTTTTGGCAACCGTTTCGACACCTCTGAAGTATTTCTCTCTTTGGCGACAGAGATAAATAAGCCGTGGCCTCCCCCCTTTTGCAGGATGTTAATGAAGCCTTTAATCATTTGGTGTTTCTTTTGCTTTGGCTTCATTTTATTTTAGTTTGCAGGAATCAGAGAAACACTCGAGCGTGGAAAAAGGCGGCTATTGAACGTCTGTATCTGCTATTTGCCCCCGTGATGGGGAATTAATTGCCTTTTGATTAATGAGCCCTTCAGAGCTCTGCCTGAGCTGGGACTGAGGGAAAGGAGGAGAGAGAAGGGGGGAGAAAATGTGCTGCTCTGCTCTAACCTTGATGTTTTCTGGGATGCCAAGAAAGGGTTAAAGAGCCAAAAGCCGGTGGTGCCGTGGGGTGGTGGTGATGGTGGGAAGGCAGAGGGGGAAATCGTCGTCTTGGCGTGTGTCAGAGGAGAGAGAGAGAGAGAGAGAGAGAGAGAGAGAAATTCAAGCAGCAGTTTAATTTTATAAGTGCTTTCACGCCCCTTGAATGGAGAAGGGGAAAATGATTTAATTAAAAATATATTTACTTTTAATGCAACCATCAATATTTCCATCCGTGCTGATTGTTAAGAGGGTTTGTGTGTTTGCATGTTTAAACACTTCCAGGCTCTGCCTCTCACTTACTCCTTCTCCATCAGCAGCCGCTCGTGCGCACTCACGTGGATTCCTGTGCACGCTCACCCAGCCCCCCATGAACACTCACCCA
>VYZM01008528.1:111832-124419 GCA_013398915.1 Dromas ardeola | reverse complement strand
CCCCCATGAACATTCATCCAGCCCCCCCGTGCCTTCCCATGTTTGGGTCTTGGGCAGTTTTTGGCGATTCCCCAGAAGGGGAGTATTAGCAGTCTCCCACCTTCCAGAGCCAGCTCCGACAGCAACTGGGTTTCAGGGCCCCTGTGTCCTTTCCCCCGTGACGGGTGCGTTTCGCTGTGCATGACCTTGCTGGGTTTCTTTTGGAGGTACCAGCCAACCCCAGGGCCCCCAGTGCACCCCAAACTCCAGCCCCACCGTGCTCGTGGGTGGGTTGGGGTGTCTGCAGCAGAAGGGACGTGCGGGGCCGGCTGGGTCCCCTGCCCTGCCAAGTGAAGGTGCTTTATGTGCAGAGGCTGGGCAAGCAGGTAGGCATGAGCATCCCCTAAACGCAGGAGCTGAGAGCTGCCCCTGCTGCTATTTCCTAGATAATTTAGTCAATTGAAAATGGCAGGATTCAGGGATTTTGGCAACAACACGCGAAGAGTTGTATAGTGAAGCTCCAGCAGCCCTTCTGATTTGTATTCCTTCCCAGCGTCACAATGCTTCCCAGTTACCCATTTGCCTTTCTTGTTCCTACACTACACGGATGGATTTAAAGGATTTCTCCACAATAGCCTTTAAATCTCCTTGCTGGGTGCTGCTGAATGGCGGCACACTTTGATGTGACTCTGCTGTCTGGGTCCTCCCCACCTTGCTTTGCAGCTGACCGCACGAGGACAGCGGCTTTGTGTGAAATACGGCTGGAGGAAGGTGCATTTGAGAAACAGAAAGTTTGGCTTTTGAGTGAAACAAATAGCCTTTGTCAGTTTGACCTTGAAGCTCAGCCGCCACGCCACCAGAAATGGTAGTGCTTGCTCGGTTATCATCTTTCTTTCTCTCTCCAAAGAAGCTCTTGTCTCCCAAGACTGGCATCGTCATTCCTTATTTCTAAGGCTTGGACTGTATTGGTTTAGTTGTTCTTATTTTGTTGTTTATTTGTTGGTTTTTTTAATATTTGCAAGGCCACCAGGAACAAGCCCTACTTTCCACAAGGCTGAGTAGGTTGGTCTGACCATTTTCAGCCCCATCTTTCCTTTTTCGTGGTTATCGCAGCCTGGGATGAGGCTCTGGGTGGAGTTTGCCGGGGGTAAGATCATTTTAGGTCCGAGCTATGGCATGGGGTCCTGCAGAACCCATGCAGGTGATGCCAGCAGGCTCCGAAATCCTGTCCCTGTCGATGCCGCAGAGCCAAAGGCAAAGCAGCAGCTCTGCCTCTCGTTATTGATGCAGCTCACGCCTTCATTTCCGCTCTCATATTTCAAGTGGAAAATTTGGTGAAAACAAAAAATTAGCAGGACATTCTTAGTAGAGTAACAACAAGCAGTACAATCTATTAGCAACAGCCTTTTTTGTGCATGCACAGTTATTGCTCAGCGTTATGTTTACAGCAGAGTTGCTAAAGGATAGAGCCATCACTGAGATCTGAGAGACGGTGAATCTCCCTTCTCCTGGCAGGTGTCTGGTCGCAGCCCGTCGGAGTGGCCCCATCACTCCACATCTCCCCGAAGGAGAAGGTTGCTCTGGAGCCTGGAGCCTCTGGTGAGACGCAAATGCAATTTGCTGGGTTTTCTGAAAATGGTGTTGAAACGGTATTAATCCCTGGCTCCACATGAAAGATCAAAAGAGCCAGAGAGGCAGTGTTGGGCGCGGAATGGAAATCATGCTCTGCAGAAAGAAGAAAGAGAACTGGAAACTCTCTGGCGGAAATACCCATGTATTGAAACCAAACCCAGTGGCAGCCAAAGTTGCCTTTGCTGGACCCAAACCATTGAACAGAAACGAGGACAGAAAGCCCCAGAGGGCTTCTGTATTTCACTCCCCTGTCCAGAGAAGGCTCTTTCTGAGCCATTTCTAAGACGACGGCGCAGTCAACTCTTTGCCTTTTATTGCCGCAGTCTGTTCCACTTCTCATCAAATACAGCCCTGGATCTTTTTCTGCCGAGCTGCTGCCCAGCCCGTTGTAGCCCATCTGGTGTTTGTGTGAGCAACTCGCCATCGAGCTGCGCGCTGGTCCTGTCTGAATTTCATCAGCTTTATAGGATGTCTCAGGCCCTTTCTCCAGTTTCCCATCACTGGGTCTCAAGTCTGGTCTGAATTTGCTTTCGTGTCCTCCAGAGTGCCAGTAGCCTTTCCTGGGGTGAACCCTCTGCAGATCTAATAAACATCTCCCCTCTTCCATCATCCAGGACATTAATTGAAATATCAAATTGTACCAGATCAAGAGAGACCCCTGTTAGACGCATCCCTCCTTTCTGACAGGGAACCATTGATAATCCCTCTCTAGGTACAGCCAAATTGCAATATAGAGACGTTTCCCAGTGTGCTGATGAGAATGTCATGGGAGACAGCTTGAAAGGCCTTCCTGAAGTAAAGACAGATGATGTCTCCTGCATCTTCCTCCAGCACCAGCCCTGCCACCCTGTTACTGGAGGAAATTAGATTGGTTTGACCCAAATTGGTCTTTACAAATACATGTTGGCTGTTACTCATTTTCCTGTGTTCATCCAGGTGCTTGCGGAGGCTTTGTTTGCTCTCAGTATGTTCCTGAAAATTAGAGGTAAACTCATTCATCTCCCTCCCCTTTCGAAAAGGCAGGTGTTGCATCTGCCCTTTTCTACATATTTGCATCATCATCTTTTCAAATAGCAACGTGTTGGCTCCAAAATCAGGTTCGGTGGTTCTCGATGTGCTCGGGGATGGAGCTGGCATGGTGCAGCCAATTCGGAAACGCCTGCCTTAGCTGAGTATGCTCCAAACTCTCCTGTCCCTTCCTAGCCTGATATCTTACTCCTCAGTGTTAATTGTGTCAGACACCAACTCACAGTTGATCTGTTTAGTAAAGACTAAACTGAAAGAGGCTTTAGCCTTCTCAGCATTGTCTGTCGATAGCTTTCCCTCTTCAGCCACTCTGACATTTTCAAATGGGATTTTTTTTTTTGAAATTCAAAGTGACTTTTTCTGCTGTTTTAAAATGTAAATCAATTTCTTCTAAAAAAGTAGAAGCATTTTAATAACAAGGCTGCAAAGGTTGAAAAATAATGCATTGAAATAGCTGAAGCAAAATGTTTCTTGCTACTTGAGATCAATTCTCTTCGGAATAACTATTAATGGTTGGGCCAGAAATTGGTTTTTTTGTCCCCATTTAAGAAAGGGAAAAGATTCAACCCCCCAGATTCTTGTAATTTTGTTTCTCAGTAATCAGAAACACCATGCTCGCCTTGCCGTGTGTTGGCTCAACTGGAGCATTCAGTACCGCTGCAGCTATTTCCCTCTATTTCCCTGTAAGATTTCTCTGGGCCAGAAAACTCTGGATTCTCACGCAACTCCGTCTGTATCGATAGCAATCGGTGCTGCCAGCCTGAATCCGCAACAGGGAAAATTGGATGGGTATTGAGCAGAAATGTGTCTTGTCCCACGCACAGCATCTGAAAGCTAGTTTTAAATGCAAATAGGATGGGGAAGACTATGGAAATTCAATAGCGAATGTTCTTTAAGTTTCTTTCCATACAGCACAGATCATTAGGTGGAGCTCTAGCTGCCCAGAGACCTCTGGCATGAAACAGAAATATGAAATCAGATCTTTCTGCTTCGCTCAAGTCAAAGCCAGAGCCATCACGTGTGATGCTGCGTGAACCGACTCACCTGTTTCAGCTCCATCTTAATAAAAGGTAATATCTCTTATTCCCTGATCCCATCAGAAGACCATGCCGGGAGCCCACCGCTCTGGTTAAAACCTTCTGACTTCTAGTGTGAATTGATTTGTGGCCTGGCTCCCCTTATGCAAACATTGTCCTTTAACTTAAGTAGCTCTTCTTTCCTTGTGTCTGGGTGATGGATTGTGCGAGAGCGTGTTTGCCATTTCAGCTGTCTCCCACAACAGCTGCTGCTTCAAGTGAGAGAAGGATGGCGGTTATCTGTATAAACAGCTTTCTCTAAAAAGTCATTGTTTCCAAAAAGCAGCGATCAACTTTCTAAAATCAACACTTAAGCACTTTTAGTGGATTGGAGATTTTCATTGGGTAGCTGAGTCAGGGCATTCAGTGCAAAGAAAATGACGACTTTTCTTCCAGAAGTCAAAGTTTATGTTTTGGTTTTTTTTTTTTTGTTTGAGTTTTGCCTGAAAATCCATTTAAAATAGAAAAAAAAATTAAAAAAAAAAAATTGTTTCATAGGAGACATCTCCAGGTGTCTCCATGTGCAGCCTGGCTGGGATATACAACTCTGACTCAGGGTCCCCCGGTCAATTCCTACATCTACCACTGGTCGTCAATGGATGACTTTGAGCAAGTCCCTTGTCCCCTGCCTATGTTTCCCCATCTGTAAAGCAGGAAAAGGGAATTTACCCAGTTCAGGAGAAAGGAGCTAAAAGACACTGTGGGGTTGTTTGAACAGACATGAGAAAGCCAAAGAGGTGGGAACGACAGCCACGAGAAATCCTGTGCAGAGGAGAGGGACAAAGATGGAGTAGAAAAGCCCCAGTGCTGTTCAGGGCAGGGGATGGGAAGGTGCAGGGACCATTGAACGGGGAACCTGGATGTCCTGTCCCGTAACTGGCCACCGTTTTGCCGGACTCAAATCTCACTGCGATGATGTTGTTGGGGCAGGTGAACGTGGAGCATTGCACCGGCAAACACAGCCGCGCAGGCTGACTTTCGTGACTCTTTGGCTGCCGCTGTTCCTCCCCCAGCTCTACTTTACGCACGGAAAGGGCACAACAGAGGTGCCCGATACCCCGCTGCTGCATCGTGCCGACCTGCCAGAGTGGGGGAAGAGCAGGGGAAGGACGTGCTTTGCCTCAACCACTGCGGCGTAGCCATTTCCCAAGAGTGTTGAGAGAGCAAA
The DNA here is from genome assembly GCA_013398915.1 of Dromas ardeola. Lineage (NCBI taxonomy): Eukaryota > Metazoa > Chordata > Aves > Charadriiformes > Dromadidae > Dromas > Dromas ardeola. The sequence continues at coordinate 119,538 of VYZM01008528.1, read as the reverse complement.
GTCTGTTGTGGAGGGTACTTAAATCACTAATTAAAGCTGTTACCCTCTGGATGACACTAGTACGGCCTCTTCTGAGCCTGCTTGGAGGCTAGGGGGGTGGATCATCATCTTGTTTTTCTCTCTTGTGCCTTTCCCCTTGCTTTTTTTCCATCGTCCGTGCTGCCTGGGATTCACTCCTTTAGCCTTACACACGTCTCGCCTAACTCCCATGGTTTAAAATTAATATAATATTGATTGGAAGGGTTTGGAGGGATTGCAGGTCATTTGCATTCTCCCGTCCCTCTTCATTTCTTCACCCAAGCCCATCTGGGCGAAGTTTGGCGGCTGGAGCGAAGGAGGTCTGGTTGCTATGGCTACCAGCGCTGCCTTCCTCCCGGCGAGGAGGAGGAGACCGCAGGACTTCAGAGCAAAGCCATTTTGCACTAACTTCTGCCTTTGAAAGTCAGCCAGGGGCCCCGCAGCACCCGTGGGTCACCCTTCTCCTTGCCCTCCCCTCCGGCAGCAGCGCGATGCCGGGGAGGAGGAACCACCACCCGCTCCCCGTGGGCCAGTAGGACCCAGCTGCAAAGCTGAGGATGGGCGGCATCTCCAAAAATAATCCTGCCTGTCCCATCTCGGACTGGGCATCTAATTCAGAGGCCACTTCTGTCCTCCTGGAGGATGTATTTGCCACGCTGGCGAAGGACACAGGGGATAGTTCACAGGTACCTAGAGCCCTTCGGGACCCCGCACCTTCCCAGGGCTGGCAGATCCGACCTGGCTCTCCAGGGTGGCCAGGGATGCCAGGGGGGTCGTGCAACATCTCAGATGACGTTAAACACCCAAGTGTAGGGGGAGGCTGATCCCTTTTTTTGACTTTTCCTGCTGCATCCCCCAAATCAGTACAAAGGACTGAGCACTGCACTAACCCCCCTGCACCCCAAAACCTGGGGTTTTATCTCCCTTTACACTATGGAGGGTACAGGGCACGTGAGGAGGAAAAGACCGAGCAGATCTTGTATAACGTGGGCTCCCTTTGTTTACAGGTTACTCTGGATTGTCTGTAATTATGTCTAGGGATGCATGCCATGATAATTGTTGATTATTTGCAGCTCCTGTGGGACTGCTTCCTTGTGAGAGAAAGGCAAAGAGCCTGCACGTAGCATAGACGAGAAATTGAGATCAGCAGCATATTTCTGGAACAGGCTCAAGAACTGAATAAATACGTGAATAAATTAAATAAATAAAAGGTGTGGGGAAACGAGCGAGATGGCCTTGCCATGTCACGATAACTGTACCTTGTCCCCCTGCTCTGCAAACTCTGTTGAGCAGATTTATTAGTTTTAATTAACAGGAGGGGGAAAAAAAAAAGGAGCTGGGAATACATCCAAATTCCAACTCGCAAAATCACTGCTCCTTCCTCAAGATTGAGAGAGAAAGAGGGCGAATGACCAGAATAATAATCAGAAAAGAGGTCTGGGTGCCAAGAAAGCCATTTCTCCGCCAGCCCTTTGCACTGGCTCCTAGAATGAGGAGGAACTTGTTCAAAGCTGAATGGGAAGTCCTGGCAGGGTCAGAGTTTAGGGCTGAAGCCAGTATAAAGTTTGGAGTGGGACAGATGAAAGCTCCTTTCAAAACTTCAGTAGAAAACTGGAGCTGGATTTAAGCTTATGTCTGTGTGTAAAGTACCATTTTTCACAGAAAATGTGATTTTTTTCATTATAAGTCCACCTCCCCAAGAATGAGTGGTTTGGGGTCAGCCAGTTGCTGTGTGCCCTCCGTGGGCAGGGCAGTGTCCCTGGGCGGTGACGCTGCGCACGTGCGCCCCTCCTCTGGACCAGGCTCCTTCCACAAGTGCCAGCGCCCAGGGCATGACGAGGGGAGACTGTAGTGACGTAGTGACGTTCTGTGGCATTTCGGAACACCAGTATTTCCCTTTTTCCGTCCTCCAGCCCTTTTTTACAGGCAAATCCAAGACCTTGGTCGGGGGAGAGCGTTGGGAGACTGTTGAGGAGGTACAGCCTGGCTGAGGGCTCCCTCTTCCTGCTGGAGGCCCTGCGTGTGGCCGGCTCTCCAAGGACCCACCGATGAGATGGTGAATACCCACGAGGAAGATTTGGGTGCAAAACATGCTGCTCTCTTGCAGAAATTGGCATTGCTGGCAGCTCCTCTGCCTCTTGGCACGGCATCCCCGTGACACCACAGCAAGCCCCCATCACAGGGACGTGTCCCCGTACTGCCCTGGGCACTGGGGGATGCGACTTTCATGCCCAAACAATATCAACCCTGCTACCCATGGTGTGCACTCATGGGTGCTGGTAGAAAGGTATATAACTGGGGTGTTGCTTAGTCCCAGTAGCAGACAAGAGTTAAAAAAATAATAAGAAGCCAACTTCCAGCCCAGAAAACACTGAGAGTTCGAACCATCTGAAAGGAAATGGTACTTCCTTTTTATTTATTAGGGTTTTTTTCCTGTTGGCATCAAGTCGACATTTCCTGCCAAGGATTTGATGAGGATGAAATAGATTTTCTCCCTGTCAAAATGGTCTATGAGGGAGCCCAGTCTGTAAGCATCTCCCTCCCTCCCACACGGTGCAGCGCCGGGCAGAGCCCCCTGAGCAGCTGCTCACTCCAGGACCAGCAAGAGTGCAGCCTTGTTAGCCCAGCAGTGTATCAGCTCATTAGCCTTGATGAGTAACCAAGAGCTAAGCTGTCCCTGGGCTTCTCCTGCAGATAGTATTGTTTCATGGTATGGTAGGTCCTGATCCAGGGAACTTGCCTTTTGCCTGGTGTAGAAATTACCTTTACAGCCTCTGCACCATCAGCTTGTCCCTTCAACGGGACTGAACTTCTTCATGTGGCGCCGTAAAAGTCCCGAGATCTGCAGGGAGCTGAAAGACACCCACAAAGCATAGACTAGGAAGGAAAACGGGCTTTGGTTTTTCTCCCATGTTGAAGTTTTTCCCTTTCAAAGTTTTCTGTCAGCCTATTAGGAAGCATTTTGTAAGAAGGGCTGGAAAGAGTGGACTTGGATCTGGCTGCCAGCACTTCCAGGGTTCAGAGGTACTTGGACCACAGATTGTGCCTCAGTCCCGTCTCTGCCCTTTACAGGTGTTCATTAAAGGAGTTTCACGAGCAAACATAGCATCACTCTCCAGGAAACAGCAGCCAGAACATTTTATCTTTGACTTTCACAACTTCAACAAGTCCCTCGGGGAGAGCACAAGCAAGTTTTATTAAAAATAAAAAACGCTGGCGGAGAGGACTAACGCTTTGTCTTCCGGATTTAACAGGAGCTGCCGGAGATAGCAAAGACACTTCAGAAAGGCTTTCGGGGCAGTGCGGGACATAAATAAAAGGTCCTAATAAAGCTGGAGTGACCCAGCACAGTGATAAACACACAGGGGCCCTAACGCCAGAGCCAGGTTTGGTCCGTCTTGTGGCGAAAATGCTATTCCGCAAGAGTTTCCAGGGTAAACACAGCGTGACGTAGAACCACCGTGAAAACCAGCCCCGTGGTCCCACAGGAAAAAATCCAATGGAAAACCTCCAGAGAGCTGTGTTCTGGCACTGGGATCAAGATCGATCACTTGCTTTATTGACATTTCAATGAAATTTCGAGGCTGGCCTGGCAGAGGACAGAAGTGGCAAGCTACCGTGGGAAATGCTGTCCCAAGGGTGACTCCACGGACGTGGCAGGCAGAGCACTTTAGGTGAGGCAGGAGGAAAGGGTTCCTCCTGCTCAAAGTACATCTGAGTACATTGGTTGGCTTGCAGGCCAGAAAGGTGCAAACTCCAACTGATGGTTGCCCACCAGCTGGGAAATTTTAAGGATTTTCGTCCACCTGAGATTCTTTTGTGTCTAATAAGAACCAAAGCCCTGCTACCTACCACCTTCAGTTAGAAAACCAAATAAAATTGAATCTGGACTGCGATTTTTGAGAAGTTTGTCACAACCCAGTTATCTCCACGATCTCATCCCATCTGTGCTTGAAATCTGCCCAGGTATGCTGAAGTTTGATGGTGGAAAGATGACAAATAGACACAGAGAAGGTGTGATTTTACAGTCTCATTTCCCCAGGGAAGGAGTCCAACAAGGGCTATTGGAAGAGGTCAGATCTTGGGTCTGATGGCATATGTTCAGATTACTTCATCAGAGGCCTGTTTGAAACATTTCCATGGATGCTGCTGGCAGAAAATTGGTCTTTTTTTTTTTTTTTTTTTAACTAAACTATGTTGTTTTTTTCCCACTTGAGAAATGTTGACACTGTGTCAAAAAAACACCCCAACCAAAAATACAGGCCAACAACAAATGTTGAGTAAATAAGAGACATTTTCACTTTGGAACCAAAAATCAAAATAGATCTGTTGAAAACAGAAATATTTTCATACTAACAGTGCTGCTTGCAATTTACGCTTGCATCGATTGCTAATTACACGACCAGTCCACTGGCAAAACGCTTGACAGGTAGCTTTGGACCGAACCTCAAACGAGCAGCTAAACCATGTCGCTGGCTTTGGGCATCTAGGTTTCATTGCTGCACAAAGCGGTTGCTGCGGCTGACTTTCTGGATACGAAATTTACCCTTCGTTTCCAAGCAGTGATTTATTGACCACGCTAGAGGACAATCTTCAGATTCAAGGAGTTGCCGGCGCTGAGCTTGATGTTCATGTTGCTCCTCTCCATTGTCCAGCTCTGAGTGTCGCGGTGGCCCCACCACTGCTCGGTGACCAGAGGGGATGCACGTGCTCGTGTGTATCTGTCGCAACACGTACTGGTTCCAGGTTTGGGGTCAGGCTGAGCTGGCAAGCACAGCACTGTGAGGCTCTTCGCCTTCGTTTTGTCCTTATCGGTGCATTTTGGCGAATGGGTTTCTGGAGGGAGCAGTTGAAGGACGGAAATCCCTGCTCCATCGAGAGCGCTGGGCGGTGGGGTCTCACCGTCTCCGAAGCCTCCTGCACCCAGTGCACTGAGTCAGGCGGGAGAGAGCTGAGCTGTTTACACATCGACATCTTGGCACGAAGCCACCTCCACAAGGGAAAGGGGAAGGGAAAAAAAAAAATCGAAACAGAAAGAACATGAAAAATTAATAGGTTTTTTTAGACTATTACATTTTCCAGGACTTGCTGGGTTGTGGCTTTCAATCCTCAATCAATCACATTTCAATTGGACTGATTAATTTTCCAAAATACCTCTTTGGCTGGCTGGGATGTGCTCTCCACCCCGGTGCCCGGGGAGCAAAGCCAAGCCTGGGGGCAGTGGGGTGTTCGTGCAGGGGACAGGGCGAGTGGAGGCCGCCCGCTTTTTGCTCCAGGGTGGGGATACGTCCCGAGATGCATTAACGCTGCTGCGGCCGGCTTTGCCCGCTGTGTGCTCATCTCCCGCTTGCTCTGCTCCTGCGTGCCCGTGGCCGCCGTTCCCAGCCCTTCCCTCCATCCACCTCCTTTCGCCTTGGCCTGATTGCCCTGGCCTCCGCCGATGCCCGGGGGTTAAGGAGAGCACTTTATTGTGCCTAACGAGGCGCTTTGCCCATCCAGTTAGAGAGCAGCCAGCTCAGCTGTGGATTGTCTTTCGCTTTTTTATTGCCCAGCGGGAGGAGCACGGGGAAGGTCTTTATGTGATTTTAGAGAAAGACAAAATGCCTTAATAGCAGCCGGCGCTGCCTCTCTGGGACCCAGGGGACCCTGCAGCAGCCTGTAATAATCATCGTAAATAAAAGGGGACGTATCTAGTGTGCAGCATGGGCCGTTAAAACAAGCCCTAGGGTAGAAGGGATGTCTTAAAAACAAGCTTTAGAGGATGTTTCTCTCTGTTTCTCTCCTCATTGCCCCCCTAATTCTCCTTCCCTGCATGGCAGAGCGGTGGAAGGCTGGCACGGCTCTCCTTTCTCCCAGCCTCGATTAGCTTGACAACCGCATATATATCTCTTTATCTTTACTTTTCTGCTCATATGGCCTTAGGGAGGGGACTCCCGCATACTTAGGCTCATGTCTGGCTTTCTGGCCTAATAAAACTGTACTTAGGATGTGTTTAGGCTTCTCAGTCCTCTTCCACTGAAGACAACCCAACGTTGTCTCCTCTGGCAGCTTTACCACAAGTCTTTTTGTAGTATGATTGTCCCAAGTGCACTTCTCTGGGTGTCACAGGGCTCTGTGGGCATCCCTGTCTCAGGTGGGATGAGAAGTTTGATTTCTAGCCCTGCGGTGCAGGGCGAAAGGTAAAAATCATCAACCTTCACAAGAAAGAACAGGAGAGGTGTACGGGGAGGGATGCAGATCTTACTAACAGGGAGGATGCAGGTCCTTTTGCAGCAATGACTTTTGAGGCAGCCGCGTTGCTCCCAGGCTCCTGGCGCCAAGCAAACAGGCAGTGTTTAAGTTGAAAACAAGTTTTTGCAGAAGAGTTTTTAGTAGCCCTGGGAGCAATACTGGAGAGGGAACGGTGTGGGATCAGAGCAGAGCTCCTCGGGAGAGCAGCCCCTACCCAAGCCCGCGGGGAACAAGGGACTGTGGCCTCAGAAAACCAGAATAAACTTCCAGGGGAGAGGAGGGCTGAGCCAGGCTTTCAGGAGCATACAGGGAGTCTGGGATGAGTCTGGTGGGGGCTGAAACGGCCTTCTTTAATGGCTCACAGCATGTTAGGGACATGGGAGGTCTCAGGAGGGAAAGGGCCTAAAAAGACTTTTCAGCATAGAGATTGCACGAAATCCTTTTCCTTTTTTATAGTACATGCTCGTCTCTCTCAGGGTGCTTTTTGTGGCTTTGCAAGCAACAGATTGGCAGCTAAAACTCTTTTTCTCTCTTTCCTTTAGTTTCTTTTTCCTTATGCAAATGTTTGGCAGAAAGGAGAACCTGCAATAAAAAAAAAAAAAAAGTTGATTAAAAGCCCTGAGCCCTAGCTGTGAAAATGTTTTGAAGCAACTGTAACTACCTTTATTTTCTACATAATTCTTTTGTTCTGTTGCCTTCACATCCCTCACAGTTTCCGCACGCGGCCATCTATAACTCTGCTGTTGAGCTATCGGCGGTCGGAGCAGTGTTGTTCTCGCACGAGTGGGGCACCACTGCGCCGTGCTCTCCTTCAGCCCCCCCAGGCTGTCAATGGCTGCAGGAACTTTCCTGCAGAAAGGGAAGAGCTCGTGGGGTTTTTGCTACTTGGGAAAGCGATCCAGGAAACCTCCCCATCTGCCGACGTTCCTGCCAGCGGGGGTGGAGGTGTCCCTGCCTCTGTTGGCAGGGATGATGTGCAGCCGGTGAGGGCTGTGAAGGCGAAGGCAGCTTTGGGGAGGGCTGACCACATTCCCAGTTGCTGTGGTGGGGTTCTCCATCCCGCATCCTGCTGCCGAACTGCCAAATTTAGCTTTACAGCGTGCATGTTCCACCCCAGGCTCCTCCTCCTGTTACCCGGTGTGTGTTAAGCTTTCTTTTCTCCCCTGCATCCAGCAGGGCATCACCTTGCCCAGATCTTAATAGAATTGGTTGTGTTACCCTGGTGAGGGTTGGTTTGTGCTCCGCTGCGGGGCTGCGGCATGGAAAAGGAGAGCTCAGCCCTGGTTGCCACCACTCAGCCAACACACAGTGACTCCCATCTGAGTCCTCACGGTGTGAGGGTAGACCGTGAGCTAACCCGAGTGTTTGGCTCTTGCATGAAGGGCTGACATGGGTAACCACAATATTTCGATGTCCAGGCAAGAGGCCTCGTGCATTTATGCCCCCCCTCCCCCCCA
>VYZM01008528.1:82625-106782 GCA_013398915.1 Dromas ardeola | reverse complement strand
AAAAAGCTAAAATAGGATTTATTTTAGGATTTGCATCTGGAGATACCCCCCTCTCTCTGCTGGTGGAGAGCCAGCGCTGAGTAGAGGTTTTAATGGCAAAGTTCAGCTTTGTGCATCCTTAGAGTTGTGTTCTAGGAAGGGGCGCTGGGCCGGTTTGGGACGAGGGCTGTGACCTGGGAAGGGGACGGAGACGGGGCATTGCAGGGCACCCCGGCAGCAGAACCGCCCCCCCGCCCGTGGACTCGGCTCCGATGAGCTCATTCCCACAGCAGTTTTTGCTTGGCAGAAGTATTCGGAGGATGACTGCAAATTAAAAACAAACAGAAGAGAGCCAAGAATCATTTATTTAGAGAACATTTTGCAGGTTTTGTTTAGGGTCTGGTTTTAGCCTGGCACTTGTTGATTGTATTTGCACTGGAAATAAGATAAATGTGACACCTGCTCCATTTAATCTTTCTCTCTCTTTTCCTTCCCCCCCACCCCCCTCTTTTAAGAATTCACCAAAAGAGATTGAGAAAGAGCAAGAGATGTTAGATCATGTGCCTGATTAATGATTCTCTGAGGGGAAAAGAAATCATTTAACCACAGTATAGAGCACTTTTGATTGAAAAGAACTTTAAATTCCATGTTTGAGCCAAGAGCAAAAACTGGAATAACAAACTAAGGAAAGCTCGTGTCCGCTGAGTTTATCACCACTGGCTCAGGGGGTTTTGTATTACTATTAAAACAAGCAATCGAATGAGTAAACAGGCAAACAGGCTTCCAAATACAAAAGCAAACAGGGAGATGATGGAGAGCCGCTAATGAAGGCAGGATTCAAGGAGTGAAAGAAGCCGGAGGTTGGATTTAGCATTGGCACGTGGCGAGGTTTGACACGAGGATGCCTTGGTCTCTGTTGCGTTGTGCTGCTAGCTCGGGCTTGCCCTCCAATCACGGATATCCCCCTCCCCATCACTGCTGCGCATCTCGGAGCTGCCAGTCCCACTGCGCCCAGGGTATTAAAACCAGTTATACAAAACTGTAGTTTATTTTTTCCCATCTTTTCACACAGTCTGTTAACATCCAAGGAAACAAACCAGCAATTTGCAGTTTCCTCCAAATAATCCTTAAGGAATGAGTGAAGAAAATATTGTCGCAATGGTATTAATTGTGTCGAGAATGTACTAATGAGCTATTGCCCTGCTCAGTGAATTGTCTGCTCATTTCTCCCCGCCCTCCTCCTCCTCCCGACCCCCCCCATGCCGGGGCATCAAGGACTCGGAGTGTATGTGGACGTGGGAAAGTAGAAGCAGAAAGGGAATGGCGTGTGCAGAATAAGCTGTTTGCTTTCCTCTGATTGTTGCTATTAATAAAACATTACATTAAATCAGTGCTGGAAGAATATAATTGGGATCATCCATCAAATTTCTAGAGGAGAAGGGCGCCCGTTCATCAGCCGAGTGGAGCGGCCGCTGCTACCCCGGCGGTGAGCGTGGAAAGGGGGTGGCCTCACGTCCCCGTGTTTTGGACGATCCTCTCCCCATAATTAGCACCTTTTTTGTCCATTTTCTGCCTTTCTTTTGTACGGGCAAAGGCAGGAGCTGGGGGCAGAAGGAGGCACCAGTCGGGGGGCAGAAGGAGGCACCCTGTGGCTGGACCGGAGACCGCTGGGATTTGAGATTTGGGATTTGGGTTTGAAGGCAGTCTCTTTCTACGGCCGGCTCCTCCTCACTCTGCACAGGGATGAAGGCTTTTCCATCACTTCTGCCAATAAAGCCAGAGGGAAACACCCCTCGGATTCACACCAATAAACTCCCTCACAACAGGGAGCAGAACAGTCATAATTTCATCCACTTTTCAGAGCGGCTGAAACCGGTAAATGAAGGAGTTGACTCATACAACATGAACCGGAGATTTTTCCCAAGCCCAGTAATTTGTGTTGGGCTAATGCACCTCTTCACTAGTATCATAATATATAAAGTGGCAAATAACTCATCCGTGTGCTCCCAGCCGAGCACAGCGAAGGGGATGGACTTGGTGCTGCTGGGCTGGCAAGGAGGAAATTCTCTTTACCCGCAGCCGGCCCCAGCTGCCCTCCACGGCCCCACGCTCTGGGGCTTGCGGAGAAAATGCTGTCCTGCACAAATCCTGCACGCCAGATCCATCCTTGGTCTGATCTCTGTTAGAACCCTGTGCTGGCAGCTTCTGACCTGCAGCGTCCAGACTAAATGCCCAGGTGGTGGCTTTGTTTAGTCCCGTTTCTGTGAGATTTAATAAACCCTTTAATATTTCCTTTTGCTGAGGGCATTTGGCTCTTTAACTTACAGCTCTTGATGTCTTTGATAAATCAAACAGGTCAAATCAAACAGGTCTGTCACTGCACAGCATCTTCTCCAGGTTCAGTCCTGTAACTCATCCCTCAGCATCTGTCTTCAGACTGGCTGGATGTAGCGATGCCCCAGCCGCCTCAGCAAGGCAATTCATTAGCAATGTTCTTTTTTAATAAAGTAAAACACCCACTGATCATTTTCCCGTATTCATGTGTTATTTTTCCATTCCTTGTTATGCTAAGAACAGCAAATAAATGATGCCGTATACATACATCAGACTTATAACAAGCGCTAATGATTCTACAATAAAAGCAGAATGATAACTGGTAAGACAGAGATTAAGAAAAATAAGATAAATGCATGTGGTAAAATATTTTAAAAACATGTCCCTAATTTCAGAGCATCAAGGCATGATCACAGCTAAAAATATGACCATCCATCAAAATCCTGTCACACGGAGAGTTTGGGACTCATTTTAGACAATGAAGAGCTAAAAGAAATGCCGAGTTCTTACAATATTAATACATAACTAAGCAATCCAAGAGGAGGATATTACATTAATGGCATAAATGGATCATAATAAAAGACCATTCTGACATGTCAATACTCTTACTCAGTTGTATTAGAGATATCAGAAATGGAAAAGGCCTTTTAATAAGGGCTGGCGCCTGCATCCCTGATGCAGCCCCCGGCAGCGCCCGGCACAGGGAGCAGATCCGACTGGCAAAGCGTCGGGCTGGGGGGGAACATTGCGGTTCAGCTCCAGGCTCTGCCTCGGGTTATTTTAACCTGAGCTCTGCCTCAGTTTACTTCCCAAGTCAAAAATGCCTTTTCCTTGTCCGCCTGCCCCCATGGGCTTGCAATGCTTTTGGGGGATGCAACCCAGGGTGGGACCAGGGGATGCAGCAGGACTGTCACCATCCCAGATGGGTGTCGGGGGACCGACCTCCGCCAGCGCCGGCATACGAGCTTCCCCAACAGCGACTTGCCGGTGCCGCTTCCCCGAATCCAGTGCGTTGTCCGCTTCTCTCACTTGAATAATTGGTTATCTGAGCGCTGAAGATTAATTACTGGCACTTAATCTCCTTGGAGGGCACTTAGCAACCACCACTCATTAGCCTGGCTTCTGCCGCGAGACAAATGCCGGGTACCCCGCTCGGCCCCACCACCCTCTGCTCCCCACGTCGGGGGCCGCTGGGTTTGGGGTGTCTTTGCACAGTGCTGCCGGGGTACGGCCACATCGGCACCTGCACCGGCCCGGCAGCACCCAGGCGTCAAAGCCCTGACAGCACAAACCATCACCCCGCCGTAGAGCACCGCATCCCACCCCGGTGCCACATTCCCACGCCGGGCAGTGGGAATCGCCGCAGGGGAAGGAAATGGGCTCTTCAGAGCGGAGAGAGCGGTGCCATTTCTCTGCGCCTCCAGTTGCACGTTATTATTATTGCCCATTCCACAATCAGTTTGTATTGTTTCTAGAAAGCCAGTGTGAGCAACACAGATTCAGGGAGAGGAAGAGATGCTTTATGTGCCGGGCTGGAAGATTTTCAACAATGTTTTTTGCTTTTGTTCATTTTTGGGCAAAAGCCGTCTCTTTCAAGTGATGGGAACTTTTTTTTTAATGAATTGGAGATTTGAAAGTTTGGGGGATAGGAGCCAAGGGGAAATATGAAAATGTGGTATGGAGCTGATCCTGCTGCTTCGAATTTTCTGATCACTTCATGAAATGAATCCAACCCTAAACTGTATCTTGAGTCTCCTCAAAAGAGAAAAGGACCAATTTGCTTTGAGCTGAATGGGACTGAAGGGCTTTTCCCTCTTCCTTTAATTAAAAGGGATTCACATTTAAAATAAAATAAAACCAAATAGAGAAGCCGGAGGAAAGTCTCCCATGGAGAGCAAGAAAAAATAAAGGAATATATTACAAAAACTGGAACCAGATAGAAAATGTTCATTTGGGGAAACATTTTGATGAAGAGAATGGTATTTTTCTTGTTTTCCAGCCAGACAGAGGGAAAAGTAAAGAGGACGAGCAAATGCCCCAGCGCGTTTTCTGGGGTGGCTGAGGGTCCCAGGAGAGAGGAGAGGGGGCTGTGAGCAGGGAGGATGCTGCTGTCTTCTCCTAAAACCCCCATGGCCTCTTGCCAGGGACTGGCCGGGCAGGGTGCTGGCCGAGGGGGCTGCAGGGGATGCCGAGGATTTGGCCATGGTTCTTTCACCCAGACAATTCCTGCTGTGCAGAGGCTGTGCTGGTCCTGCCGCCAGCAGAGCACAAGGGAGGTGGGGACAGTTTGGGTGCCATCGCTGTCATTTCCAGAGTGGAAATGCTTCAAAGCAGGGTGGGATGTAGCCAAATTTGCTCAAGGCCTGGCTTGGGCTCTGCCATCCATGCAGGAGCGATCAGCGAGCAGGAATCTCCTCCAAGAAAACTCAGAGCACATCCAGCGCTTGACAGCCTGTCTCCTCTGGGAAAGGGTCACCCATTAGCTCATGTCATGGTCCCCTTCAGGTGCTGGCAGCCCACTGGGGGCTCACACTGCGGGGTCACAGGTCTCCTCTCATAGAGACTCCCTGAGAGCCCCTCCATGTGCTGGCTCCATCCCATCCCCGGTCCGCTTCCCTCTGGCTTCCCCAGAGTGTGTCAAACCCCATCTCCATTGATCCAAGACCGCCAGGTCCTCTGCGCTCTCCCCGCACCCAGGGCAGTGGTACTTGGGCTCGCCATCATGGCCGGGCGGCTGCCAGGGATGGGAGGGTGACGGCACGGGGGTGACAGCGCTGCCACCCTCAATCTGGGATGCATCACTGGAGTCTGAACCGTGGCCTTTCGCCTCCCTGGGGGTGGAAGCATGGGGTGGACTGGGAGCCCGGGAAGGGCTGGGGGAGCACTGGGGGGACAGCTGAGCATCGCACCGGGGCGGAGGTGTGCCACAGCCACCCAGGTCCCCCCTCTGCTCCCCTGCAGGGGCCCTGGTGGGGATGGCACAGCTGAGAGACGATGCCCGGTGTCGAGACCTGACTGCCCCAACACATCCAACCTCTGTTTCCCTTTTCTTTTCCAAGACAATCAATACTGCCTGTCAGAGAGTTTCTTTCTCAAAGCACCGAGGAGCTCATTTCACAGCGCTGCAAACAAGGAGGATCAAGGGAGGATGTTTTCACCAACATTAAGACGGAGAAAGGAAGCAAAGATGAGGGGCATGAAAGGACTGCAAGAATTTCTCTGACCCTAAACAACCCCTGTCATTTGTAGCCATTTCCCTGAAGCACAGGAGGACTCTGCTAGAAAATGTTTAATAACGGGTTTGTGGGACTGTGCAGCATTTCTCAAGACAGAAGGCGTTTGTATCGCAGTGTCCTCAATCAACAATAGTTTCTTATTGCAAATTCAGTACAGCACCTACCCCAGCCGCACCAGCAGCCGCGCTGAGCTCTGTAGGTGGTATCAGAAAGCAGGTCCTGCTCATACGCATCACCAGCACCGTGCAAAAGCTCCTTTTCAGCGTTCGCACCACAGCCCTCCTGTGTTTTCCAGGAAATCTGCCCGGAGCGTTTCTGTATCCCAGCCCAGCCTTGTTGTCAGCGAGTTTGTTCTCCTTGACTAAAGATTAGCTCGGAGGGATTCTGCCAGTTCAAGTCACACTACGGACTAGAGTCTGTGTCTGCGCAAAACCGCCCCTTTCTTAGCTCAGCTACTTCCCGCGCCCGAGCATGTTGCGACATCCACCAGATTCACCTCCCAGCACAGATGTCATCCATGCACTGCATAATTTAAGTGGGTTCAAAAGCTGATTAGGCAAATTAACTGAGGACAGGGTTATCATGGGAGGGTAAGCCCCAGAATGATGAGATAACTTCTGAGTCAGGATTTTCTTCCCCTTGAAAGCAAAGGAGTAGGACCAGATTCCGCCCTCTCTTTGTGATCAGTCTCCGAGCATCTGCTCTTGGCCACTGTCACAGCCAGGATGCAAAGGACGATGGGTTGGTGTGACCCAAATACAGCCCTTTTACCCTTCCCTGCACAGCTGCCTCTCCAGGGACTCCCCACCTTCCCCGCAAACCACGGCACGGGCACAGCGAAGGATACATCGTTCTAGGTTTTATGCTTACTGACCCAAGCTCTCCCACAGATTTCACTCCTTGTTTGAGAAATGGAAACATAAATGATCTGAGCAACTTCAGGCGCATTAGTCCAGCCCCCAGAGTATACAAGGCTTTAGTACAAATTTGGAAGGAAAGAGTCATTAAAACCACAGAGCTAAATAGAAAATGACATGAAATGCAGTACAGGAGATGTCAGACTCATCTCATTTTAGGTGCCGGACAGAGGAAATGCTGTAGATCTCTTCTCTCCATGCTTCAGTAAGGTGTCTGATCCAGTGCCTTGTGGGAAATTATTAATGAGGACAGGGATTAATGGGAGAGTGGAAAGTGCACAAGGAACTTGCTAAAGAGGAGCCGACAGCTTGGTGTGCTGCACGTGGTGGTGTCTGGCTTACAGGAGATCGGTCCCGAGGACAATTGAGTAATTTGGTTCCTGACCTCAGCACAAATACTAGGAATACATGAGTGACAGCGCGGGGAAGCACCATCAGTGTAGAGGAGGGAGGATGAGGGCCTCTGATTGAATTGCTGGTGGGATTTATCTGCAATACTCTCTACTCTTTTGGTCTTCTCCTGAAGGCAAACTCAAAGAGGGAAAGGGCAGGAGAGGACTCCGCTGCTGCTGTAGGGAGCGGAGCACCCATTTGTTGAGAGGAGACACGGAGAATGGCTTCCTTGGCCTGTTAAAAAGGAGGTTAAGAACACGTCAGGGAAGGAGAAGAGTTCTTTAGGTTAAAGGACTATCTTTGCAGAGGAAAACTCACTAGAAACTAGGCAGTAATACATTTAAGCTCAAAATGAGGAGACATAAAGACAGTTTAGGAATTAAGGAGGAAATCAACCCTCACAGTTTTAAGACAGAAGCTGATACATTAATGTAAGAGATAATTACGTGACCTGGTTGCCTTCAACAGCAGGCAACTGAATTGATCCAGGACATCTTTTCCATGAGATGGATGTAATTGATCCTTGTTATGGTCCCTGTGCCTCCCTGGGGTGGTCTCACAGGGGATCAAGCTAGTTTGCAATTCAGTTTTGTTGCATGACGCTCCAGTGACAGCTCTCCGGCCACTTGTCCTGCTCTCCAGCATGACCTCTCGCCACGGGGCGCCTTGCTACGATCAGCCAAGCAAGATGCACCTTCCAGTCATGTAGAAGAAAACGTGTTCTCCCGGCATGTTCCCTGTGAGAGCTCCCGGCAGGGTCCGTCCACCCCGCAGCAGCTTCACATGTGCCAGGCTCAGGCATATGAATAAAACATCTTTATGAGAACCTCAATTTTCCACTGTCTGAACCTAACCTCTGATAGCTGTCACCGGTTTCCCTCGTATGGTCAGCAAACTCAGAGTCGGAAGACTCAGAGTTCAAGGCTGAAGACACCATTAAGGAAAGGAAACAAAGCAAGGAGAGAGAAAGAAACCTCATGTCTCCAACCTCAGCTTTCTCCTCCTTTCGCTTGGGTTTCTGTTCCTGCTGAGGAATTTATACTCAGGCTCCCATGGTCTGGCTTCTTCTTAGGAAAAACAAACGTACCGTATCCCAATGGCTTCTTGGTGCTGTGCAAAACATAAATAAGTAAAGCTTTTGATGTCAGGGAAAGTTGGGGAGCTCAGCAGCCCTGTTTGCACAGCTTCGAAGTAAGGCGAGGCTTTTGCCGAGGTGGGCGGGCAGAAGATGCTGCCGGTAGGAGGAGAGAGGAGCCGAGCTCGGAGTGCAAACAGGAGCATGATGGGTTAGGAGCACTTGGGATGGAAAGGGGTCTCAGTATTGCGTCTTGTCCTCCTTGACACACAGAGCTGGGGGGAGTGGGGAGAAAAGACTGGGAGGGCAGCAGGGACTTGGCAGTGAGATGGGGATTGTCCGGGTCATGGGAAGGTGCCTCTGCCTGTATCCTCCATCCCCAGAACAATCATGATCGCTTGAGCTGCTTTCCAGTCCCTCCTGGTGTCATTCCTGCTTAGGAGGGACAAAGGGTGAAGGTTCCTGCACGCATGGAGCACAGGGATGCAGAAGGGTGGGCTTCTTGGACCATGGTTCACATTAGGGATACAGCTAGAGACCCCATTGCAGAAGGTGAGAGAGAGAAGAAACAGAAGGGAAGGGTAAATACTCTCCCAGCTCCCAGACCAACTCCCAGCCTGGCTTGGGGTCTCCCACTTGGCTTTGGGTCTCTCACGCCATGGAGAGGAACCACCATCTAGTTTCCATTCTGCTGAGAGTGGCATCTCTCTCCAGGCCTGCTCAGGGCTGGCCGGCGTGTGGGACCTCCTCTCAGGTCCCATCCCACCCCACCCCGATCAATGGGGAGTAACAGGTCTGTGACTGCGGCTATGGGGACCGTTTGCAATAAGAGTTTACTCTCCTTGCTGCCCCCCAAATGCTATGAGCAGCGGTCAGGCTGCACAGGAATGCATTGTCACTGGATCCTGTCATCCCTGGGAAAGCCAAAATATATTATGAAAGACCAGAAAAGCCATTTACAGACAGGTAAGCAGCCACGATGCAGGAGGGAACAGAGCAGAGGAGGTACACGCCACAGCAGCTGCCGTTTGGCTCAGCTTCTCGTTGTCGAACGTGGCAGCACCTCTTTATCATGTTTTCCAGCTCCCGAGCGTGTCACGCAGCGTTTGACACCCCTACGTATCGCTCCAGCACGTAAACTGCTGACTAGGAGCCGGCCCAGGGAGAGAGCTGCAGCCCAGAACTGAGCTGGTTTGAGTTGTTTTGGGTTCTGAATCACGTCCTTGATGAAAAGCAAAGCTTCAGCTGCCTCCTAAGTGGGGGTTGAAGGGAGTGATGGCTTTCTGCTGGGTATTAATCCTCGTGGCAGTAGCGGTATTCCCTCCACAGCTCTATCCATCACGCTGTCTGCTTAGATACCTGCTGGGGAAGGGGAGATGTAGGCGCAGATCTGGCCGCTGGGGAAACCTCCGGAGGGGAGACCAGCACAGACACCCGCCTCAAGGGCATCTGGGGGAGGTCTGCTAGCCGGCGGCCACAGGTGGGTCCCCACAACCTCCTTTGAAGCTGCTCCACTTAGTTTGAACAACTTAGTTTTCACTGGAGTTGGGATTTGAACCCAAATATAATCCAGAGCTGGGGAGCTTTTCCTCGCCGCTCCTCTTTTTGATCCGTGTTGTTTATAACTATATTTATCTCCCACAGGAAAGCCTGAAGCAGGGAGGGACCCCGAGAGCCCATCAGCCTCCTCTGTTCCTCCGCTGCACGACTTCTCTTCAGAAGCTGTTGTTGCTAAATGTACTCAGCCTTTCCGGGAAGGTCCCGCTCAGGCTGAGGCAGAGCTGAGCCAATTCACGTTGCACTTTTGTTTGCATCCCAGTGGTTCCGGATTGATCACGGAAGAGTGTGCTGTTTTTGCCATTTTTTCTTTGGTTTCTTTCCAGGATGCTGCCTACCGTCCCCCTGCGTTTGCTATAGTTTTCGTAACCTCGAGGTATAAGGAGATAAAACCGCTCCTAGCTCTGGTGCTGGAGCAAGGACATGGCAGGGGAGGTGCCACTCGTCCCACAGCGGTGGCACTGCGGCCGGAGCTGCTGTCCAAAAAATGGGGACAGACAAGAAGCATTTGCAGGGGCGCGACTGTAACACGAGTGGGGCTGCAGGGTCAAATCCAACCTTCTCCTTGATGCAAACGGTGGCTCTTGGTGATCCCTTCCTCTGGGGTTCGTGAGGGCTGTGTGTGGCCAATCACAGAGGGGGGAGAAGGAAGCCACCCTCCCACCCTGGCTATGTTCTCACCCCCCACCTCGCAAAAGCAAGCCTTGACCTCAGCCCGGTCAGTGACAGGGCAGAGAACCAGTGACACTGTTGCAGAGCTGGTGCCATCAAGAGGCTACAAGGGTTACCATCATCACCACCATGGTGATGACCGTGAGGGTCACCAATGTCCCATGGAACCGCCACAGGTTGGCCCAACAGAAAATTTAGCACTGGGACCTCTTGCAAAATGGGGCAGGACAAAGGTCTGGATAAATCTAGGCCTCACCTTGTCGTTCAAATGATTTTTGCATTAGACTGGGACACTAACGGATGGAGAATAGCTCTTGGAGCTCCAAGGCACCCTCAGCAACCAGCAAGGGTGGTATAAGGGCTGCGGAGATAATAGAGCCCATTGGCTCTACCTGCTGTCAATCAGCCAGATGATCCGCCTTCCTCACAATGGCTGCTGGGGGGGGGTGGGCACATATAAAAGCCTGGGCAGTAGCCGAGGAAGATCCTGGGTGGTGTGGTTTTGCTCCTGGCCTTCTGGATAGGAAAGGTTTGCAAAGTTTTTATGTGCTTTGGGGTGGGTTTGCTTGGTTTTTTTTTTAACCTTTCCTTCACTGATTGAGGGTAGCCTGGGGGCAATTTTGTATAATTGGGTTTCTCTGGGTGGCTGCTGTGGGGTGTCGGCTGCTGTAGTGCTCTTGCTTGTGGGAAAAGCTGCATCTTGTGCCCTAGGGGAGCCTCGACCCCACGGGTGGCTTCTGTGCTTGCTCCTGCCAGAGCCACCCCATTGAAAAAGCCGTGTGATGTTGTTCCTTGCAGAGAGCCCAACCCTGGGTGCGATGTGCTGAAGCCCGTGGTGGTCAGTGTGTGGATGGAGGACTTAGGAGGAGAGGAGCCCCAGGAGCCAGCTCTGTCCTACCAGGTGAGGAGTGTGTCAGGACCTGCTGGAGTTTGGGTGCTGCTGTGGGGTAGGGGTGAAGGGTAACAGTTCTGAAGGACTCTCCCAGCAGTTCTGTGGGGATCAGTTTAGTTGCCTCAAACACCTGATTGTAATCTGCTCCAGCTGGATGATGGATGGGTGGTGTGGGAGACCTGTGATTGAGCCTGAGGTCGCATCTTGAAGGGTTTGTCTGGTTCACAAGGCATCACTTTCACTGGAGGGCTCTTAAAAGTGAGAGTGGAAGAGCTTGCAGCTATGCACAACAAGGCAGCCACAAAATCACCTCTGGTCTCAGTTGAGGAATTAATGCCAAGAAGAGCGTTGCAGCCCTGTGTCTTC
Organism: Dromas ardeola; assembly: GCA_013398915.1. NCBI lineage: Eukaryota > Metazoa > Chordata > Aves > Charadriiformes > Dromadidae > Dromas > Dromas ardeola. The sequence continues at coordinate 95,361 of VYZM01008528.1, read as the reverse complement.
TTCTGAAGCGTGGAGCCTGAAATCACCCAAGGGCAGTTGCAAAGTCAGGCTCAGCCCCTGCGGGGGACCAAAACCTGTGGGCGAAAGGGGGAAATATCAGCATCTCTGGCACACGTGCCCGCTGGTGTCCAAGCCGCAGTCAGGGGGCTGGACAGCTGTTCAATATCTTCTCTGTGGTCTTTTCACGCAATAAAACCCTACAGTGATTGTAGATGATGGCAACATTATGCAAACTGCCATTTGCATAATCATTATGCAAATCGAGATGGATAACCAGCTTTAACCAGACTCAAGTTGCTTTCAAGTGCCTCTTTCTCAGCCTCACTTTAATCACTTAAAGGACAAAACTGCTAACTTTCTTCTTCTCTTGGTTAAGTGCGTCGCTGGGGCAGGGAGGGAGAGGAGGTGGCTTTGTGCAGGCACTGCAGTACCCAAGTGGCCTGGTGGGGTCACTGGTGGCTTTCACATCCAGAAGCCCCAGAAGGGCTGTCCAGAGCTCAAAGCCCTCGGCTTGAAACTGGAGGAGCCCAATACATGCTCTGCTCCATCCCAGCTTTCTGGAGACCTTTGGAAAGTCTCTGAGCCTTCTTCATCTGAAAGTACTTTGTGGGATTGTGAGGAAACTGCATAGGAAGTGATGGGATATTCAGGTACTGGTAGCAAGCTGTTCCTGTTGTGTCTGAGGGGTTAAGAAGTTTAAACATCTCCTGCTAGAAAAAAATATTTAAGGTACCCTTCCTGGTGTGGAAGGGACCAGTCCCAGAGCATCCCATCCCTTGTGCTGCAGGGGTGAGGGAGCTGGACCAGAGTGTGTTTGTCCCCTTCAGGAGAGCTTGCAAGGGGCAAGCACAAGCGTTGCATGCATCCATCTCCAGTGGTGCTCTTTTCTTTCCCTCTTTCTGTGAAACGCTTTCGGTGCAGTAACAGTTCAGTGGCTGGTGCAGACAGCCCCGTCCTGGGGAGCTGGGTGGTGTTAATTCATCGCTGGACCTTGCTGCTGGAGCGCTGCTACAGCGTGAGCCTCATCCCTTATGGGACGCTCAGGCTTGCCTTCCCTGTGCCGCTGTGGCTGTCCCTTGTTGCTCGCCCTCATCTCCCTTCCCTCTGCTCTGCCTCCTGCCAGCCCTGCCTTTCCTTTTCCTGCTTGCCCGTCTCAGATATCTGCCTGGGGTGTCTTCTGGGTGTGTGGCTGCTTTCCAGCTCTTACAGCCTCCATAACATGAGATGGGAGCATTAACTATTAGATGCTTCTCACTTTGTTTTCTTCAGGGAAACTCACAGTCATGGTTCTCGTAGACCAGCTCTTGTGTGCCCCATCTCTATTGGGTTTGTGATAGGCTGGGTCAGGGGCACGGGTGGCTTCTTGGTGATCTGCAGATGCAAGATGTGATGCAGCTGTGTAAAACCTCAGCTCTTCTCCCTGTCCAGACCCTGGGAGTCCTTGGGCAGTTTCTAACTAAGCAGCTGCTTTTATCTGCTGTGTGGTTAAGGGATATCACTGAATGTCCCCAGAGGAAACAGATTAGGAAGAGTGTAGGGCCACTCGGATAAGGACTTCTATCAAGTGGAGAGGCATCAATACATTATGGGGGAACATGAAGATGTCATCCATAGACCTCCTTAGTGACAGCTGCACAGGGCTTGGTGCAAACCTGCCTGACCCACCCTGGATGTGTTTTAGCATCTCCCAACCCAGCTGACACAGTGACTCAGGCTTCCCGCACCCACCTGCGAACTCCCTGGCCCCACGGCAGGGAAATGGGGGACAAAAAGGCTGTGGGGTGCCCTCAGAGCAGGGCTGGAGCAGCAGTGGTGGAGGAATTGGCCTGTGGCCCCCCAGATGGGGGATGTATGATGCTTGAGCAAGCGCTGTGGGCACACACCTCTGCAGAGCAGTGATGGACAGTAAATAGGGTGATAGTCGTCTTCATGAGTCCTGTACCTTATAAATGTTCCTGCTGTAGGACCTAGCTCCAGCATGACGCTTCCCTGCACGGTGCTAGTTGACACACTGGTGTCTTGGCCTCCAACTTGTAGAAGTATTAACCTCCGAGTTAACTAAAGGCATTTATACTAAGCAGGGCTATCAATGTGCAGGTATACAAGCCCTCCTCAGGGTCTGGACTCAAACAAAAAGGAGGCACGTAAGGAGAGCTTTGATTTGCTTAAATATGAGGACCGAGGTGACACAGCGTCTGTAGCTCTTCATGTCTGCCCATGAGGAGAAGTGCTGATGGGTTCGAATTGGCTGAATGTCTCCTGTGCTTATCAGTGTGTTAAAAGGAAGGGCTAAAACCACTCCTGTGGCAGCGAAACTGGAGGGGGTAGTGGCAAGGGCCGAGACCTTGGTAGGTGCACGGCAGTGCTGACCTGCAGGAGCCTGAGGATCTAAAAAAGTTGGGAGAATGGGTGAGAGCCTGCTTGAACATCATGAGATTTTGCTGGCAAACAGGGTAAATTGCTGAACCATCTGTTTGTGAGCTTTAGGGAGATGATTCAAGAGTCGGCGGTAGAAAGAGGGGCACTTCTTCGGGAACACTTTGTGTCTTGAAGAACAAAACAGCCCTCAATGGATGACTTCATAGAGCAGTGCCTGCACCCACCGCAGCCCAACCCGCTAACAAACCTCATCCCCACTGACAGAGGAACATTAATTACTGGCTGGGGGGGGAGAGGAGGGGAGAAAACCCGTGGTTGCCTGAAACAGGAGCGAATGTAATTTGATTGCAGCCCCTGCTTACTGTGTGGGTCTGGCAGGACAAGGCAGGATGGCTTGTGTCATACTCCAAGTGTTGTGGAACTGGGCTTCTTTTTTTTTCCTGTTGCATCCTCAGTAGTGATGAGGTGTAGGGAGGAGGGAGAAAACAGACAAATAAGTGTGTTGGCAAATGCTAAAAAAAGGAACGTGTTACCCAAAAATACATGTAGCAGCTGGAAGAAATCAAAGAAACTAACGGACTATGAATGACCAGAAGGGTCAAAGACAATAAGAAAGCACTTAAATAGAGCAGGGAATTTATTTCTGTGTCAAAAATGGCTCTGTCAGACAGATGGTAAAATTGTAAATAGCAGAGTGGAAAAGGTAGAGACACTCCATAGATATTCCAAATACAGAAGAAAGGAGGCAGGGAGGATATATTTGCCACAGACAGTGGCATATAAAACCAGCCTGTAAACTGGTATATAAAACCCAGCGTTTGTAACGCAGGAGGCTTCATGGCAGCCTGGAGACCATCTAATGCTTGTGAACCTGAGTGCAGAGCCCTAAAGGAGGCAGCCAGGCACATCACCAAACTGCCACTTCCTCCACCCAGATCCTAAAAAGCTGGGAGATTCCCAGGGGCTGGAGGGATCCCAGCATTATTGCAACTCTTTGGGAAGAAATTCGGTCACCCTGAGGTAAAGTCATGGGAAAATCCATTAGAAATGTTACTGGTGAAGGAGCAGGCACTGGGAATACCTTTGCGAGTCAGCATGGCTTGGTGAAGGGTAGGTCAAACAGAACTGGGGTCTTTATGGCAGCTTTCTGGTCTGGAGGCATCCACATGGCTATAGGGCATTAAAATTTGGGTGTATTAAGATTTCTTCAAGACCTTTGGCTTAGTATCATTTGGCCTCTTTTTTGCTTCATGTGTATTGTGGAGAATTAAAAGGGTCCTTATTTGCTGGATGGGTCACTGATGGCTTTCAAAAATGCAGTTATTAATGGAGGGATCAATGAATGTTTCTGTTGGGATCTGCTATGGTTTCTCTTTTTGGATCAATGTCACTTAATATCTTGAAAAGGAAAAGGTAAAACTGCCGGTGTGCTGTGAAGGAGGCGTGGTGAGGGGGAGCAGATATTGAGCAGAAGAGGCCCTGGTGGCAAAGATGGTATTGAATAATCCCATCATTCAATAGCCAGGGCCACACAAAGCTGCTGGGAACCAAGAAAAGCCAGTTTATTTATATGTTACATGCACAGGGCAAAAGATCAACCTTTAAAATGGTGAGTAATCAAAGGGCTCTGCCGTCAGCATGGATGACTGCCGCGGGGGCTCCTCTCGACACTGAGTAAGCAAAGGACCGCTGGGGTCCCAGGTGACCCTTTCCAAACAGTTGGTGCCCTGGGTCTGAGCTGTGGGGGGGTTTCCAGGATAAGCCTGTCTGTTAGCTGCAATCAGCATTATCTGTAATAACCGTCGTTATCATTGTGGCTAATGGCTCATTATCCCCTGCAGAAGCGGGTCAAGTGAGATGTTCCAACAAGCTGGGAGGTCAAGCCTGGAGCAAGGTGTGAAAAGCAAGAGGTGAGAACGAGTGAGACTGATGGGCTGGTTCTGTTGTGTGATGTGTAAATGTGGGAACTGGGGGATTTTTGGGGTGGCTTCAGGAGGACGGCTGGCCCAGAGGACAGCCCTGACGTGGCCGCAGGAACTCTGCTCTGTCAGCATCCCTGTACGGGCCCAAGGCGATACACGGGTCTAGCGCCAGCTCACTTTGGATAACACTTTGTACTGGAAGGCGACTAATCATTGAAACAAGCTGTTCCCGTTCCCCTGGGAAGCAAAGAGGCTGGTCCCCCGAGTCACCCATCTCTCATCACAGCCGTGATTCGGAGGGGCTGGATGGGGCGCTTCCATGCATTATTCTTTAAGATGAAAATAACTAAATAACCCTCCAAGCCCCCTGCTCCCACACTGGAATCGCAACTGGCCATGAATAATTTATCTTCAAATAATTAATTATTCAGCTCACTTCTTCATTAGCTGAAGAACCTGAACTCAATTAGCTGCTTACCTCCACAAAAAACCCAACTTGTTCTGAAGCAAATAAATAAAATACGAGCAGCTCTTAAAAAATAAAAATAAACCAACAACAAAAAGAACTCCCATCCACTGGTGACCCTTTATACCAGGTTCCCTGAGGACCTTTCCAAGGGTGGTATTCCCACACTGCTGCTCACCCATGGTGGTTGAATTGGATCAAGGCCCCTCCGTGCTCCCATGGACATAGTCCCTAAAAGGCTGATCTAAGCCAACTGGGATGGGGTTGACAGATCACTGGGGAGTCTGGTTAACCTCTCCCAGCCCAGCATCCAGAGCTGCTTTATTTAAACTGGCATACACTCACATGGGGAGATCCTGCCTTCTTACGTCCTTAAAATATTGTTATATTGTGGTTGTGTATCCTCATGCTTTTCAAAACTTACTCTTTGGGGTGAGACTTGCCCTGTGCCGTGGTGATGGTGGTTCGTAGCTGGCAGCAGTAACACCATGGCCAGGGCCTTCACCGCATGAAATCTGCGGAACCGGTGTGCTTGCCTGCCTTGGTTTGTCACTGCCTGGTCTGTGTGAGCTGGTCCAGTGGCCTGTAAGTAACACAGCTGCTCTGTGCTATGTGTCTTCTGCATTGGTGTCTGCGCACCGGGATTAGTTCATCAGTAATGTTGCGCCTGGAGAGCAATGTCACAATGTGACTCATTGTGGTGCTGGCTAGCGTGAGCTCCGGTTGAAGTCATTTGGGGAAAAAATGATGGTAATAATCAGCTGTGCACAGGTCATGGTTTCCTTGGTGTCGGAGCAGTTCATCTGTCTGCTGTGAGCAGACAGGTGGGCTGGCCCTCCTGCGTGGGTTACAGACGAGCAGAGGTTCTCAGCTCCGCTCTCTGGTGCTTCACGCTTACGTGGCCATCTCAATCCTGTCTGTCTATGCTTTCACTTCAAGGGGCAATATCATCTCTGCCACACCACACTGAAAGGTTTTGCTGGTGTTCTGTAACTCCCAACACACTCAGCTGTGTTGTCCTTGGCCTTGCTCTTTCTTTCCTCCTCCATTCAATATCAATCCAGGCTCTGAGGTCAATCCTTTTTTTTCCCCCCCTTTGTTCCACGGTCTCTCACAGCTGGAGCCTGTCACTTGGGTTGTGCAAGTCATCCCGATTGCTTTCTGTGGAGAAGTCTCCGTATAACTCTCTGCAGAGGTGGAGCACACATCTGCCTTCTCCCCTCCTCCAGTTGCTCAGAGGCCTCTGCTCCAAGAGTTTCCACACCAGACCTGCGATCCACTTGCAGCTTTTAAGATCAGCTGCGGCGGACTTGGCAAGGAGGAAGCCAGAGATGTGTCGGGGATCCTTCCCCGGGGGCGGCGATGTCTGATTTCTCATCTGTGCGTGCATCCAGGGTGAGGTCAGCCAAGAGGAGCTCCAGACTGCAGAGGCCTCGGGTGAGGGCAGGACACTGGATGCACCTTTTGCTCCCGTGGGAGAAGGAGCCTGGGGAAGGGCCAGAGCTGGGACACGCTCGTCAGTTGTCTGGCCACTAATTCCTCCTCTTCACGGCAGGTTTGGCAATGCTCAGTGGTCCATGGCTTGCAGCTTCTCTCTGGCAGCCTGTTGCAGAACCTCACAAAGCCAAGCCAGACTGACTAACAAACTAAAAATTGGATTTATTTTTTCAAGATGGTAACAAAATCAAACCAAGGTTTACTTTAACTGAAGCCACTTTGCGACTCTGACAAATGTTAACAATCCACAGGTACAAAATGTTGTTCAAGATACTACACAACCAACTTAAGAATACTTAAGGCTTATGGCTGATGGCCCAAAATGTGCAATCCCTCACCTGATAAGGGAGGGCTCTTAACCTCCCAGAGTTTCTTTGGATGGTGTCCTGACCCAAGGGGAGAGTCCCTGACTGCAGACCTGCTGTTCTGAGGAGGACTGACTCAAGATGGCTCTCTGGTGAGGTTCTGTCTATACCGTAGTTGAACCTGATATGGTTGTGTAGCACCCCTGAGGTCCCCAACTTCCTCACCTTTTGACCAAAACACGTTTGTGCTGACCACCGCTCTGTGTGACAAGAGCTGTGGTGAGAACTTTTGTCGGGGTGGGAGCATCTGCCATGCAGCCCCTAGGCTGCCCAGCGTAGCCAGCCTTTCGGTAGCTGGAGGAAACACCTCGGTTTCAGTGACTGGTGGATTGTGTGGCCATAGTGGGCTGCTGCAGCTCAGCCTTGGCAGTGCGGGGTGCCCTGGGATGCCCTTGGCCGTAGGGGTCCTGACCAGCCCCCACGCACCCGCTGGGTCCCTGTGTGCTGCAGTTCTCCCATGTGCCGGCCATGCCTGTTCCTTGGCACTCATGTTGCTGGGTGAGAAATGAGGTGGATTCAGCTGACTTCTTGTTTGGATTATTTCTTTAGATACCCTGTGCCTCCAATCAGTCTCTTATTTTCTTCCGCTGCAAGATGTCTATGGTTTCCCTGCTGCCATCAGGGTTTCAGGCCACTCGGGTGATCCTGAAACTTGGCAACACAGTGTTTCGGTTGTGCTTATTGCCATATCAAACCTCCCATCCCCTGGTCACCAGCATTTAACCCTGCTTTCATCTCCTGCTGCCTGCGGTGGCAGCTCCTCTTTTTTTCCTCTCCATATTCTGTCTGAGATGCAGATTTGCTTGAGCCCGCTTTGTCAGCTCCGCATTTCTTCTGTGTTTCTGCTGACCCTAGTAAGAGCTATGCATGCTTTGTCACGCTCCTTTTTTATTTATTTGTATTCTTTTGCCTTGTACCAGAGCCAAAAGGGCCTCGGAGTCAGTGCTGCTAAGTTCTGCAGCTGGATGCTCTGTACACCCTGTACCTTTTGTGCATGTTCATGCAAAATTACCTTCTGTGTCCTACTTTGGGCGATATCCCCGGCTGTCGTCTAACTTTGTATGATGCAACCCACACCTATTGCAAAGCCTTCGCTAGAGGCTGCAGGTGGCTTTCTGTGTATGTGTCTCGATCTGCTGGCCGTATCTTTGTTTTTATCATACACGCATTGGCAGGTTGTAATGACTGCTTTTATCTGGTCTCTTGGCAATCTCGGAGAGTCTGCTTCTTCAGACGGCTTTTGCAAATGCTAACTTCTGTTACCTCAGTGATCTTCCTTCTTGCATTTCATCTGGTCGAGATTAGGCTGTGTGCTGAAGGATATGCATCTTGCAATTGCCTTCATTATCAGATCTCATGGGGTTCTTCACTGCTTGCTTTTTCCAGGGCCTTGCATTTTCTCATGGGGAAACTCTGCTCTGCCTGGTGGACATGAGGACTGGGGGAGGAGGGCTGTACGTCTGAGACCTGGGAAGGAGGAGGCAGAGGTGGGGGAAGGCTGGAGTGTACCCTGTCGCTACCTGCCTGGTAGCAGAACCTGAAGAATCGGCAGGGTCGCTTTAGGGGGCTGTTGAAGTCATGACATGGCTGCATCGATGCACCTCTGCCCCTGGTTGGAGCTGCCCCCAGGCTTGGGGAGGGGTTGGTGCGGCTCCCAGATAGATGGGGCATCCCTGGAGAGATGCCTCCGCAGCACCAGTGGAAGCCGCTTACTACATCTCCTCCCAGGGGCCGGGACAGCTTTCCCACCACCCCCTTCCTCTATTCAGCCCCTTCATGGGGGGAGCGTTGCTGCGAGCACCAAACCCCCTCCAGGGTCCCTGTTCCTGGGGTCAGCAGCGTGGTCCAGCCGGGTGTTTGTGTTGCCAAGCAACCCATCTCCCACCGCTGGGTTTCCATGGTGATGGAGCAGGGGTGTGTGTTGGGGGGGAGGGGGTAGAAGTCTGAGCAGCTGCTGCTTTTCACGGGGCCGCACCCCTGCCCAAAAGCTTCGCAGGGGCCTGCGGGCATGGGGATGTAAAGGCTGCAGGAGCTCCCTCTGCGGCATGGGGAGGGGGCAGGGGTGCGCGGGTGGGTGCACATGGGGGAGCAAGAAACAGGTGACCTTGGTGGACCATCAGACCCATTCAAGGGGGGGTTCAAGAAAGCCGCCTGGAAGGCTCAGAGCTTGACCAAACACTACTGGGTGCCTTTGAATGCGTAGCAGGGAGTCACTGAAGGCTAAGACAGCAGAAGTTGGGCAGGGAAAGGACCGCGTGAGCCTGTGAGGCAGACTGGTGTTTGATCGCTGCCGTCTTTGCTGGGCACGGACTGCTCAGGCTTCCCTGTCCCATGATGCCAGTCTGTGTCTCATTCATAATTACTGGCCTGCTTGGCACACAGTGTCCCCCTGCTCTGGCCGGTGGATGCGCGGTGAGCGCTGGTCAGCAGGGGAGAGGAACACCCCGTGACTTGTTCTCCTTCCAGTTGGCTGAAATCTCAGTGGCAGCACCCTATTTCTAGCGTGCTGCGGTCAGTCGCGGACGTGCTCCTTGGCAGCCTCCACCACCAGGTAACCCTGGGCATAGGGCACCATCCAGAATTGCTCAGCACTTCTGGGTGCTTTGGCCACTTTTTTGGCTGCTCTGAAGGCAGCTTTTCTCAGACCGTGAAATCTGGTTTGGTGCAGGGCTGTTGGCAATATGGCTCTGTGGGGATGAGATTGGAGCAAGCACAAGGAAAGATGAGGTCCCAGATGGGTGATGAGGATTAGAGCAGGAGAGAAAGGAGGAACTTGTGCTCATGCTCCATGCCAGGAGTATTCAGCCTTGTTCAAGAACAGTCCCCACTCTTTCTGGTCCAGGAAATGCTGGGTTTACTCTCCTAATCCCATTAGGAACGTCAGGGACTGGAAGGACAAGTGTGCACGGCAGCTTGGCAGCTGGATTGGGGCTGGGAGCTTGGGGCGTGTGTGCCAGAGGGGGACCAGGGGGATTTTGCATGACAGCTGGCTGTCCTTGCTGCCCCTTTGCTTTGGAGAGGGCACCTGCTGCCCTAACCCTCAGTGGCTGCTGACCCCTGCCCATCCCATCTTATCACCCTTCACCCCCTGGACAAAAGTGCACAAAAACCTCCCTAAAAGCAGATAGTACGATTAGGGTTTGCATGAAGAATGTCTGTGGGCAAGACTTCCAGTATTAAATGGTAACGGGTCCTCCTTCCACGTAGAGGAGGACCAGGGCATGTTACAGAAGAAACCCTAGAAAGCTGGCATCTCCTGTAGGTAAGAGCTGCTGGGCAATGAGACTGGAGGGGAGCCTGGGACATCTATTTTGTGCTTCTGCTGCCATGGGCACAATATCTCCCGGCCCCTTTCATGCGCTGGCTCCTCAGGCAAAGTCTCTGATTGCAATGCCAAAGCTGGATCATGGGAATAATTGGACATTTCCTTCTACAGTTATTCACAGCCAGTTTCTGCCCATTTGTCCTCGTGCCAGCATTGTCTTCTGGCTTCAACAGCCCTTCTCTTCTGTGTGTTTAGACCCCGATGTATTTATAGCTGACAGTGATACTCCCTCTTGGCTTTTGTTTTGCTAACACAGGCTCCCTCCCCATGGTCTCCCTCTCTCCTTAACATAGGTGGCCAGATCCCAGGTTGTGTCTCCTCCCTACGCCAACATTTCTCCTTAATCTACACGTGGGATGTGCTTCTCCCCTCTGTGTACCCAGACTATGTTAGTCTTATTCAAGGCTATATGGCAGGGTTGTCTCGGAATCCTCCTTCGATCAACCCAGCCCTTTTTTCTGAGGGACTGGCAAAAATGCAGAGAAGAATAATTTTAATCCAAGTACCTGACCTTACACCTCATGCTGTTACGCTACAATTTCATTCCACTTCTAGGGTACTCAAGCCTTGCAGTACAATATCCCATCTTCCTATTTTGCAACCAATCTCATCTGAATTTTCCCCTTGGGAACAAGGGCTCTGTTCAAAGTGCTGAGCAGGCTTGGTCTCGCTGTATGCCTCAGGCAGACTGAGAGAATTTTATTTTAATGATCAAATAAAAGGAGGATTTCTACATGGAGGCGATGGTCCTCTGGTGCTGCCGTGGTCATGGGGTGGTTCCCCTCTGCAGATGTTCTGGAGCTTCCTTTGAGGTGTGGTGCCTGGTGTCAGGTTGGCGAAATTTCTCATCTTTTTGCCTCACTGTTACTGCCTCCCTGTCTTTTCTCTGTCCCAACCCATGCGATGTTTCTTCTTTGTATTCCTGTAACCTTCCATCTTCAGGTGCTTTAAGTCTGTCCAGGTGGATGAGAACAGTTGATCCTGCAGACAAAGGGGATGTGGTAATCCACTTAGTCTGCCGCGATCTCCCCTTGCTAAGCCCTCGTAATGTTGTTTACTTACTTTCAATTAGCCTTGCTGGCTGAATCTGCTGTGAAGCCTCATCCTCTACAAGATCAGATTAATGGGCTGGTGTCTCGTATTTAAATACAGCCCCCACATGTGCTGTACGCCAAACTAATAATACTTTATCTTGATGTAATAAAAATAATTGCCAGCAGAAATGCTTTCCCCTGTGCCTATTCTTCACCACTCCAGGGAATTGCTCGCTCCCGTCTCCTGCTTCCCTGTTCCACTTCCTCATATGTCTCTTGCCTCCATGGGCAGCTTCACCCTGGTTGAAAACTGAGGTCAAGTAGTGCTAGGATGTGCCCTGAGTTATCCTTTAATCTTTTTCCTTTTCTCCTCACATAACAGCCCTTGTTCTTTCTCTCTTTAAGCCAGAAAGGTTCTGAGGCTCTATAACTAGCTATTTGTTTCAATACCTTTTTTGCAAGGTCTAACTCTGACTTGATGCAATTTCCACTTTGTTGAAAACTTGGTGGCCTCCGTGACCTCCATCCCAGGACTCCTCTCTTCCAATCTGTGCAGGGTCCCTGCTTCTTCCTAACGCTTTTCTTCAAGTGACTGCTCAGCCCATTACCTTGCAAGCTCTTCTGTGCAAGCTTTTATTTTTAGTTTGTCTTCCCCCTGCTCAGGACTTCTTGTGGCTCCAACACCTTTTCACTTGATGCAATTCTAGGCATCCTGTGTATCAGTGTCCACGACCTCTCTCCAGCTGACTTCACTAACCCCAATTCCCTTTGTTTCTCAGTGTCCACTCTGCTTGAAATCAAGATCTTCAGTTGCAGGCTTACTTTCATTTGTTCATTCACTTAATCAAAAGTTGATTTAGATCAAAGTATTCAATTTGGGGCTCATGTCTGCAATCAGCCCTTCCATAATATCCACCTCTCTCACCAAAACTAAGTCTAAATAATCATTGCCTCATGGGTTCAGGTGAACGTAGACCTGCCAGCTGTCCCATCCAGCTTTGTCTGCTCTATGGCTGCAAGCAGCATCTGCTTTCCAGACCCACCTCTAGACCAGAGCCATTGAAGTGGTTTCCACAGGGTAAATGATTAAAGTGCCCCAGCAAGAATTGCTGCTTTATCTCCCAAAGAGGAGGTCTGCTGCATGAAGAGGTCACAGCTTGTTCCCCGTATTCCCAGCAGTTCCTACAAGGAGGATTAACCCAACCTGGTTGTTCAAACCACGTTTTCCTTCTCACCCCTTCGCGTTATTCACCTGTCCCCTAACATGTGTCTCCTCATTGGTCTCCAACGGGTGTTTGGAGAAGACCATCACTGCTCGCCTTGCACGGCAGCCCAGTGTCCTCGCATGTGAGCAACCAGCAGCTGGAGGGGTTGGTCCTTAGGACTTGCCCAGAGCTGAGCTACCCCACACCTCCCCATCCAACCCCTGTCTGCAGGTGCAGGGTCCCCTTGCCAAAGCTGAGCCTGGCCTTGGGGAGACAATGTTAATTCCTCAATTTTCAGGGCTGTTTATCTCAGAGCATGAGGGAGCTGGAGGTGGGCAGGAGGCCAGCGGGCACAGCCCAGGCAGGGGACTGGAATTAGGTGGTGCTCTTTAATCCAACAGAGGTGCCCCCAGTTCAGTGCGGGGTGGTCGAGGTGGCTGGACTGGACTCTGCAGATGGAGGCACCAGACTGCTGACTCTTAGGACACTTGATTATTTTTGACACAGCCTTCCGGCCCCCCCCCCCCCACCACCCGCGAAACA
>VYZM01008528.1:62430-82618 GCA_013398915.1 Dromas ardeola | reverse complement strand
CCCCAACCCCGAGGAAACACTGGTATAATGAAATGCGTATCTCGGGGAACTCATCCAGCAGGCGCTTGCTCTCACAAGGCTTGGTTGACTGGATCAATCTGACCTCCTGGGTCAGTGTGACATACGATAGAAATGGCCAAAAGAGCAAAATCGAGCTGGGAAGGTTGTCAAGAAGGCTAGAAAGGAAATCTTGTGCTCAGCTTTTGGTTACTTGTGAGATAAAGCTGAATTTTCAGCAGCTCAGGGCAAAATGTAATTTTCTGGTTGACTTTACTTGCAGTCCACCTGACTGCTCTTTTCCCCCTTGCTGCTCTGCATCCAAGATGCCTGTATCCCTGTTCCCACTTCTGCATTCCAACTGCCATCCCAGACCCTTGGAGGATCGCACCTGAGCCTGACAAGCAATCACTGTCCCACTATGGGACTGGATGCAGCTGGGACCCAGCCACTGACCACCCTGGGAGCTGCCGGAGCCCTGCGTGCCAGCACGTGCCGGGATGGAGTCTGCCAGGGAAGCACGTGAAAAGGAGGGACAAGGAAATCATGGTAAATAGGAGCTGACTGCCCAATAATTGTGGACAACAAGGCTTTTCAGCAGGGCCATAAATCAATGGCAGATGGAGACACAATGGGTGGTGGTTATTGATTTTTATTTATTTATTTATTTTTTGTCCCCTCCGTTTGCTGCCCGGCAGAGTGGAAAGGCTCTGGAGGCAGCACTGCAGGGACTTTCTATCTGCTCGGCAGCTCGCCCACCTTCCCTCCTCGCTCCTGGCTGCTGTGCAGGAGGGCAGCTCTCATGGGTGGCCAGCGTCAATAACATCCATCCATGGAGCCTCCTGCATGCATTGCTGTGCCCAAGCCTGGCTGGGCATCCCTGGAGCTGCCTTTGAGCCTGGGGGGAAATTGAGGCTGGAGGCAGAGGTGGGGATGGGGCTAAAAAAGGGCGGACCACAGGTCTGGCCAAAGTCCCCTCTCTTGCTGGAGCAAGCCACCTCCACACTGCCACCATCCGTGTCACCCAGCCAGCAGCTTTCTCACCCCCCTGCTGATCATCTCTGACTTGCCGTGTTTTTCTGATGAATGCATCAGTCCCTGTTTCTTCTTCTCATCTCTCCCTCTACCACTTGCAGTTCTCAGATGTGATTTAGGGGGGCAGCTATGGGGAGAGGCACAAACCTTGCATTACCTGGGGGCTGACCCAAGGGCTACCCTTCACGCTCACAGTTACCAGCGGTGCCAGGGGAAGGATGGGGTGTTCCATGGACAAGAATAATGCCATTAAAGGAAATCCAGCCTACGGGAGTGGGCATAGCTGTGGGTTTGTGGCTGGACCGAAGTGCTAGGAAATAGGACTTTTCTCCCTGCTTAACCTTAATTCTTAAGACCTTCCTTTCACTTCCCGTGCTCTTGGGTGGCTCAGCTCTTCAAGGAGAGTCTTTGTGCAATGTCTGTGCAGCACTTTGGGCAACGAGGGGCTCCCTTGCCCTGGGCACTACAGAAACAGTGAGGGTGTTGCTATCCTCTGGCTCGTGAAAGCAACGTTATCCACATGGGGGAGAGGGGATAGCATTTCAGTAATGGCTTTCTTTCCAGGATGAAAAGCTCTGCCATTAGAGCTGATCTGGGCTGTATTTTTTTTTCCCTTCCCTTTTGTTCAGGGCTGCACAGAGCACTTTGGAATTCATAAACCGGTAATTTATTGAACAAGTCTTTGGAGAAGGGAAGTAATGAAAACTGCCATATAAATTACGGGAGCGTTCGGGATCCTATTGCTGGCGGGAGCACAGTGGCTCCGTGGCCGCTAATGGAGCCAGTGTCTACATCGAGGCAGACACCTCGCAAAGCCGTGCCAGAGGTGGGTGGAAACGGGATCAGGGCTACCAAAAACAAAGGAGGAGCAGCATCCTTGGGAGATGGAGCCATGCTTGCTGCGGGGCGGAGCAAGCATCTCCTGCAGAAATGCCGTTCACCTGTCCTGTAAGGGGTTGGGGATTTACTGGCCCTGTAACGTCAGCAGTCCCTCGCACAGAGGGGCTGTATGGGCCTTTTTGTTGAGCCAATCTCTCCTTTTTTCCCCTTCTTCTGTATCTTTCGCCGTGAGCAGAGCCCCTGCTGTTCCTAGTATCGGCCGGGTCCCTCCTGGTCCACAGTCTGCAGTGACGGAGGGTGCTGGCTGCGATGCCCTCGGAACAAGGAGGAATTACGGAGCTTTTACACACGCGGTGACCAGCGGGCGTGATGTGAGATCCCGCTTCTAGCCTGCAGCACGTGGGCTGCATTTGAACCTCCCCAAAGCTTTGGGTTCAAAATTCTAGCCCAAGGTTGTACTGCAGAGCTCTGGAGGCGTCATGGGTGACAAGCAGATAGGCAGTGCTGGCAGGAGGCAGTGTTCCCTCTGCAGGGCACCGTCAACAGGCTGTGATCTTTCTGCTGCTCTTCATGTCTGTGCCACACGTGGCAGCCTGTCTGTGCCCTCACAGGCTGGGAGCAAACCCTTGCCACGCTCTGCTGCAGCTCAGGTCACCCTAGTCAGCCTGCCCAAGGGAAGGTGGTAGGATCTAAGAGTTGGGTTTGGTTTCTGAAAGTCTGACCCTGCTAAACCCTCTGCGCACACGTGCTGTGGAGCAGAAACCTTTATCGGGGATGCTTTCGGAGGAGCTGGGAGGCGGGAAGAAGTGAAGCATCAGCTGTGCGCGGGGCTGTGGAAAGCAAGGGGCGCGCGTAGGAAAGGTGGTGGGGGCTGGATTCACGTGCGAGCCGGTGCCAGGGACACCTGGCAGAGGTAAAATTATTGCAAGGCACAGCGTTTTCTGTGTCTCTGGTTAATCAGGGTAATGGGCTGTTCACCTCCAGGTTTTGGCTCCCGTTCAACACTCTGTCCTTGCAAGGCCGTTGGGGAACAGGGTCGGGGAAAGGGGGGGAACAACCCTTGCTGGTGGGGTGGCAGCGCAGGGGCTGCCCGTGGGTGCTCCTCGGGGGTGAGGCTGCCCTCAGGGGCAGCAGGAGTTTGGCTGCCAGCTTTTATAGTTACTGGAAACTCCTGTCTGGTTCCTCCAGCCCAAAGTACTCCATGGTCACGGACACACGGTCTTGCTCCACATCAGCAGCGAGATCCTGAGTGAGAGGGAGCCAAAGCATTAATACAGGGTCGTTGGGGTTTTCCTCCTGCTGTGCAAAGGCAAAAGCCCGGTTTTTGGATCATCTGATCCAAAAAGCTTTTAGGAGACCCAATAGATGTGGCTTCTTCCCCACGGCTGTCAGAGGTGGTCACTGCTGAGCCCACTGTATGTCTCTTACATCTGCATCTCTCTTTGGTCCCAGGGAGGAGGGAGGTTTGGCTGAGCGCTCCCAGCCAGAGCTGCTGGGGGGCCGTGCGTGATGCTGAGCAAAACGCTCGCAGGGAAATGCACCCGGACCCCGGCTCTGCATGGAAACTCGTTTTGGGTTAAAAACGGCGTTTCAGTGAATCCTGGGAAAGGAGAGATGGTGAGGTTTGTACCTGAGCAGCATAAATAAATGAATTAATGAATGGATTAAATGTAAATTGTGGCAGCTTTAAAATGAAAGTCATAGTTTCCAAAAGTGCTTTTAACCGGTACTTATTTCTGCAGCAATATAACTGCCAGCAAGAGCTTAATTCATTATCACCAGAACAAAATGAAGACCCTGTAAATTTGAAGTCCAATTTAATTTCCCCAGAAAGAGCTTTTTTTTTTTTTTCAATCTTCCTTTCCCTTTCCCCTCTCTCTCTCCCTCTCTGCCCAAGGAAGGAGGATTTCCATCACTTAAAGCTGTTGTGCGCCTCCTGCGAATGGGGTTTTCTCATCCTGCCCAGCCGCGGGCACCCACCTGCTGGGAGCGAGGTGGTGGCCTGTGGTGGGTCCGTATGTTGGGACTTTGTGCTGCACATCGGCCCTGCAAAATGCCGGTATCGCTTTGGAGAGTTCAGGCTGTAAACCAGTACTGGATGGGGAGGGAAGCAGAGGCTCAGAAGGAAACAAGTCGCTTGTCCTGGGTTGTCTTGGCTTCGTGGCAAAAGACAGGCGAGGACCTAAGTGCCCGAGTCCTAACATACTGCCCAACCCCGTGGCCATCAGCATAGTCCCAAAAGGGTTCGCAGGGGCCGTTGGTCGCCCTTGAGGCAAAATCATCCATGTTTGGGGACCTGCTGCTGGGAAGATCAGGGAAGGCGGAGGTCTGGCAGGGATGGAGGTGGCCACGGGTCAGCTCCAGTGGTGGAGCTGGGTCTGCTGCTGGGGCTCCTGGGGCAGAGCGGCTGCCAGAGGCAACTGAACCCTTCCCTGCCCGAGGGGCTCTGTCTGTAACCTAGCCCCTGACTCTCCATCCCCTCCAACCTGCCACCTCTTTCCCCTCAGCTTTGCTGCCAGAGAGAGGAGCGAGAGGGGTGGCTTGACTCCCTCAATTCCGTTAACAGCACGGATGGCGTGTACATGGGGCTGGGGTGTGTGTACGTGTGTGTGTGCACGCGTGTGCCTGCTCCCAGAGCTATAGAAAACCAGTAGCAGCACGTTTCTGCCCTAAAATGTAAGACAGACGCAGCAAATGGGGGAAGGGCCCTGATGCAGCAGCAAGAGCATGATGAGGCCTCTGGTCTCCATGGAGTCTTTGTTTATACTCCTCTCATTTCCCCATCTTCTTTCTTTTTCTTTTTTTGTTCTTTTTTTTTTTTTTTTTTTTAAGGGAGTATTTTTAGCATGTAGGAAAGAGAGCAGCGCACTGGTTTGCTGGATGCAGGGCAGTCAGGAGCAGATGGTGTACAAGCTTCTCACGCTGTGCTCCCTGTAAAAACACCTCCGTCTTGAGGCTACTGCAGTCCTGGGCTCCCCATCCTCCTCCTCCTCCTCAGCCCAGACCTTCCCTGGCTCATTGTCCCCATCGTCAGCTCCCAGAGCAGCTCTCAGCAGGGACTGGAGCGTGAGGCTGATGATGGTACACGAACCAGCACCTTGTGTAGGTGGGTCAGATGCTTTTGGAGGAGTAAAGGATGGGGCCGGTGTGCAGGAGAGATGTGGTGGCCCTTGGCCACCACCACCCCCTTACTCTTGCGGCTCTCTGTCCCCTCCCTGCACCCAGTAACCTTACGGCGTGGTGTGGTTTGGATGCATTTATACCAGGATGCCCTGCCGAGGCCGGCATCGTTCTGAGCATCACCTTGTTTCGCCACCACGGTGGTGGGTCCCTTCTCGGTGCTGCACCAGCAAACCTCCTGTCTCACTCGCCGAAAACCCGGCAGCAAAGGGAATCCCTCCGGGTGTCCGAACAGAGCAGCCATCTCTGCTTAGCTCCTCGGCGCGCTCTTGTTAGACCATCCCCATCGCGTCTAATTATAGATATTACACTCTATTTTCCTGCAAAGAATGACTTGCAGGGTGCTCCCGGAGTTCATTTGAAACATGAAATTACTGGTGCAGCTTTCATATGGGAAGAATCGCCGTTGTGACCTGCAGGTAATTAACGAGACGGTGCACGGCCAGCAGCCCCAGAGTAATTAGCGGCAGCAATAGGAGTGTTCTCCGTGGAGCCCCGTGCGCAGAGGCAGGCGCTTCTCTGCCACGGCCGCAGCCCCAGCACGGTGCCAAGGCTGGATGCGGCCGCAGGGGCATCCTGGTGTTGAGAAAACGGGTCTGCGGGGTTGTGAGATGGCTGCGTGAGAGCCACCAGGGTGAAAGCTCAGCGCAGGAGCCCCAGGGAGACACGGACCTGTTGTTCTCCGGCCCTCCCCTTGAAAATGCAGAAAGGAGGAGAAAAAGCATGAATGAAATGGGGGCTGTCGGGGAATTGCACCTACGGATCACATGTTTGCTGGGGTCTGCCCAGCACGGGCACGGCTGAAACATTCCCTTCCAACACTGAGTATTCCGCTCTGCAAATCAAATATTCAGTATAATATCTAAATATAATTAATTCATGTAATTTCAGCTTTTATACTATAGTAAAATATTCATTTTCAGATAGTATAAAGGTTGAGACTGCATCCATCAAAAATTAAGTAAAAAGGATAAAGCTTGAAATAAAACTTTTCCTCCCCGGTACGACGCTGGATGTTGGAGAGGTGAAACAAGGGAGTCAAAGTGATTTGCCGCGGTTTGTTCCTGGCAGTTTTGGTTCCTCCACTGGATGGCAAAGGACGGGCACAGCAGAGTTCCTTGTGCGGCGTCGCAGGAGGATGAGATCCCTCAGGAGCAACCTGGGTGCAGAAGTTTCTCCTGGTGGCCCTCATCCCCAGGAGCCTGCTCCATCTCTGCCCAAGGAGGAGGGTTTTGGTCCCTTTCCCACACAACAGAGTCGGGGGGATTTGAACCCAGGTCTCTCCCATCCAGGAGGAGCACTATCCCCTGGGGATACAGGATGCCCAGGAAAAAATATTCCCATGCAACACTTGAGCTAGACTTTGGCGTGGAAGGGAGCTGGAAGGGAGGACAGGAGGCAGACAGACTCTCCTGGATCTCTGCTGCCTTAACCAGGACACGTCACTGTTTCTCTTCACCACCTCCAGCCATGGCCCAGTGCCGCAGTGGGGATTTACTGGAGGTCTCTGGCCTATGGATTCCCACGGTCCGCGCAGGCTCACACGGGCTTGAAAAGCAAGGGCTTGATTTAGCCACAGACCCATCCTGGCGCCTGCCCTGGTGGCCAGTCCCCAGCTCGGGCACAGCGGTGTCGGTGTGATTTAGGCGAGCTGGGGACCGGGGCCACCCTCTGACCCCCGCGGCACCGCGCTGCGAGCTCCTGCCGAAAGATTTACCTGGGGGCACAGTCCTCTGGTCTGGCTCACAACTCAAAGAGCACTTGGAGAAGGGAAATGGGGAGGGAAGAGTAATGATTCCAGCCCGAAGGGCAGCGCAAGCTATCTCTGGACTGAACCTGGGACAATTAATACCTCCAAGATGGGCTTAATGGATTGTTTGAGATTCGGGACTGTGAAGTACAATCGAAAGCAAAGTGTTTGAGTATTGTTATAATTGTTAACAGGCTCCTTTTGAAGCACCGTGCAAAGAAACTGATAGACTTCAGCCATCAATAATATCGCTGGAGGAGAAAATTGAAGGGATATCTGCCCAATTAAATAACCTACAGGGTTGGGATTGAGAATCAATGTGGCATGAACGATGAGGTATGGACTACCGACGCTGAACACTAAATCCACTGCAGCCTCGGGTTTAACAAAGAGAGGGATGGGGAGGAATACTGCAGCCGTGATTGCCCAGGCTGCGCACATCGGCCTTGGCGTGGCCGGGGAACAGCTCGGCATCGCTGTCCTGCGGGCTGGGACACAGCAAAGGTATGAGATCTTCAGACATCTTCCCTCCTCAGGTAGGAGCGTGGGCAGAGGCAGGGCTGGTGGTGCGGGGACACACACGTGGGGACGGATCTGCATCCCTGGGAGCACCCACAAGTTGCTTGTTGATGGTAAGTAGGGACTGCTGGGAGACCAATATGTTATTTTGTGGGTATCTTCCTCCTCCTAGTTTAGGTTGGGTTGTAGGAGGCCTTGGGTGGCCCGGGGAAGCGGAAGGGAGTTTGCTGAGTCAGGTTTGAGTGTTTTAAGTGGACCTGTTGAAAACCAGCGAGGGGGAGAGAAGGGCAGGTGGCTCTGGGGATGGGGCAGGGCGTCCGCTGAGGACAAGGGACTTCAGCTGAAAATCATCAAATGTCCTGTTTGCAGTGAGAATGTGGAGAATAGGAAGAGGGTTTGGGGGAAGAACCGTGGATCTTTTTTTCTTCCCCCCCGAGGAAAACCCAGACTTGATCGCTGGTATCTGTGCGAATTTTGCAGGACATACCACTCACTGGCAACACTGGGACAACCGTACCCAAGCGTCACCAGAGCCACCAAGGCAGGGTGGGCCCTCTGTCTCCGTGGAAGTATGATCCCATCATCCGGGCCCTTTTCCAGCAGGGATTAAGGGTAAGAAACATCTGCGCTGTGTGGTTCATTCCTCCTCCTCCCATCTTCACCAAGACGTGCCCCGCTGCGGCGCGGGCATCGAGCTCCTCCTGCGGTGGGATGGTGGGCGGGAGCATGGCTGAATCCACGCTCTGCCCCTTTAATTTTTTTTAAAGGAGAAATTAATTTTGTCTTTGCCTAAGTACCCATCACTTTAAATTAACGTCTCTGATAGTGAAAATGACGAAGCAGCCAGGTCATTAGGCAAATTTTAATTAGAGGCTCAGATGGCCTTTACTAATAAGAAGCTACAATTCTTTCCCGATGTTCTCACTTTCCATCCACGGCGTCTTTCCGAGCCCACCCGAGGATGCCCTTTCCGTATCGCACCTCAGCACCTGTGTGCTTCTCTGACTGGGCATCCAAGCATGGAGTTAGAGTCTGGGGGGAGAGACGGAGGACTGTCGCTCGGTGCGAGGGATGCGGGAGACCCCCATTTCCTTGTGGACACCCATGGGGTTGACTCTGCTGTACCGGGAGCTGGTGTTTGCAGCAGCACGTACAGTGGTTGCAGTAGCTTGGGTGATGTCAGGGCATGGCAGGATTTCTCTCGGTACCACCGGAGAGGTGTTCCCACCCCGGCAGCCCCCTGGGGAGTCCCAGCCGCCGCCACTGGCGGCGNNCCCGGGGTAGCCCGAGCCGCCGCCACTGGCGGCGGCTGGGACTCCCCGGGGAGCTGCCGGGGTGGGAACACCTCCGTGATGGGCTGGCTTTATCATTGCAACGAGTCCACGCGCCCTGTGCTACCTCAGGAGCCTTTGCCAAGAGCAGGGAGAAGTTTATATAATGAAAGATTATTTATTGAGACTTTATGCAGAGAGTTAAGCTGCTCCTCCGTACGCATTCGTTTCCTCTATCCATTTGCAGTTGTTAAAAGGGGTAAGAAATTACCTAATGAACTGTCACCCCCCCGCGTTTTCTTTGTCCGAAGAGATGTGGGTTGGATCTAGAGAAAGCATGCCTGGGCTGGTTGTAAATCCAGCCTCCAGCCCAGCATAATAAAAGGCTCAGTCCATTCCCAGGTGAGCCAGGCTGGTCTTTTGCTTCCGTACGGCATGTCCAGGCAGGAGAAATACAGCAGCGAGCTCTCCCCGGGCCAGCACACGGCCCTGGCCGCAGAGAAGGGGGAAAACAGGAGGGAGGAAGAGAGGAACAAGTTTTTTTCTTCCATTCTTCGCTGATAACAGGATCAAATCTCCTCTCCTCCTGGTGTGACCAAGTCTCTGTGCCCTGCAGGTACACATGTTTTTGTGCTGGGTGATTTCACAAGTGAGATCCATCCATTAAGCTGCCGGTTCCAGTCACCACCCAGTGCAAAATAACCGACAAATGGGGCTCTGACCTACTTATATTTTATTCCCCTGTCGGTGCAACGCGGCTGGAGCCAGGCAAGGAGCAAGGCAGGGATGCTGGAAGGTGGCTACAGCGGGTCTGTGCCTGGATCCTGTTTCCTTGGGGCTGGGGGCAGAGGATGAGGGGGTGACCGGGCTCCTCCTCGCTGCAGCTGGTCCCGCACCGCCTGCGCAGAGCTACAGCGGCCACTCTGCAATTCCTTCACCCCCACCAAAATGCCGCAGGGAGGGAACCTGCCCTGGGAAGGGAGACGATCCAGGATGAAAGCAAGAAAAATCATCGGCTTTCATGGCAGAACTTGCCGCGTCCAATCTAGAGGTGAATAATTTCCTGCAGCCAGGAGAGCATCCCTTTCAGCCGTTCATCCCGAGGCTCCTCCGGGTGCTGCCAGCTGCTGTACCGGGCTCTCCCGGTACCGGACCTGTCCCTCCCCAGACCATGTTCCAGCCCCAGGACACGGGTTTGGGACCACATATGCCTCTGCCACGCTGACTTTATTATTCCCAGCACTTGACCATCCCCATGGATTCACACGCTGCTTGGAAATCCTCAGCAGGAACAGTTTTATTGACAGGAAAGGCGGTTTTCTCAAAATGGAAACTTCCCACAAGGAAGTGGTGCTTTCAATCAAATGTTGGTTGGGAGGGCGAAGGGAAGGGAAAAATATGTCACGGAGCATTTTGGCGAAGTGAAAACATCCTTGTTTCCACACATTTGGAAGGGAAAGCTTCAATTTTGCACCTCCAGGTGATTTTCATGCTGACATTTCTTTTATTCCATATAATCAGGCAGCTCTAAATATTAGAGTCTTGCCGCCAGAAGGAAAAATTTTGAGCGGCGTCTCCCCGCCTTTCCCACCTTCCCTCCCCTTTCCTCCCTTTTAGGCATTTGGAAATAGTGGAATTTCTCTCAGGCACTAGAAGTTCCACTGCCTCCTTGCCTCTGGCACAGGCTGAAGGCATTTTAAGCCTTCCTTGCACCCCAAAGAGCCACGAACCCTTGTCCCTTGTCCCATTCCTCCCACCCTTGTGAGCACCGCAGCAGAAATCGCACCCAGCTGAAGCCAGCTCGTGCCCCTTTTGAAGTGCCAGCGTGCGTGAACGTTCGACGTCTGGAGACTCGATGGTGGTGACCAGCAAACAGGGGAAAGAAGAAGATTTCTAAAGAAGATTATGCAAAAGAAGTAGTGGCCCTTTTTTTCCCCTTTCTCCTCATCTTGTGCAAATTACCCTATTATTCTGCTCCCTTAGGATGCCTGAGTGTCCTTATTTCTTCTTTTGAGCTAAAGTCATCCATGCATTAAATTAGTTCTCTGCCTAGAAATAGCTTGATTACTTTCTCCAAGCTGCAGTCAATGTGAGGTTCCCTGAGAGTTTCAAAAATAAAAACGGGGCAAAAAGGGAAGGAGGGGAGTGAAAGGGGGGAGCGGGGGCAGGATGGACCCTCCTTGAGCCGGTAGAAGATGGATTTGCCTGGAGTGTGAGGTGCCGTGCTGGGGGAGAGGGGGCAGCGGCTGTCGCCTGCGTGGTGTGACTGGAGGGGACGGTCCCCCATCCCCTGGGAGCAGTCACCTTTCGCGAGGGCATGTGGAATGGCTGGGGCTGAACTTGGCCCGTGTGATCCTGTCCATCATCTCTTCCCGTAGCGTTGGGTGGATAATGGTATTTTCCCCTCTTGGCTTGCCTCAAATCGTGTCTCAGACTTCTTATCTTTTCCATGGTGTTGCTCTGTGGAACTCTGACTGACGGGGAGAAGGGAGACCTCGGTGGGACGCCCCATCCCAGCGTTGAGGATGGGTCAGTCAAGAAAACTGCCAGAGCTCAGGAAGACCCAGGATCCCTCAAGATCCCAGATTTTCTTCCCTACTGTAAGTCGACCCCCAGTGCAAGGCTCACCTGCTCCCAAGGGGGATATCCACTGCAGAGAACAGCATATTTGAATAGTAAAACCTCGCTTCTCTTAAATCTTTTGCTGTAATAACACCCTGCAGGAGGAGGCTCGCATCCCCACCCCAGCCAGGATCAGCTCTTTAGCCCAGGGTGCAGGACCACAAAATGCACTCCCTCCTCCCCGAGCTCCTCTCCTCCTCCCTGCTGCACCTCTGAACCTGTTCCCTCACTGCTGGGGACAGCCAAGCTCCTCATCCCCCCTGCACCTGTGATCCACCTCAAATTATCTCCCTTACATCCCTCCTTTTAGTCCATAACCAGCGGGAAAGGTGAATGCCCAGCCCTGCTCCCCTCTGCGCTCGGCATCCCCGGCGCCTCCAGGCTGGGACGGCACATCGCCTGCGGCTCGCACGGATACCGGGCTCCCCGCTGGGCATCAGGATCATTTCTGACTCTCACTCCCTGCCGAAATGCACTCTCTGTTCCCCTATTAACCACAGCCGTTTTTCTTCTCTTCACCCTCATTTCCTTCCTCCGGAGCTTTTCCAAGGAGGCAGCCCGGGGCCAAGCCCATTGCCTAAGAGAGGCTGTGAATCTCAGATAATGGCCTTAGAAAATGTCCTGTGCTATTTTGTGCTCATTCCTTTGTATCGCCTTGACATTTGTGCTAGGTTTTGGGGGCTTTTATTTTTTTCTCCCTTAATTCCCCTGACTGTTGGGCAGGTGTCTGCTCCCAGCTGTTTGCAGGAGCCCCAAGAGCTGTTGCCTGAACATCAGCCGCTAATTCAGGGCCAATTATCCCTCCTTTCCTGCTGCGTTTTGCTGTATCCTTTACAGAACTACATGTGCAGACGTGGGGCTTCATTCCTTTCTTCTTCCCAGTCGCTTTGCTTCCCACAGCCTCCTCCAAAACCCCCTTCACCGCTTTTACCAACTGCTGGAAGTAATTTGAGGAACATCCGCAAATCCATAGTGAACGTGTGTGGCTGCCATCCTCTCCCAAGCCCTGCATCGCATCCCGTTGGTGCTTCTCCTTCCTTGTGTCTGGGTGCAGACCAGTTCTCCCACTAGCTGGGGAATCGCTGGAGGGATCCCGGCGTGTGAGTTTCCCACCTACAGCCGCTAAAGGAATAATTTGCAATAACCCAGAGCCCAGGCTGCCTGCCCAGCCCGGCCGGCATCCAAGCAATCAATTCCCATTCAGCGCGGTGGCCTCCCTTTCTGCTCTCACAAACAATGACAAATGGAGCACCGCATCGACTTGGATGGAGCAGCAAGCATCGGCAAGAGGAATAATTACCCATTTGCCAGATGAGATAAGGTGTGCGGTTTTCCTGCGCCGCCTTGCCGGGAGGTGGGCAGCTCGCAGCGGTTGAGGGTCCCCACTGCAGCCGAGGAGCAGATCCTGGTGGAGAAGCATCAGCAAGCGATGCTCTGGGGGTCCCCAAGGCTGGCACGTCCCCAGTGCAGGCTCCCCAGCCAGCAGTGGGGACAACGTAGCATTGCTGGGGTCCAAACAGTGGCTGTGCTGTCTTCAGCTTCCAGGGCAGCAGTGGGATGAGCTTCTGCAAAGCTCTCCAGATGTTTGGAGGGGACCAGGTGAGCCAGAGGTCTTCTCCATGGTCCCTGCGGGAGCCACATGTGGAGCAGGTTTTGCACCACCCAGCCTGCCTTCTCCATGTGAATTCACACTCAGAGCGTGTCTCTCCTAGAGTTAAAATTGACTCCCTGGCTCCCTTTGACCAAGGCACAGAAGAGCTCCTTGCCATGGATGAGGAGGTGGGAGGATGAGCTCTCCAAACTGGGGTAGACCAGCACAGAAAACGTCCCCAGGACGGTCCCATCCCCTTCCCCAATTGCTGGAAGAGAGATAAACTGCTTCAGGAAAATCCTGTCTGTGCCAAGAGGTGGAATGGTGCCTGCATGCCGCTACAGCTTCCCTCTTTTCTTCCTTTAATTAAAAAGAAAATGTCTCCCTCCAAAGTCATTAATTACTAATGACACAATTAGAACCAGTAAAGAGGGATAGGAAGAATAAGATGAAAAAGAAAAAGAAGAAGAAAAAAAAAAAAGGCAAAACAAAACCAAAACCCAGAAGACCCTCTGGCAATTTAAGACATTTGAAGCTTGAGAGAAATTAAAGAAATAATTGCTTGATTTAAACTTTATGCTCATTCCTGCTGGGCCCACACAGGATGGGCAGCGTGTGGATGGAAACCACCTGTCCAGGGCTCCTCCCTTCCAACAGAGGAAGGAGATAAGTCTCTGTAGCTCATGTAATCTGATTTTCATGCTTGGAGGCAGACCCTGAGGCAGCATTTCACGTTGGGATCCTTTTCTGCAGTCTGACAGCTTTTTGTGCAGGAAATGTGGATTTAGCACCATAATCCTCATAGTCACATTTTTTCACATCTACCTTGCCAGCACTGGCATCTCTCGTGGCCTCAGCACTACTTCTCTCTCTCCAACCATCCCATCTCCCTGGACAAGAAATCACAGCTCTTCCCTCCTGCCCGGTCCCCTGTTCTGCTGGCGACCAGGGATGGAGCAGAGCTGTGAGCTGAGGACAAGCAGGGACAACTCTCGATGTCCAAGTTTAAAGCTCCTCGGCTTTGAAAGGCCAGCTTAAATTGCTTGAAGACTCTCTGAAAAATAGATTAAGGGCATTGGAAGAGGGAAGCCCAGCAGAGCTGCTGGCTGCCTGCTGAGTGCTTATTATTTCTGTCAGCTGAGTGTTTTAACTCAATAATCTCAGATTGAAATGGGTTTTGGGAGGGGAGGGAGCGGCAGGAGGCGAAGCGGCTGTTCCTGCGGGAGTCTGGATTAGGCAGAGAGTGAGTTTCAGACTCTCTTTCGATGGTGAAAACCAATCTCTGACCTCGAGGTGGGACAGGGTGGCAGCCCCTCGTTTGGCAGAGGAATGGGTGAAGCAGGTCAGCTCGTGATGGATGTCCAGCCTCCCCACCTCCTTCTCCATCCTAGCCATCCCTGGTCCTCGGGAAGTAAAGGTAGCCAAAAGTGGGCTTCGTGGCCCCTGGTAGGCATGAAGACGATGGCAGTCCCTCTCTTCTGGGGTCCACGAAGGGCAACAGGGTTTGTGTAGGTCCTGCACTAAATCCCCTGTCAGTGGTGGTTTAAGCTGTGTCCCGGAGGGGAGGCTTTCCTGCTTGCGGAGGGCTCTGGCACAAGGATGCCTGCGTGGTCTCAAAGGAGGTTATTTTTCTTGATAGGTATACAAGAAGGGGTGACCCCACTCTTTCAGGCACAGCGAGGGACTGTGTCCTGACACCAGGCCAGTTTTTCTGTTCCCATTTCAGTGCAGAGCAGTTTCTAGGCAGGACATGCTGGAAAACATCCCGGAGGGAGGACTCAAAAACATTCACCTCACCTACAGCTGCGACCTCTTAGCAAGAGCAGGTCCACTGCAAGATGCAGGGGGAGATGGATCCCACCCGTGTCTTCCATCTCTGTCTCACGGCATCTCACACACCAAGACTTGGCAGCCCCAACGCCCAGGGTGCTGCCTGGTGATGAAGGAGGAAGGTTCATCCTTGCTATTCTCCAGGTGACCTGTCTTGCAGGTGGGCAACCACGTTCCTTCTCATCAAGAGGCTGCAAAGGCGTCTCCCAGGCCTTGCTCCAAGTTGCAGCGGTTTTAGAGCAAAGGCAAGCCCTTTTCTCTGTGCAGCGTGACCTTCAGATAGCAAACCTTAAAACCTTGGTCAGCATTTGTCGCGGAGGTCATGGTGGAGGTCTCTGTGCCCAGCCAAAGGCCAGCGGGACTTCTGCTGGGGCATGCTCTCAACCCCAGTTCTCACTGGCTCTCTTCTTCTGAATCTATAAGGGGTGTGCAAAAAAACAGGGAAAGGCAAAACAATGGGAAGGAAAATCCAAGTTCTTATGGAGTGCTGTGTCCCTCCGGAGGCCATGGCAAGCGAGGATGGGGAGGGAGAAAAGCTACTAATACATCGTTTTGTCTTCAAGCAATTATGTGAAAATGAGTTAATCACAGGGTCACAGAAGCCATAACCATTAATTAATCCCCAGCATGAGCCGAAAAGATGAATTTCCTGCAGTAAACAAACGTGAGTAACAGCGTGGCAAGGAATCAAGCTCCCACCGGATTATCGCAGCCCGCGCCGGCAGCTCCGCTGCGGCTCTGCGGGGCGGCCGGTTTGCAGACTGGGACTGCGGACCAGCCTGTATCCCTGCCGAGCCCCAGCCCCTGGGATGAAAGCTTTCCTGCCAAATCGCTGCCTTTCGGTGGCTGTGGCAGGGAGAGCAGCGGAGTTGCCACCGATACAGGTGTTCATTCACGCCTGCAAATGGTAGAGGGCAAACGCACATCATTCTGCTCCCTCCTGGTGCTGTGAGCAGGGCTGGTGGCCCCGCCGTTGGGAGGAAACTGGGCAGGCAACGCTGCGGAGTGCCGGGGGGGTATCCTTGCCGTCCCTAATCCAGTTGGATTAGGCTTGGTTATAAACCGATGAAATTTTTCCGCTGCATCATCTCGGCAGCCTCCAGATAGGAAAAGCCGTGAAGTTGTCACCTGCTGCCGGGGGGTCTCTGCCCTCCCGTCCCACCCCAACACGGGGTGCGCTGCCCGCGGGCTCTGCTCCTGCCCTCTTATAATGGGAGGGGCGAAAGAGGGCATGGAGGGGTGGATGGGAGGATCTACATTATCTATTTAATGCCTATTTTCACATTCTCTCCATTTTAATAACTATCTGCTCTTGTCCGTTGAATCTTTTTTGAGAGATCCTGTTAAATCCCACATGCAGATAGATCCGGCACATCTCCTAGTGAAACAGCTCTAAAGCCAGCCCAGGACAAACACAACTTTGCTGTAAATCCAAGTGTCTCCTTAAAAACCGGCCTTTTTTCTTTTTTTTGGTACTTCCCCTCATTTCCCCCCATGAAGCAGTTAGTCACCAGCCCTTTCGGAAAGGGTAGGAAACCCGCTGAAAATTCATCTTGTAGCAAACTCTTCCTCTAAACTCAAACCGCACCAGTTCAATAAAAATTATGATTTGCTTTAGGCTGTGCAAGTTGGCTGCGTGCACACAATTAAATTAGTTTAAACCCAGCCTCTATTTATTTAGATAAATGGAATAGGAATAACGCTAAAACCAAGCGGAAATCATCCAAATTTCTCCTGGGCTGTCAGAGATTGTTCAGGGCAGGCAGGAAACTCTCCTCGCTGTGTCTCATCACCTCTCTGCTTTGCATGTCTTTATTAAGCCCCTGCTCTCCCCAGTGCCGTGGTCACCTTATCCCAGGAGAGACAGACCCTCAGAGCCCGATGGTGAATAGACCTACGGCACCGTGACTGCAATCCCAATAAAGCAATTTATTGGGATAAAGCAATTTATTCGCTTGGGAGCTTTACCCAAATTTTGCAGGGTAGGACCAGCCGCTGGAGATGCTCCTCCTTGGGACGTTGCACCCAAGCGTGGTTTCTCCTGTGTGACTTCCCTGGTGGCATCTCGCAGGTCCAGGTGACATCCGACCGCTGCCCGAGAGGCTGCTGCAGCCGGAGCCTGGGTCACCGCCCCATCCTGGGCTGGAGCGCCAGGACAAGGTCTGATTCTGGTCCTTTGTCCCCGTGGCCACTTCTTGCTGCAGACCCTCCAGCTTCATTCTCCTCTCGTCCTCCCCTCCTCTCTTCAGGTTCTCGTAGGAGGAAAGCCGTGCTCAGCTCATCTGTGTTACTCGGCTGGTGTCAACCCAGAAGAGCGATTCTTCTGAGGTGTGGGGGGTCTGGAAGTATGTGACAGGAAAAAAATAATCATAAAATACATCACTGCACATCAGTGGGAAATGGGGTTTTTTTACACACATCCCTCCCCAATAAACATAATTTTAGGGCCTGTCTACCGTTTTTTTTTTCTTTAAAATCAGACCATTTTTATTTTTTAAAAAAATCCATTAAAAGGAAGTCAAAACATTTCACTTAAAAATGATCCGATGGGAGCTGAGTGTCCTGAAATGCAATATCTTATTTTGAAAGCATCCGAATGAAACGTTTCGGCTCCTTCCAGATGCATTTCTGGGTGTCTCCATCCAGACCTGCTTGCCCACGCTGAGCTCCCCTGGCTGTCCCTTTGCTGGGAATCCACCAGTTAATGCATTTCAATACTGGGATAAGGGACTCTCCCGTGGACACGAGTGTTTGCGCTGTCACTGGCTAACTATAGATCATTGCTGCTGTTACCTCCTGAATGAGTTGTGCAGAAATAAACGCGAAGCCCGTACAATGCCCGGCTGCTGGCAAAGCCCAGGGCCCAAAGCTCGAAACCCCGCCGGAGTTCGTATTCAGAGAGCGAAAATTAACTCCAGACACCGACAGACATAAGGGAGCCCATTACAGCATCCATCAAGCCTTGTGCTCAATCAGACACTTCCAAGAAGCAGGGGCATTTTGCTGAAATTTCTCATCTCCTCTCATTTATTTGATAACTGACCTTTATGAAATATGCCAAATCTCGCGCGGCCCAAGTACCACTCGGCGGTGTTTATTCTCCCGCAGCCGGCGCCCTGCTCCTAATGATTGGTCTCTTCACAGCCGTGCTAACCTTTGACAAGAGCACTTCATGAGCCTTATTAGCTGCCGGGAAGTTGTACCATGGCCCCGTAAGTAAACGGAGGGATCAGGGTGAGAAATCACCCTGCGAAAGAGGCTGTTTTGCCTAAAAGCCGGCCGTGGTGGTGGCTCAAATTGGGTTGGAGGAAGCAGGGCAGCACGGCCCGGCTGGGGAAGGTGCTGCTGGGCGGTGGCTTTTTGGTGACACATGAAGGGGGGGATAAATGAACCTCGAGCCAGATGAGATCGCTTCCCCCAACCCCAGCGACCCGAGCGGTCAGAGAGTGAAGGCTGGTGGTGACACGGGGAATGAAATTCTTCCCTCGCTTGGGTGAGGGGTGAGGATGGGGATGCCAAAGCAGATGGATGGGGATGTCTCTTCCCCAGGACTATTGGGGTGGTACCTGGGGAACCGTGTGGGGTGATTTTGGGGAGCGATGCTTGCGTTCCTCACAGCTCACGGGAAGGTTTGCACACCCCGTTCACCCTGAATCGCTGCAAGACTTTGCCTCATCCTCTGCTCCGAGTGTGCCTGGGGACCAACCCTGATTCCCCCGGCTGAGACCCCAGCGAGAGCCGAAAAACCCACAGAGGCTCAGGGACGGCTCCAGGTCTGCCCAGGGCTGTGGGGTGAAGAAGTCCTCAGGCCATGGGTAGACCGTGGGGCTGTCAGGCAAGGGAACATCACCCAAACAAGGTGGCGGTCCTGCGTCGAGCAATAATCCCCTGCTGAAAAGCAGGCAACATTCATGCCTGCGCCTGGGGAAAAGGCTGGGATATATAAACGCTGCCGGCAGGAGAGCAGAAGGGAAGGCAGACAGCTCCCTGCTTTAAAAGAGAGAGAAAATGAGCCTTTGCGATATCCTCACCCATTTACACGCATAAAACTTTCTAAATGGTAAGCCAAATAAAGTCGTCTTATCGGCATATTACCACTTAAGGCTCTTTTGGGCAGATTTAGAATGAATTAGTGCTTTTTTTAACTACAAATAGGAGCAAAGTGAAATTTCTTACTCCGTCACCCCGCCTTAACCCTTGGAGGGGAGAGCAGCTCCGCGGGCAGGCGAGGACTGTGCAGGGGCCAGGCTCAGCCAAGGGCTCCTGGTACCGAGATCTGGAAGCTGCTGCTTCCCATGAATCTGGGAGATTCTAGGCCAGGTTTTGCTAAGGTGAATCGGGGCAGTGCCTTCCCTGTCCCACCTTGCCACTGCCAGGAGATTCGGTCCAGCAGTGGGAAAATCACAGAATCACAGAATGGTTTGGGTTGGAAGGGACCTTAAAGATCGTCTAGTTCCAACCCCCTGCCCTGGGCAGGGACACCTCCCACGCTCAAAGCCTCATCCAGCCTGGCCTTGAACACTTCCAGGGATGGGGCATTGACAACTTCCCTGGGAAACCTGTTCCAGTGCCTCACCACCCTCGCAGTAAAGAATTTCTTCCTGTGCCACCATGGCTCATTATAGTGACAAATTGGCCACTTGGTCAGGACGGTGCTGGGTGCTGTGCCTGTTCTGCGAGCTCCAGCCTGTGCCCAGGGCCAGTGTGGTCCCTCCAGCTGCATCTTGGGGAGGTGATGTGGGGAACTGGAACACATCCAGGTCCTGTCATCCTCCTTCCCACCCGGGCAGGGGTTGGGACACAGTGTGGATGAGCACTGTTAGCACACACTGGTGTCTCGCTCTATGCAATTAACTCAAACGTGGCACCTCTCTCCTGGTCGCAGCCTGGACAAGAGGAATGATGGAGCCGGGCAAAGGCAGTAAGTGGCTGGGAAGTGATGGGATGACACATCCCCTCGTCTTTTCGTTGCCAACAGTGACAATTAACGTCTCCATGCACTGGGGCATGGGTGGCTTGGCTGGTGTGTATTTATGGGTGTTTCGTGTCCTCTCTGGTTTGGGAACCTGAGGGCCCAAGCTTGGGACTGAGCTCTGGAAAGCCGGAGGACGTCTGTCGTGCCTGCACAGGATTGATGCAGTCGGGTCTCCTGGTGACTGTCCCCTCCGTGTCCGGGCAGGACACCCACACTGATTCCTCGGATGACCCCTGGGGCAGAGCCAGAGGCTTTCCCAGCCCCACTTGTGCCAGACCTGCTCCCACATAGGGCAGAAGACCCCTGGGGCTGAATCAGGACCCTCCAGAGGAGCCACTCAGCCCCATCAGCCAGCGGCTTGCCCACCAACCGCTCCTCCTCCACACAGAGCCCCCATCACCCATCAGAGAAACACCACTTCTTAGCAATTAGTTGCCTGACTTAATTGCTTAATTGCTCTCCAGTCCTGTGGTCTTGTTCAGGCTGTACTGCTGCTTTGGGAATTCTAGTGTTTTACAAAGCTTTTTTTTTTTTTTTTTTTTTTTTTTTTTTTTTTCAGGGGGGGGGGGAAACATCCA
>VYZM01008528.1:43204-54258 GCA_013398915.1 Dromas ardeola | reverse complement strand
TCCCACCCATTCCTCTGCTGGGCCAGCCTCCGCAGGCTCTGCCTCTCTCCCAGCCCTGGGACTTGTGTTTATTTTATTTTATTTCCTTTTCCTTGGAAACCCCTTGGGTTTGGGGGTTTGTTGCCTTTATGGAAGAAGGGGAAGTGCCGGCGCTAGGTTTCATCCACCCATGGCAACGTGCTGGGGAGCACAGGGGGCGGGGTGGATGGCATTACACTGGCCGTACAGAGCAGGTTGTTGGGGTTTTTTACTTTTCCAAGCCTTTTTTAGCCAAAAACTGTCATGCATATCCACTGTTCACGCACAGCTTCAGCCCTTCTCTGGCGTTTCTCAAAGAAACTAGTTGTTGGAGGAAAATCCCAACCGCCCCCCAGTCCTTTACCCAAGTAAAGGGGGAATTTGGCTCCAAAATGGGGCTTTTGGAGCTGCCTGGGGACTGCCATCAGCTTTAGCAAATTATTTCCTATCAGAGGGAAGGAAATGGAAAGGAGACAAAAATGCATCGCTGCAAAACGGTGGTGTTTCCAAATATTGAAATAAGGGGCATGAAGGTAAAGGGAACTTTTAATCTCGGAGGCAAACAAACCCTTTCCCTCCAGCTGATGCAGGTGACATTACAGGAGGGAGGCAACAGATAGGTAGAACAATTTGCTAATGGCTTTTTAAATGCTTTTTAAGTCCTCACCTGCCTGCTGTGCCCTGGGGCAGCCTCCTTTAGGTTGTAAGGATAGAGAGCGCCAAAAAAAAACCCCCAAATCCCTCTGGGAGATGATGCTGAATCCTACCCTGATCCAGCTGAGTCCTGAGTGATGGTTTGTGGAGGACCTGCTTTGCTGTAAACTTGACAGAAACAGGAGCTTTTGCTGTTTAAGACAATTTTTTATAAGGAAAAAAAAATGTCAGGAAGATTAAAGTTTAGGTTTGAAGCAAGCCTTTCTATGGAACCTCCTGAGGATTCAAATTGGTGTTTCTGTCGTGAGGTTTGAGCAAAGTCCTTGGCTGCAATAGCGATGCTCACTTGGATTCCAGGTGTAACAAGTGATATTTTAAGATTAAAGGTATGTACAGCGCATCCCTGTGCCTGCACAGAGCTAAGCGGAAATGGCAGGACAGGCACGTTGGCCCTCCAAGCACGCAGAGACCGTCTCAGTGCCGGGGAAATGTAGGGCAGCACGTACTGCGGTGCCCCGGCAGAGGGTGAGGATGGAGGGAAGGATCCAGCCGGCGAGGACCGTGCGTGCCCGTGGGCTCTTCGTGTCTGATTAAAGCTCCTTCTTCCACCCAGTGCCGCAGCCATGAGCATGGGACAGGAGGTGAGCGGGCAGGTGCGAAGGCTGCCGAGTGGCACAACCGTGTAGTAGACACCAGCGAATCCGCACAGGAGAGCCATGGTGTGATGTGCCAAATGGGGGGGCGGTGGGGGAAGCTTTCTCTGCCAGACTTGCCCCAGCAGTCCCCAGAGTCCCCACTGCCAGCTGGGGTTTCCCAGCTGACCTAGTCTTTCCCCCGGGGACTGCTCTTAATTGCCTGTAGAGTCTCTGATGTCTAATAAGGAAAACACAACACGGCCTTTTCCTCAGAGGGGCCATTAATTATGTCTTTCACTCCTCTGTCAGGCTACGGATCCTCACCAAGTCTGTCAGAACATAATTCTCTTCAGATTCCTATTATTACTGTCAAATTTGGTTCAAATTGCCTCGTTAGGTATGAAATGACAAGGGAAGACGCGCTGGCTGTCTCAGGCACAGGGAGTGCCATTGCATAAACTTCTTTTCCTCAGGAAACCAGGCTTATGGAAACCAAAATGCCCTTTTTTGTTTGTTTGTTTGTTTCTCCGGAGCTCAGGATACTCAGCCTGGAATCACTGAGGGACGGCAGCGACGCAGGTGCCGCGGCAGCTCTCCGGCCGGCAGCAGCATCCAGGGACCCTTCCCTCCGGGGATGCTCGGAGCCCCGTAGCACCGCTGAAAACCCCTGCCAGCAGAATCCCACGACGAGTGACCTGTCCTTGAGTCACGGGAAAAGCTCCTGACCAAACCCAGCCCCGAATTTTTGGCTGAGCTGGAAGCACATGGTAAGCATCGCGGCCGGAGATGCCCTCTGCCTCGGGATTTCACACCGAGGGGTTAAATGGGTTTTAGCTATAGGATAATTTCATCTTTTCCTCCCCCCAAATAACATCAGTGGGGTGCAGAGCTCGGTGCTTTCAGGGACTGGGAGCACCTCAATTTTAAGGGCTTACAAACCACTTAACGGGGCACCTCCATCCCTTCCCTGGGATGTGCCCGTGTCCCTGTTGGTGTGTGGTTTGGCACTTGCCGTCTGCAGATAAAACAGAAGAAAAATTGCTTTACAAGGTTAACCCCAGGGGAACGGCGTCCATCCTTTGTCACCCTCCCGCCTCTGTGAGCAAGCCCTGGGCATGGCGGGAGCGGCTGGCCAAGGACGGAGGAGGGATCCTGGGCGGCCGGATCCATCTCAACTCTGCAACAAACTAGAATAAA
This sequence comes from Dromas ardeola, assembly GCA_013398915.1. Taxonomy (NCBI): domain Eukaryota; kingdom Metazoa; phylum Chordata; class Aves; order Charadriiformes; family Dromadidae; genus Dromas; species Dromas ardeola. The sequence goes on along the minus strand of VYZM01008528.1, from coordinate 51,754 downwards.
AGATTAAATGTTTTCTCTCCCTTTTTAGTGTGCCCTTATGCCTTATTTATGACTCTCATTGAAAGCAGGGAAGTGAGCTCAGGGACATGGGTGGAATAATGCACCGGCTAAAGGTGGGGGAGAGGAATGTGCCAGGGAGAATGAGTTCTTGCAGCAAAACCAGGGCTGTACTGTGGGGAGCGGTGTGGGGGCAGAGACCCATTCTGGATGAGGAGCATCCAGGCTCCGGGCAAAGCATGGCTCAGGAGTTATAAAAGGCTTGAAGAGAAAAACAGGGATCCCGGTGGTGGGTGAGAGGGCAGGGAGTTGGGTGCAGGCTGAGACCAGGGAGGCAGAGCAGGACCCCGGGGGCAGCTGAGCCCCGAGGACAGGATGACAGGATGACAGCCATCCCCTTGGCCAGGCTGTGCCCGGGGACGAGAGCATGAGCTGGAGCATCCTGCAAGGTACCAGGGCACCCCAATGGGACGGTGGAGGATGGGGAGCCATGTGCGCTTACCCACCCAGGAGGACACCTCTTATGGGCTGCCCGGCCCCTGCAGAGGGACTGACAAAGCAACAGCAAGGAAAACTCTCTCCCTGAGTGCTTGGAGGCCTCACTTTTCTCAGCCCATCCTCTCTGTCTGGCTTGCAAGGCTGAAGTTGAGCGAGTGGAGAAAGGAGATGGTTGGGATGTGGGTGCTGAGCTCCCCTCTGCTGCCTGAGGATCCATCCCTGAACCCAGTGTGCAGCTAACCTAAACCCTAGAAACCATCTCAGGGATAAAAACAGAAGTTTCTTCCTTTCGGAGCGCTTCACAGCTTGCAGAAGTTGTTTGTGCTCCTTCCCCCGGCCGCGGAAAGGCGTGCATGCAAACAGGAGCCCTTGCTTCCTCCGGCGTAACGCAGCCTCCCTCTCCCAAGGAAGGAAAGCAATGAAATCATCATCCTCCACAAAACACCAGAATGCCAAACCCAGCCAAGATCCAGCTCAAAAATAGATCATTGGGGTGTTAAGTGGTTTGATATCGCAGTGTGTATGTGGCTGTATGTGGGAAGGCATGGCACAGTAGCTGTGTGCGCGTGAGTATTTGGATGTGCCCTTGGTAACTGGGGGTTCACCGTAAACCCCTGCTAAGGGACCACTCTTTGCTTTAACGTGCCGAGAGGTTGAAAATCCAGAAACGCTGGAAATTGGGCTACCAAGGTCCTGCTGGTGCAGCTGCTCTGTGCAGAAGCCTTGCAGACCGAGCTCGATGCCTCTGAGCAGATGTTGCTCATCCCACTCCCCCAGCGCTCACCTGCTTCACAGATGTCCCTGCTTAATGAGCAGCTACTTCACTGGGGGGTTTTTTCTCCCTTGTGCCGTGGGTCATTCCAGTTCTGAGCCATTCAAAAGCATTCATGGACCGTGGTAGCCCAGCACAAGTCAAAGGGTTTTGCTGTGCCACGTGGCCTTGGGAAGCTCCGGTCCAGTGATTGACTGGGAGATAGATTTTGGGAGCCTTTTAAAGTCCCTTTTAAACCTGGGATGCAGCAGCAGGGTTGATGCATGGTATAACCCTCACTTTTCCTCCAGCAAACTCTGTCTTGGGTCTGTGGCTGCTGCAGCCACAAGGTTTGCCCACCATGGCAGAGGATCTGCGCAGGAGGTGGACTGAGAGCCCCCGAACTCGTTGCACACAGGATGCTTCGGTGCCAAACAGCTGGTCTTTTTCAGACGAGGGAGTTCGGAAGCGAACGAGCATCCTACCTCTGACATCTCCACTGAGCCGTATTATTAGTTTTGGCGATTAAATAGAAACCCGTTTGCAGGTGACAATGCTGTAAAAATAAGTAGGTACCAGAGCCGACATCGTGAAAATAAGGCAGGAGAACAGAGCTCAGGCAGCATACATAATCCGTGGGGAAATAAGTGTGTGAATAATGAATGTGCACTGGAAAAAATAAAATACATTATTGTGGTAAAGATAAGTCTATTAAAGTCTTGCTGCAGAGCCTGCGCTGGGATGCCTGATAGATTACCGAGTTCTCCGCCTCTGGGTGCAGCTCTCCACCGCTCGGCCGTGTGCCCCCACCTGAGCATCCACCCGGCGTGGGCTCGCCAGACGCCCCCGACTCACCTGGGATGGACACCTCGGACCTTCTTGGCCCCTTTCCCTGCTCTCTGTAAGTGCCCTGCAGTGGCTTTTAGCTGAGTTAAGGGAATTGCCCATGGGGATGGGAGTTGGGTACAGGTCGGGGTGCTGGACCCCATGCACCCGCTCCCAGTGCTGCAGGGCTCAGTTCCTGAGCGTCGGTGGGATTTCTGTTTAATCCCAGTGTAGGTTCTACCTATACACATGCTCAGTCTCTCGGCATGGGGACGGTGTTGTACCATGTTTATTTTTGAAGGGGAAAAGCTTTCTGCCTGCCAAATCCAGAATTCCCGTGCTCGGCTGCGAGAGGCGATGGGACTGCCAAAGCTCAGACATCACCCCAGCCTCTCCGTGAGCTAACACCCGCTTTTTTTTTTTCTTCTCCTTGCACCATCCATTGCACCTTCATTCAGGGCTGAACTGCCCTGAGCTCATGCTGGGCTTGGGGTCCCGATGGCTTCATCCCTCCATCACCCTCCTCTGCGCGCACCCGGGCAGGGAGCCTCAGGGCAGGCACTCACGTCCCGTGGGATGCCCACAGCCATCTCACGTGCTGCCCTGTGTTGAATCCTTCTTGCAGAGAGATCCTGGTATTGCAAACTCTCCTCCTGCCCCAGCAGTCCCACAGTGACTGGCAAGGGGGAGGACGTGTCCATCCATCCCTCCCTGCCCAAGCATGAGTGTAGCTGTCGCTGCTGCTCCGCAGGATAAAGGCAACCCCTCGCTCGCTCTCTGGGCTCTCCTCGAGCTCCAAAACCCCCCAAGCTGAGCAGGTGAGGTGACCTGGGTAGAAAATGCCATTTCTCCTCTCCATCAACTCCAAAACAGCAGCAGCTGAGGGCACGGCGTGCCTGGACCTCGTCGATGGCATGTGCGGGCAGGGACAGATTCACGCCTCCGGGCCGGCACGGCCCCGGCCCCAGGCTCAGCCCCGCAGCGAGCTGAGCCCAACTTTGCAGCCCAGACGGGCTGCCCTAATTAAAACCACCCAAATTAATTGAGGCGGTGCTTTTCCATCACGGCCTCTCCGGCTCCAAGAAGAGCCTGTGTTGTTCTGCACTGACCTGAAACGATTCGGCGGCGGCCAGTTCAGCCGTGGCGGGGGACGGTGTCTGCTCCCATTACGGCTTTCCCTTCTGATCTGAGCTTGGTTTCCTTGTTGTTTTTTTTTCCCAAAGAAAAGGGTTTTTGTTCGTGCTTCTCCTTCAGCAAGAGGAAATTTCCAAAGGAGCAGTCACTTTGAATCAAAATCTTTCGCTTCCAAGCGGGCCGGTGTGGTTTGGGGAGATTTTGCCGGTTTCTTTATGAACTTCTTCCAGATGCAACTTGGGCAAAGCAGGGTGAGACGGGGTGTGGGGCCACCGCTGGGTGCCCTCCCACGGTGGCAGGTGGGAACCTGGGGCAGCCACCCTGGGCTTTGAGGAAGATGTGTTTCTCTCTGATATTCAAAGAGCAAAAATTGTGGTGTTTGTTTTTGTTTTTTTTTTTTTTTAATGCAAACTGCTCCAGCCAGTGGAGACCTGAGAATCCATCATCTCACCTTGTCCAAACCCAGGCAGGACGCCAGCGCTGACACTGATACAAGTGACACCCGGACCTGGAGCTTCATGGTCACTTCAGTCTTGGAAAACTATTTCAGATCTCGGTTCTCGTTGGTGAGCTGGGTCCCCACATTAATCCCGCAGCTCCATTGCCTGCCGAGAGGAGGGTGGTCACGGCTTCAGGAAGGATGAGGCGGCTGCACTGACCACCAAAGCTCCCCAGGCTGATGTTTTGCCACGTGCACAAGCTGGCGATGAGCTCGGGCTGGCTGGCAATGGAAGCTCTGCTTTCGTAGGCATTGCCTGAAAATGAGGGGGGAAAAAAATGGGGTGGTGAGGGAATAACTATGAATTATACACAGAGAACTTCACAGGAAAGACACAACGTGTAAGGATTTACTGGGGGGAGTAGAGAGGTGCCCTTGATGCCTTCAGCTTTGAAGATGGGATTGGAGACTTGAAAGTTTGGAGGTGGGTTCCGTTTGCTTTGGCTTGGGTTTTCTTATCGATAGGGTTGGGGTTTTTTTTCCTTTCAGTAGGATATTTTTAACCTGTATCCTCTTTTTCCAAGAAGGTAGCAGCTGGGAACATTTTATTTTTTCTTTAAATCCTTTTGGAGGATAAGGAGAGGAAGGCGCTGCCTGGGGCAGCTCTGGCGTGAAGGATGCTGGCTTGGGGCGGGGGGTGGGTGTTTCTGAACTTCCTGAAGAGCCTGTTGGTGAAAATCTGGGTAACTGGGCCCTCAAAAGCCAGATGCAGGAAGGTAGGTAGAGATTTCCAAGCAGAAAAACCCACCCATCTGCCCCATCCTGTAGAGCCGTGAATTTCCACTTTCATTTCCTCCTCCCCAGCCTCTGCATTAAGCAAATGCCTATAAATCGGAATGACTAAAACCCTGAGGTTTTTGGGGAGAAAAAAAAATAGCCCAGAACCTGGTCACCTCTCCCACCGGATCCAGCCAGGTCGCTGCTGCCGGCGTCCCCAGCCCACCCGGCTGGTGCAAATCAGCGTCGTGCCCAGGTGGCATCACCCACGGTGAGCCCAGATGGGGGTCGGGGTTGTCCCTGTGCCTTTGTCCCCTCCAGCCCTTCTCCCCAGCCCTGAACTTGCTCCCTGCAAGAAATGCGGAGAGTTTTACCAGCAATTCTTGCTCCTGACAGGAATAGGTGTGAGCCCTCCCGGCATGACCCCCTTCAGGGGCAGATGTGAGAGAGCTGGGGTTGTTCAGCCTGGAGAAGAGAAGGCTCCGGGGAGACCTTATAGCGGCCTTCCAGTCCCTGAAGGGGCCTGCAGGAAGGATGGGGAGGGACTCTGGATCAGGGAGTGTAATGACAGGACACAGGGTAGCGGTTTCAAACTGAAGGAGGGTAGATTTAGATTGGATATCAGGAGGAAATTCTTTACTGCGAGGGTGGTGAGGCACTGGAACAGGTTGCCGAGGGAAGTTGTCAATGCCCCATCCCTGGAGGGGTTCAAGGCCAGGCTGGATGGGGCTTTGAGCAGCCTGGTCTGATGGGAGGTGTCCCTGCCCAGGGCAGGGGGTTGGAACTAGATGGTCTTTAAGGTCCCTTCCAACCCGAACCATCCTATGATTCTATGACAAACTGCTGCTTGATGGCGATAGCCCGTTAGCTAAACTCCTGCCTTGTGACAGATCAAGGGAAGTGGCTTTGGGGTCTTTTCCCCCACACTTTATTCTGGAGCCATGACAGCTTGGGCTCTGGCTGAGCGTTCATCACCGCAAACAGGGCAGCCAGAGTTGGGAGGCTCTTTCTTTTCTCAGCTGAGGCTCAGACCTGGGCTTTGATAGCGAGACTGGGAGGACCACGGCGCCGATGCTCCAGCGGGGCCGCAGCTAATTGGGGTTGCTGCAATCAATCTATGCGTGCAAGCGTGCATGGAGGAGCGGCTGAAAGCAGCTCAGGGAAATGCTGCCCCGCTTCGCCGTCTCGGCTGCGTGCCTGCCGGGGCTGCTGCCCGGGAGGGCGCTCAGCTGGGAGACGCTGCAGAGCACGCCTCGGCTTTGATGATGAAAGGTAGGAGTGGAGAAATTTGTGCCATCACAGGAGAGGGAAATCTTTCAAGTTGGGCTGTTTAACTAGCTGCCCACCCCTGGAAAAGCACCGTGCACCCGTTCCCATATATAATTCCTGGCTTCCTGCAGGCAAACATCCATCCTTCTGTCCATCCACCAGTCTCACTGAGAACATGGGGCTGGTGAACAGGGCACAGACTGACACTGAGCAGGGGTGGGATGTCCCCCTCAATGGCCTCAGCCCGGTCCTGGGACTGTCACTGTCCTGCAGCATTGCTTAGCGGGAAACTGCACCAAGGTGGTTATTAGTCTGTTGAAAGATAGAAAAAGAGAGAGATCTGCTTTGGGATGGTCACGTAACCTTCCGCACAGGGCAAGGTAGCCCTTACTGGGCACGTGGGCACCACTGAGCATCGTTTCCTCACTCAGAGCTGCATCGAAGGAGCTCAGGGATGTTCTAAACCAGCCTGGGGTGTCGCACCCGGGCACAGCACCCGGTGCTGGTGCTATGCCCAGAGGAAAGCCCAGGTTTGCTCCATCCTGGGGTGATGCCCATTGTCTCAATGGGAGAGCTGCTACTTACCCTTCCCCTCCGTGAGCCGCCGTCCTCTGGGAAAGGCGCTGGGAAGGTTTCTGCAGCAGAGAGGAAGCACCAGCCCCAGCCTGGTGGCTGAAGAATGAGCCTGATGCACACTGGGTGATTCGGGGAATGGCAGGGGGGAGAGCGCGGTGGAGGAAACAGCAGCTAGGAATATCGGGGGTAAAATAACATCAATAACCAAAAAAAGAGCAAGAAGGAGATCAGCCAGGGCTGCCTGTCAGCTTGCTGATTTAAGATTCACTTTGAAAACCTATTCCCCTTCAGGGGAAACACGTGCCTGCCCCGCCGGCAGTCGACCCCGGCACGCTGCTCCACGAGAGGCGGCGGCGTGCTCCCTGGAGGAGGCATTTGGGCAGGGAAGTAAGTGATTTCAAGAGCTGCCAGTGTGTTTACAGCAAAGTGGAGTTTTGCAGTGCCAAATCACTCGGGGAGAAGAGCTGGGCCGGCAATTCTCCTTCCCGCAGCCCCATCGCACCTCGACAAATGGAGTGTGGGGCTGCGGGTCACTGGGGGCTTTGTGCTGGGAGTGTGGGCAAGGCTTTGGCTCGGGGTGGTCACGGTCCTCACCCCGCAGCGAGTCTCAGGGTGAGGACCAGCCACAGTGTGGGGATCCAGGCACATCACCCCGGGAAGAGCTTCAAAGGCTCTCCCTCCTTAAATGCCTTTGCTCCTTATAGCCTCTGCTTTGCATTTTCATTTTTTAAACACCTCATAATCACACTAATTAATACATTCTGGGATAATTCTTCCTGGCTTCTATCAAATTTAAATCAGCATTTATTAGCATATTGCTATGTCTGTGTTGTTTGTTAAAGTCCGGCATAACCTTGTGCTTCATTATGAACCCAGGAACTATTTCAGAAACGAGCTGTGGCAATGGAGAGCAGTGAGCTGCCGTCAGGATGCCTGCCTTTATTTTCTTCCCAGATCATTAGAGCCCTTCGGGATACCATGGTAGAATCTTGCAAGCACCATGCCTGCAATGAAATTCAGCTGCAGCCAGCCAATTCAGCGCCCATATTTGCCCCCCGGGCATTTTGACAGAGCTGAAATCGCAGCGGTGAGGCCAGCAGGGTCTCAGGTATCTGGTTGACCCCACTGGCTCTCCCGGGGGCTGGTGCCTCCCTAGCAGGACCAGGTCACGGCATTATCCCGCTCCAGTACTGGGTCCAAGCTCCTCTTCTCCAGCCGCTTCCTTCTCCCTGGAAGGTGACACTGTGAGATAAGTAGAGACTGGCTAATGCTGTTTTAAATCCACCCTTGCTGCCAAAAAAAAGGTAATTTTTTCCCTTTGCCCCTGCTCTTTTCTTGCCTTCCCTTCCCTCGTGCCAGCACCAGTGATGGAGTGAGCTGGGGATGGGGAAAGACAGGATGGGATGGGCAACTTGGGTGGCTTTTAATACCCAAACCTGTCTATCAAAGCCGGGCACAAAGCAGCTCAAACACCCTCTGTCCTTGTGAAGGGGGGTCTCTGGAGGGGGTCGGGTCGTGGCAGGCTCTGCCCTGGGGACAGGGTTTGGTGTGTGAGTCCGTGGAACGTGGGATACGAGGCTGCATCCCGCTCCCTCCTGCCTGCCATAACTCGCCGGGAGAAGGCGGATGTTTAATCCCTTTGACAGCCAGATTTCTGTGGCCGAGGGACCAAAAAAGGTTTGGAGGCTTTACAACACAAATCACTCAAGATTTTGGCCTTTTTGTTTGGGGTCAAAAGCCCCGCCACCCCATCCCCTCCCTCCTGCCCTCAGCAAGGGCAGAGAAGGTGCCACAGGGGTAACTGAAGAGCCTTAAGGATCTTTTTGGCACATTTACTCATCTCCCCCAGGGAAATCCCCACTGCAGAGCAAAACCAGCCCTCCCTCCCCTCCCTGCGCTCTCTCTTTTCTGCTCCCGGCAATAGCAATAGCCACGGCCGCCGTGATCGATTCTTGGTGTCAGCGCCGTCCCCCGCGCGCCGGGGCAGGTCAGGCATCCGTGCCCCCAGCGCTGGCCGGGGTGCGGAGAAAAAGTCAGCCAGATAACCGTCACAGCCATTAATCATAATTAGAGGTGCCAGGGCGGGTCGGAGCAAATATACCCCGTCTCATCTCAGCTGTCGGATGGAGGTCCCGCGGGGCTGAGCCCCTCCGGGCCCCGGGTCGGGCTGCTCCACATGGGCTGGGGGGACGTGATGTACCCCCCCGGGAAGGGGCAGAGAGAAGGCAGAGGGGATGGCAATTAATGGGGAGAAGGTGTGCAGAAGTCTTTTTTTTTTTTTTTT
>VYZM01008528.1:32221-43194 GCA_013398915.1 Dromas ardeola | reverse complement strand
AAAAAAAAAAAAGTTAGCACGCATTATTTGAGTCAAGCCCTTGCTGGGACAGCCGCTGTTGCCTTCTCCCCTTCTGGCCCAACAGCAGCAGCTCCAGGACCGCCATCACTTTTCACAACCTTGATACAGAAGCCTCCGAACAGGCCAGAATACGTAACAGTTTGCAGCATCACACTGGGATTAACACAATCCCTCTTATTTTTCCAAGTAGTGGTTGTTTGCATGGAAAAACCTCAGAGACTCCTGCCTCTGGCTAACACGTTGCCCCATCGCTGCACTTCTCCTCCTGAAAATATTCCCAAAATATTCGTGGGGCTTTTTTGCAGCTGTCTGGCCAGTTAGAAGGGCAAAAAAAATGATCAAACTCCACCGCCTGCTCAGTGCATGAGCACTCTGCTGCTGCTTTAGTTGTATCAGCTCGGAAAATATATCCTTGAATCAGTTTAAGCCCTTAGGCTTGATGTAATTTTGCCGCCGCCTTCTCTCTAAGGTACTTTTACGGCTGCTATCTCTAAGTATTTACAGACGGGGAGAGCAGCAAAGTGAGAAGAGACTTTGCTCAGTTTGTCCCCGACATGGGCAGCAGCTAGATGGCTGGGAGACGGGGCTTTTGCCCTGGTGATCCAGAGGGATCCGCAGTGGGACATGTCCCACTCGCTGTCACAGGTGAGGAGCCCGTTTCAACACCGGCAAAACTTCCAGCTTTGGCAGGAACCGAGGCATTTGCTGGTCCTTAAATCCTCCTGCCCCACATCTCCCTTTGGGTGGGAATTGAATTTGCTGTGGGCGCAGCCTCGCAAGGATGCTCTCTGATCCCCGCTATCCCTTCTGTCCCTCTTTAAGGTCCAGCATCGGGGTCCTGGGGGGAAAAAAACCACCCTGGAGATGAGGGAAACTGCGAACCCGGGGGTGATGCTGCACAAGGAGGCATGTGCGTGCCCACGCTGAGATCTCCACATGCTGCCGCCCCATGAAAACCGCAGAGCCGACGGCTTTCTAGTGTGAGTTTATAACCGAATTAGATTTTTTGCCTCTGTCTCCGTTCATAAAAATTACTCTTGGACAGGTCTCTGGAGCTTAAACTGTCAGCAGTGCTACGTTACATTTTTAAATAAATCAGTCAATAAATCAAGAGCAGAATGAGTAACAGAGTTAGGCATATGCTTAATCTGGAGTCAGCGCGACAAAAGGACCTGCTTAAAGTTAAGCATGCACTTAACTGCTCTTTGGGGTGGGCCAAGTTTGCTAAATCCAGCCCTGCAGAGAGCTTTTTGAATGTAGCTAATTGCCCATTGTGTGTAATGGGCAAGTTCTCGCCTCCTAAATAACCAACAATTAATTATTAGGAACGTTCTTCAGCAGTCGCATAATAGGCAGCGATGGGGCTCCGTGGCGGTGCCGGTTCCAGCTGCATTTGCAAGGTCGGTGGCATTTTGCTCACTGTATATAATAAGCGGGTCTATTAAAGCAGAATGGGGGCTGTGTTTCAGACATCTCGTTTAGAGCAGGGCCGGAGCCATCTCCCTCTGGGATGTGTCGGAGTGGGACACACACAGCAACCAGAAACCCACGAGGGACCAGAGTGAGGAGGGTAGAAGTGATGGGACCCCTCACCATGAGTGTCTCTGGCCTGCGGATCTGCCCGGTTATGGAATCATAGAATGGTTCGGGTTGGAAGGGACCTTAAAGATCATCTAGTTCCACTGCCCTGCCCTGGGCAGGGACACCTCCCACCAGACCAGGTTGCTCCAAGCCCCATCCAACCTGGCCTTGAACACCTCCAGGGATGGGGCAGCCACAGCTTCTCTGGGCAACCTGGGCCAGGGGCTCACCAACCTCACAGTAAAGAATTTCTTCCTAATACCCAATCTAAATCTCCCCTCCTTCAGTTTGAAACCGTTACCCCTCGTCCTGTCATTACACTCCCTGATAAAGAGTCCCTCCCCATCCTTCCTGCAGGCCCCTTCAGGGACTGGAAGGCCGCTATAAGGTCTCCCCGGAGCCTTCTCTTCTCCAGGCTGAACACCCCCAACTCTCTCAGCCTGTCCTCACAGCAGAGGGGCTCCAGCCCTCAGATCATCTTCGTGGGCTCCTCTGGCCCCACTCCAACAGGTCCATGTCCTTCTTGTGCGGAGGGCTCCAGAGCTGGACACAGCACTCCAGGTGGGGTCTTACCAGAGCGGAGTAGAGGGGCAGATAAGGTGGTTTCTACACCATTTCTGCTCACCTGCTTCTTCTCCTGAAATGCAGTTCATGCACGGGGGGGCTCCCTGCTGCCCCCACTCTGCATGCACCCCGGCAGAAGCACTGTGATCCCTCTCCTCCATCACTTCTCAGGCACTCCTGAGCTTCTCGGGTTGATAACTCCAGCAGGGTCCCGTGTCTGAGGGCGGTGTTGTAGCGTCGCCTGGGGATGCTCAGGCAGGAGGGCTGTAGCAGAGCCAAAGTGTCCCACCTGGGGGCTGCAATGGCAGCCTCAGCCTTGACTCTTGGGGACGTTCATCCCCACTTGCTTTTAACCTCAACCCCATGAAACAGCTCATTCCAGAGCCAAGGGTCATGAACTCCATCCAGCTTCTCTTTCCTTGGGTGAAACCCATCCCAAACCCACCCTGTGCCCATGAATGCTTTTTATAACCTACTTTTTATCCCACCCTGCAGCTAATTGAAGTAAATTTACCCCACACGGCCCCAGAACTACCACGACCTTCTCCAGAGCCTGCTCTTGGGTTTTAACGTGTCACACCCAACTCTCCCTCTTCCAGTCATTTTACAGCGCTCTGGATTTGTGTGGCAGGGGCAGGCAATGACCACAGAGAGCACCAGAAAACTTGTCTTGTGGTTTTGCAGGTCTCTTTTCATCCCATCACTGAAAGGCAGGAGGGATTCCCACCAAACTGATGTGTTTTCTGCCAGGTGGGACATCGTGAGCATCACCATGCATACAAAAATCCCCTCCATCTATTTGGCCTGCCCTGAGGCAGGGCCGCTTCTTGCCTTGACCATGCAGATGAAGGTACGGTTGTTAATGCAGTAAATGAAATTCATTAATCAAGCAGGAGAGAAAAACCTGAAGGGAGGAGAACTCCTTCATCCCCTTACTGACCTGTCCCGTGGTGCTTTTGTTTCCCCGCATCTTCATTTTTGTCTTGCCTCACAGACACGCACGCAAAAAATTTCAGGACCAAGCTGAGTTGGAAATTCCAGCAGAAGACAGACAAAAATTCTCCATCACCATTTCCCTTCGCATCCTCCAAACTGGGGAGGTTGCTAAGTGACAGCTTTTCTGCTCGCACTAACACACTGCGAGAGCCCGAGCGCTTAAAAGCAAGAAAATGGCTATTTAAGGACATGATAACTCATGTTCTTCGGGAGCGACCAACAAACTGTTCGGAGAGGACCGGGGATATTTTCACCCAGAAATTAAATTTGGAGGGGATGAGTAATGGCTTCGGTGGGAACTTGGCCTTGTCTACACCTTGTCTGCAAACACCTGCTGGGATGTGGAGTGTGCGCAGGGACCTGCAAGGACACGTGAGGGGATTTTACCCCAGTTTGTGGCCACAGAGCCCAATTGGCAGAGCTTGGGGGGTCCACGCACCTGTGCCTCAGTTTCCCTGCCCTGTGCAAGGAAGGTCGGGACCTGGCTATAGGGATGGTCGTGTGCTGAGTCTGGGAGCCCAGCACCGTGGGTCCTGTCCCCAGCACGATGCCGAAGAGCTGATCCCAATTTTACCTGCAACACCCAAGACAAAGGAGCAAGGGGAGCTCACTGGACCTTTGATAGCTCACCCCTTGCTTGGCTTTACCCAGGAAAATTTCCAAGCGGGTTGGCCGGATCCCGTCTCCTGTATCCTACACTGGTGGCTCCAGTGGCCGTCACCAGTGGCAGAGCCCGAATGCGATCAGCCCGGCCGCTCGCCTTTCCTCGCTGCTGACCACCTCCATTTATATATTTTTTTTTTTTATTCTGCTGTTGTCGGGCTTGCCATTCTGTGATCCCATTTAAAATCATTGATTTACCACAGAGTCCTCAATAAGCAATTTGGAGCAATTGAAGCTGTTATCTTGCTATAGATCACATGGTGCTGGGAGTCGGGGGGGAGGGAAAGGGGGAAGGAGAAGAAAAATAAGGAAGAAAAATGACTAGAGCTCCCCACGGCCAGCCTGGATCCATCCCGCATTGCGTTACACATCTCTGAGCCACGTGGATGTTGGGTGGTGGTTTGTGTGTTATGTTCCAGGAGGGGGAAGAGGGTCTTTTTCTCCGTTTATTAGGATTTAACCCAGTTTTATGGGCACAGAGAGCATGAGCTCAGGCTGGACCCCAGGGGCTTTGCAGGGCGGGCAGGAACAGCATCTGCAGAACCTGCGGGATGGGGGAGACCCAAGGTGGGTCCCCAGGCTCAGAAAGGGGAAGGAGCTGGTTTTTTTCTGCCACTGATCATCAACAACCACACTCACGGACTGGTGGAAGGTGCAGCACAGCCCCATGCACCAGCAGCGTCATCGTTTCTTTTTCAACTTGGATTCGAAGGTTGCTCCTCTCTCCGCTGGGGAGGAAGGATTGTAGCCCAGGATGCCACCTCCCCTCCTGGCTGCCTTTGCCTCCTGCGTCTTCTGCCACGCGTTTTGGAGAAACACTTTTTTTTTGAAGCACTGCTTATTTTTTTTTTTTGGGGGGGGGGGGGGGGGGGAGGAAAAAGAAATCGCAACCTGATTGCAGGGCAAATTTGCCGTCTCTGCATCAGTGAGCTGGGAAACAAACCATTCCCTGACTACGTTAGGCAAATAGCAATTTACAGGGCTATCGAAGAAGAGGATTCAGCATCCCAGCACTGCCGGGCTGGGGGCTGCAGTTTTTAGCAATCGATTTCCGGTAACTTCATAACCCCCCAAAAGGGAGCTCGGGTCTTCATAGTTACCCATGCCCCCATACCAAAAGCACAAGCAGGGCAGGATTTGAGATACCTGTATCTTCTCAAGCACAGCCATTAGCTGGGAATCAAATCATAAGAGCCCGGGGAAGCTGCCCCAGAGAGGCTTTGCTTCCACGCCAGTGGCTGGAGAGCTCTGTCCTGATCATACCCGGCAACGCAAAGCCTAAATACAAAATCAGGTAAGAGAGAGAGGACCTGGCAAATGTGTGCACTGCGGTGATTTGAAACATACTGGGAACGTTTTGAGCGCGGAGAGAAAATAAACAGGTTATAAAACAGCTACCTGAGAGCCACAGTAAAGATGGCTTTAAAAACACACTAATGAAATGATTCGACGGCTTTCCAGAGCGTTTGGGAGCTGCTGTGTGGTGGCAGGCGTGTGCAGGAGAGTGTCTGTGCCCTGGTTGCATTCCCAGTGTGCAGACCCTTCGTCTGGGCAAGGCAATGCCGTCGGTTTGGTGGGACCAGAAATGATGTTTCTTGGTGAAATGGCACAGAATTAGTTGCTGCCACTCCCGGGAAGCCCTGGCTTGTCTCTCTCGCACCTCCAAAGCTTTCCAAGCCCGTAACTTCTGCTTAGCCTAGCTGAAATGGAGATGACCTACGAGGCTTCTCATAGGGGCTTGTACTCACCCAAAAAAGCGCCGCCCGGTCTGTGTGGTTGCCCCACGTAGTGTCCCGAGCAATCCCAGCCAGCCGAGAGGGCTGGGCGCCAGGCAAAGCCCAGCAAAGTGCCCAAAGGAGGTATCTCAGCAAAAAATAAGCTTGCAAGTTATAAAGATCCCCAAAGACCCAGTTTTTCCAAGGGGAAGAGGAAGAACTCAGTGGCAATGTTACTACGTAATGAGCTGGGGCAGGCGGCTTTCCCCATGCCGTAGGACCTGCTGTCTCTCCATCCTTCCAAACCAGGCTGAGAGACTGAATTCTGGAAATCTCCCCCAGATGGGATCATTTCCATGCTGGAGGGCTTCATTCTGGCTTTGGGAATGTTCCTCCATCCTCCCTCTGCCAAGCACCCCGGGGCCCTGCTCCTGCACCCCCCCAGCTCCCCTCCAGCTTTCATTGGAGGCATTTTGGCATCTCTAGCTGTTGGTAGAGCTGAGCCAAGGCCAGCCCCCCCCCGGAGACCTCCACACGCTCAATATCTCCTTCTCAGCTATGCCAACAACAGATTTATTTGGGGTTTTTCTTCTTCCCAGTTCTGGAGCGGTTTAGAAAAAGAAAATCACTTTCCGGAGACATCATCTGTGCTCCTGCTCTGTTCCAGTCAAAATCAAAAGGCTTGGGTTGATTTCCAGCTTTTTAAGGCAAAAAATAAATAAATGCAATCAAAGGACGTGTCAGGGGGAAAGAAACTTCAGATCAAAAGATTGAAGCAGCTTATTGCAAGCCAAGAAAACATATCAAAAGGAAATATTTTTATTTTTGAGTATGTTTTTTCTGTCCTTTTTCTCCTGGAGTGTCTGGGTGTTTCAGCCACGAGCGATGAGGCGAAGCAGGGACAAATCCGAGGGACTCGGAGGAAACTCCTGGGATGCAACACGCCGGTCGCTCCCAAAACAGCCAAGGCGTTGCTTCCAGCCCCCAGCAGCATCTCTGCCGCCAGCCGGTCCTACCTATTTATCTAACGCTACAAGGTGTGTGCTGTGAGGCTGAAATCACAGAGCTGGGAGCGCTACTGAAAAGCCTCACTGGAGCAGGTGATTTGGCCAGGGCAGGCTCAGCCCCAAGCCCCTGCGCTCAGCCTGGGACAGCCGGGGTGACACCACCGTGGTCCCTGCTGGCCCCCGGCCCCTCTCCCCCTCCAGGAAGCGTTCTTTTGGGCAGCTTTTGGCTCCACACACACCCAGACCTGTTTTGTGCATCACTATTTGGAAGTACTCACCCTTTGGGGTTTGAATGTCACCGAGACGAGCAGTATCCAGCCATCAATCTGGAGTGCTGGGACCAAGGATGAGGCAGGCGTCACTCCCACCATCACCTCTGCCTGCACTTGAATTTTGGGGGGTTTTATCATTGTGGGGTGGCTTTTTTCCCCCCTGCTTATTTACCTGGCAGCGTGCGCTGAGCCTAATCCTGAGAAGCAGGAGTGTTCAGCAGGTCCCTGTAGGCGTCTGGGGTGGGGAGAGGTAGTTTAGGGGAATGCACTGGTTGCCCATGGAGCTGCCTCTGCTTTTTGATGTTTCTGAACCTCGCGGTCGGCGTGCAGAGTGGCTGGGAGGAATTAGTGTCAGCAATATGGGGTGGGAATGGGTGGGCACATGGAGAAGAGGCACAACCCTTAGTAGCCACTAGAGAACCCACAGTGGGACTGAGACCTGCTCGTGGACCTTGTGGAGGTGACGATGGGTGCAGGTGAGCTGGGGCCAGCTCTCGCTGGGTGTTTCTCCATGTGTCCCGGCTCGTGTCCCCTCTTTTCAACTCCGCAGAGGACTCCGGCTCTGTAAACTAGTGGTGGTTGGATTATTCCAATCTAGAAACAGCATTTTTTTCCCCCTTCACTACAGATACAACTCCAAGAATCCTCCTCGTTCCCTAAGTAATCCCAGGACCGTTTAAGAGCGGCCGCCAGCACGACGTGAGCAGCAATTATTCCTCATTTTGTTTAACTGTGTGTGCGGGAGAGCCAGGAAAGGCGGCACCTCTACGTACCACCCCCCCGGCCCCGACCTAAACCGGGGCGATGTTTATTAATCTGCTCAGTGCGGTCCTGCCAGGCGAAATGTATTTCACTGTTGAAAGAGAAAGAAGTGGGCTCCCAAGAACAAGCAATATTATTTACATGGCATTGATCGGTGCAGAGCTTTTGCTGGCTCAGCAGTTTGTACCCCTGGTTTTCATCAGCGGAGTGCTTAACCCTTGGCTAATTGGATTTGCCGTCGTCAGTGTGATCTATGCTGCCTCCAATTACTCTTTGCGTGGCCCCGGCTGGGCACCCGGCAGGGACGGGGAGCCAAAAGACCTGAACCCCTGCAAGGTTGGGGTGGGCAGAAGCATCCTGGGGTGTTGGGGCATCAGCTCCCTGGTAAACAACGCTGACAAAGCTGGAGCTGGAGCTGGGGGGAAGGTTGGGCGGAGGAAGGGTTTTCTTTGCTCTAAGGTGGGTGATAGTTTTAACCGGCCTAAGTGGCATCTTGCAAAGGACAGAATTAGACCCTGTAAATCCAGGGAGGGGGACAGAGAGGGTGTGAAAATGGGCTGTGATTAATTACTTAGCAATGAGTTATGATATCATTACTTAGGCTGCATCTGAGACTGCAGCCCTGAACCTACATACTCACGGGCTTCCCAGCAGGGCAAGGACGTATTAGTGTCAAGGTAAACTGAGGCACAGGTAGATGAAGCCGTTTCCCAGGGCCATCCAGGGGAGCTTTGAGGGGCCAAAGTTCTGCATCCTGTTCTCGTTGTGCAGGATTGTGACGAAGATGCTGTTTCCATCCCCAGCCTGGTCTTCCCAATTGCATCCCAGTTTAAGCCATTTTTCCCTCAGGGCTGAGCTGGTTTCTCCCACCGCAGAGGTCCCCACGCTGCAGAGCAGTTCCTTCTTTGGCTTCCCAATGAAGAAGCAGAGTGACAACCAAAAATAGCCATACACCAGCTGGATGGCAAGGAATGAGGAACCATGATTTTTTTTTCCTGCATGGCCGAAAGGCCTCGTTTTCTCTGGACTGGCACCAAAAACCACTGGGTGTTTTGGCCACAGAAGTGCGGGGACCCTAGGTGCTCAGGCTGTCCCTCAAAAGCCAAGTATTTGGGAGGTGCTTTCTCCCACGGCGGGCAGCCTGTCCCAGGGAAAATGAAGGGACTCGGCCACACGTGGGCCCTCGCAGCTGTGTTTTCAGCCATGGCCAAGAGAAACCCGTTAATCGGACGTAATGCAGAGCCTCAACAGACGGGTAATTGGGTGCCATTCGCTGAGCCGTGTCACGGGAGGTCGGGCAAGATGCTTTTTCGTGACCTTTAAATCCACGGACTAACGAAATCGGGGCCTTTCTTTGGCTAGGCTGCCAGAATGGCCAGCAGCATCTGCTGCCTGCCCAGCCCGGCTCTGCTGCGCGGGCAGGGACCAGCCAGGAACGGCGGTATTTAGCCAAGTCCCAGCTGGGCGCTCGCTGCAGCCCTCTGCGGGGAGCGAGCCCCCTCCATCACAGTGGGGAGGGCTCCTCATCTGCCCCAGCACAAAGGCATCCCGCTTCGCCGGGCTGGAAGGGGGACACGGCATGGCTGGGCACGGGGGTACCACCCGGCTGTGCCAGTCGTGCCCATGGCATCGTCCGGAGACGGACCCCACCAAGGACACCGGGGTCCCCCCACGGCACTGCCCTGTGCCGGGCACGATCCCACCGGTGGGGCAGGAGCGAATTGCGGGAATTTATTCCCCCCGGTGCTGAGTTGGTGAAATGAAAATGAGCGTTTTACCTTACGGGAAGCGGCGAAGCTTATTTAAAATGCGACGGTGGTTAAAAGGGATCTGCATCTCCTAATGCCGTCTTGATAACGTCTTTACCCAGGCACTTGAATGAAAGCCCAGAGCAGGTTTGGGGGAGTCGCCACAACCACTTTCTGTGCCGAATATGGGGTCCAGCGCCGTAGGACCCAGCCGTGATGGAGCACCCCATCACTGCCCACACATCTCCATCCATGAGCTCCATCCTCCCATCACCCAAGGGTGCTTTGACTTTATTTATGGGGATTTTCTGGAGATGCAGCAATTGCATGATGTCAGTCCAGGCAGAGCATCCCATGGCTGCTCGCTGACGGCTTTCGAGAGGCTTCGAGGTGCCTTGGGGCCACAGACAGCTGGGGAAACTGAGGCATCCCTGGAAAATCAAGCCCTCTTTCCCTCTTTCTTGTGGCCCGGGTGCTGCAGGGCTTTTGAAGCTGACCCAGCTATTGATCTGCTGAAGCTGTTATCCAAGCTATGCAGCCAAGGGTTTGGGAACCAGTTCTCGATCTGAGAATTTATGAAAAGCTACAAGGAAATTCCTGGAAAGGCAGGGAAACCCCGGAAAGGCCCAGGAGTTCCCAGAGAGCCGTGGGGAGTCCTGGAGAGCGGCAGTAGTTCCCAGAAAGCCTTGAAAACCTCCCAGACAGGCTCCGGCCCCACTGTCCCTGCAAAGTGCTGGGGAATTCCTAGAAATCATGAGGAAAGTCATGGCAGGGTTCTAAAACCTTGCGGAGACTCCCTGGTGCTCCCAAGTGTTTCGGGGACCTCCAGCCTTCTCCCCCTCCCAGCGCTGCCGGCTGGGGGCTGGATCCAGCTCCAGCTCCTCTCCCTTGCCCTGGGAAATGTTTTGGCAGCACGAAGGGATCCACAGTTGGCAGGAGGGGAAGAGCTTCCCAGAGCAGAGGAGGATCCCCAAAAAGTTTGGGACGTGATGGACTTTCCTGTTCCCACTCCCTGGAGCCACTTGGGAAGCCCATCCTCAGCTCCGGCTGGTCTGGGGAAAAGAGATCCCTCCTCTTTTCCCAGGGAGATATCTTTGCTGAGCCAGGCCAAAAAAAAAGTCACCGAAAGCCCCCAGAAATAATGGTGTAATTACCAAAGTAATTACTTTGGCTGCTGAGCAAATCCTGCCCAGTTAATGTCAACAGCGAGGGGAGGGCAGGCGGGGGCAGCACACGGGTCCTGCCTTAATTAAACTTCCCCCGGTGGCTGCGGAGAAGCTCTTGTTACCGCTTGTATTCCCAGAAAATAGATCTCTCCCGCTGTCGGGAATATCCCTTCATCCCTTGTGATGGGGGGGCAGCACCGTGGAGGGTGGAGACGGCATCACGGTGAGTGTGGGGATGGAAAAGCAAATGGGTCCTCCTCTGCACCTTGGGTCCTGTGGTCCCTGTCCCTGTCCGAAATGTCCCATCACTGTCCAAAACGTCCCATCACGGGGACAGAGCCGCGTGTGGCGGGGACGTGGCTGGTGGCATCTCAAGGGGAGCACAACAAGGATGTGCAGGGGTAGGATTGGGACAAAAGGGCCCTGCTAGCTGTTGCCAGTCGAGAGAAAATCCAAGGCACGAGAAAACGATGGGGGA
>VYZM01008528.1:5776-28051 GCA_013398915.1 Dromas ardeola | reverse complement strand
CGCCCCGTCCCCTCTGCCCCTGCGTTAAGCGATCTCTTTGATTCTGCGGATGTAGTTGTGAAGCTCTTCGGGGTCTTGCAGCCCCATGTCCTGGCAGACCCACTCCAAGTCCTCCTCATCAGCGATGGGGATGGAGTTGTACGCCAGCTCGTCGGAGGGCAGTGTGGCGAAGGTGGTGAACTTCACCCGCTTCCGTTTGGAGGTGGGCGAGTTGAGCGGGTCCTCGCTCTGGTCCCGCGTGGAACCCCCCGAGGAACCGTCCCCGCGACCATGGACCTGGCTCTGCACGCTGGTCTGCGAGCTCCCGCTGCTGTGGTGGTCCCCGTGGCAGCAGGTCTGGACATTTTCCAGGGGGTTCCCAGGGCTCTCAGGCTGGGGGGAGAGGTCATTGTGAGCCCGCAAGGGCTGCCCATTGCCCAAGAAGACCCAGTGGTGGGAATGGTCCATGTTGGTCTGGCCTTCGGGTGGGATGCGTTTGTGCCGATATTTCAGCACAAAGACAATGCAGTTGATGAGGAAGACCAAGATGGCCAGACAGAAGACACCCAGGAGGGCGTACATGCCTATCTCCAGGTCCGTCAGCCCCCTGGTCACCTGCACGAAGCCAGTGGGGATAGTGGGGAAGTCCTCGGTGGGGTGAGACGCGATGGACATCCTACTGTCCTCGCTCGGCTCCGCTTTCCTCTCCACCTCTGCCCGCAGGGTGGTGCTCGCCCCCGTCTCCGCCAACCCTGGCTTGCTGGACACATGGTCATAGTCATAGGTAGGGTCCTCCTCGGACCCAAAATGGACCCGCACGCTGGCCAAGGCTGTGAAGAGCACACTCTTGCGCTTGGTCTTCTGGCAGCTCTCGCAGATGACCAGCTCAGCCCGCAGCAGCTCCCCCGCACCCTCGCTCTCCGCCACCACCAAGGGGAACGCCCGGTCCTGGGTCACCGAGACCACCTTCTCGTCCAAGCTGGTCACCACCAGGTTGTAGTCCTTGGGGTCATAGAGGGAGAGGGGGGCCGTGGTGCCATCGCTGTAGGAAATCCACAGGCTCAGGAGCGCTTCCTGCGGGACCAACACAGGCACCGGTTGCCCAGCACGATGCCAGTCCCACCTGCACCCATCCATCCATCCCTCCATCCATCCCTCCCCTCCTTTGCATCCTTCCCTCCACCCAATTCACCCTTTACCCCTCTATCATCCATCTTGTTCCTTCCAACCATCACCTAGTTTTTCCCTTTTGCCTGTTCTTCCCTCAATTTTCCCCATGCTTGCCCAGGCTCACCCCAAATCCCAGCCCCAGAGGTGCCAGATGTGGCTACCAGAGCTGGGCTGGGAACTACAGGATTTCATCCAGACCCCTTTGTCCCCATGCTTGTGTCCTGTCCCCAGGCTGGTTCATAGGTCTGCATGACGGTTTCTGGGGTACTTTGGGGGTCACGAAGGTGCTTGAAGGACAACGGGTGCTGTGGGGGCCTGGGATGACTGAGGGCAGGATTTGCGAGGGGCAAGTTGCAGATGGAGCCCTCACCCCACCCCAAGACCCCCACCAGGCCCTCTAAGCCCCAGTGCACCCCTTTGGCCTCACCTGCTTGAAGAAGCTGAGGGTCTGCTGCACGGACGTCCGGGCAATGATGGTGTGGCTATTGCCAGGGCTGGGGTGGAGGGACAGCGAGAGGCTGGAGACCACCTGGGCCTTCAGGTCTGTGATACTGACCTTCTCCTCCGCCACCGTCACCAGTGTCTCGCCTAGCACCGCCTCCATGAGCGGGGACACGACCTGCAGGGGACGAGGGTGCCCGTCACCGCCTGCCACCCCCAGCCAAACTGGCTGAGGTGGGGCAAAGGCGGCCGGGGGGGTACCTTGAAGAGCGTGGTGCCCGGCTCCCTCCCGGCCAGCGTGAAGCTGTCCACCATGTGGGCCACCCGCGGGTCGTCCACGCGCATGAAGTCGCCAACCAGGTCGGTGACCTCCACCAGCCAGTCGGGTCCCAGCATGGTGACCACCTGTCCCGTGCCCTCTGCCGCCGTGGTGTGGAACTGGGTGAAGACCTGCAGCGTGGCGTGCTGGTACTGCAGGGCACAGCCCCGGCTCTGCTTCCTCTCCTCTTCGTCCTCCTCGTGCTCGCTGTCCCGCACCGACCTGCGGGATGGGGCAGTGGGTAGGCAGCGCTGCCGAGCTCCCTCCTGCTGCAGCTCTTCAGCCCCTCCAGGAAAGGAGAGGGGTGGCTGGGCAGGGAGAAATGCAGGTTTCTCCCCAAGCATGGGAGAAACCTGATGGCTCCTGGCCAAAAAGACGCCTGTTGTCCATGAGGTCTCTGAGGGCTTTAGCAGCATATGGCAAGAGGGTCGCTGGTGTCTCTGCCCCCTAACCAGCTGAGAGCTGGTTAGGGGGCAGAGAGGTCGAGGCCATGGCCAGCAGGTCGAGGGAGGTGATTCTCCCCCTCTGCTCTGCTCTTGTGGGACCCCACCTGGAGTACTGTGTCCAGTTCTGGAGCCCCTACTACAAGAAAGATACAGACATGCTGGAACGTGTCCAGAGGAGGGCCACGAGGACGATCAGAGGGCTGGAGCACCTCTCCTATGAAGACAGACTGAGAGAGTTGGGGTTGTTCAGTCTGGAGAAGAGAAGGCTCCGAGGAGACCTTATTGCGGCCTACCAGTATCTTAAGGGGGCCTACAAGAAAGCTGGTGAGGGACTTCTTAGGATGTCGGGTAATGGTAGGACTAGGGGGAATGGATTAAAACTAGAGATGGGTCGTTTCAGAATGGACGTTAGGAAGAAGTTCTTCACCATGAGGGAGGTGAGACACTGGAACAGGCTGCCCAGAGAGGTGGTGGAAGCTCCATCCCTGGAAGTTTTTTAAGACCAGGCTGGATGGGGCTCTGAGCAGCCTGGTCTGGTGGGAGGTGTCCCTGCCCATGGCAGGGGGGTTGGAACTAGATGATCTTTAAGGTCCCTTCCAACCCTGACAATTCTATGATTCTATGAGAGGACAAGATATCTTGGGTTGGGATGGACACCTGGAGGCCTCCAGACCTCAAAGCAGGGGTAAGTTTGGAGCTTGGCTGCTCCTGGCCTCATCTAGGGGAGTTTTGACCACCACCAAGGATGGGTGTTTCCCAGCAGTTCCAGCATCTTACCAACCTCATAATGAAATTTTCCTCCTTCCATACAAACCTGCAACCTGTGTCCATGATCTCTCACCTTTTCCCTGGGGAACCCTGAGATGACTCTGGCTCCACCATCTTTAAAACCCCCTCATTAAGTAGCTGAACAAGCCAACTAGACCACTAGCACCACCTTCATCTTGCCTTCTCCAGGCTGGCCGGACCCCAAGCGCGGTGGCTCCGCAGCACCCACCTCCTGTCCGGCAGGATGGGCACTCTCCAGCCCTTCACTTGGCTCAGCCGGGCGTCCGAGAGCTCAATGTGCAGCGGCAGTTTGGGCACCCACACCGTCATCTCCAGCGGGGCAGAGAGGTGCTCGTAGGTGAAGGTGACCCGGGCGCTCATGGAGCCCCGCGACTCCTTCCCGCTGACAAAGACGTAGTCGCAGCTGCTGGAGACCTGGGAGAGAAAGGAGAATGAGGGGGTGCAATGCTCCCGCAGACACACCAGAGATCCTGGCGGGAGGCTGCCTGGAGAATAGGAAGTGCTGGAGGAGCACGTAGGTGCTGGTTAACACCTGGTTAAAGGTGGCCCAGGAGTGGGGATGCTCTCTCCTCCCCGAGGTCCCTGCTCGGAGGTGTGGACCACCAAACACCATGGCCATATCATGTATTTCCCCCCCCCGACCCAGCTCTTCTGCCAGCCCTTGCAGGCACCTTCATTTGGTGCTTCAGCTTCTTTGGCCCCCGCACCAAATTGTACCCCGCTACTGCGCTCGAGCGAGAGGCGCCCGTGGGTGCTTCACAGAGGTTACAAATTGCTCATTCTGGACATTTGCCCCAAAATCTCCTCTGCCCACGCCCAGAGGGCACAGGCAGTGAGCACGGACAAGCCGTGTGCCCGTGTGCAGGTACCCACCAGTGCCTCATCCCTGTCCCTTCTGCTAACCCCAGGAAGAGCTTCCCAGCATCCACCTGAATCCTCACGTTCATCTTCTTTCACTTTTAATTCCCATTTATGCAGATGCCATCAGTTAAATTTGCTATAAAACAAATACATCCTGCAGGGGCCACTTATTACCAACCGAGCCGAGACAATTGTGGAGCTAAGAGGATGCCACTGCAGCATCGCCCGTGTTCCGGCTTAGGCCGCCAGCGTCAACAGCACCTTCTCCTTCTGATGTAGTTAAAGATGTCCCTGCTTACTGCAGGGGGGTTGGACTAGATGACCTTTAAGGGTCCCTTCCAACCCAACAAGTTCTATGATTCTATCCTATGATTCTGTTCTATGATTCCCAGCAAGGGTGGGAGGAGACAACCAGGCTGGGGAGGCCCCAACCTCTCATCTGCAGTGGCCCCATGGCCCAACCCTGACCCTCTTTCCTCCCCCTACACCATCAGGAATTGCATCTGAGTTGTTTGCTGCTGGGGAAAAATAAAACCCCTTTGCTCAGCCAGCAGCACAGTCACACTCTGATGCACCAAGCACCTCAGCAGCGCAGAAGGGCTCATTTCACAGAATCACAGAGCCGTAGGGGTTGGAAGGGACCTCTGGAGATCACCCAGTCCAACCCCCTGCCAGAGCAGGGTCACCCAGAGCAGGTGGCACAGGAACGCGTCCAGGCAGGTTTGGAATGTCTCCAGAGACGGAGACTCCACCACCTCTCTGGGCAGCCTGGGCCAGGGCTCTGCCACCCTCACAGGAAAGAAGATCCTCCTCATGTTGAGATGGAACTTCCTGTGTTCCCGTTTGTGCCCGTTACCTCTTGTCCTGTCTCTGGGCACCACTGAAAAGAGCCTGGCCCCATTCTCCTGACACCCACCCTTTAAGTATTTATAAGCGTTGATAAGATCCCCCCCTCAGTCGTCTTTTTTCCAGACTAAAAAGACCCAATTCCCTCAGCCTTTCTTCATGAGAGAGGTGTTCCAGTCCCCTCATCGTCTTGGTAGCCCTTTGCTGTCCCCTCTCCAGCAGTTCCCTGTCCTTCTTGAGCTGGGGAGCCCAGAACTGGACACAGCACTCCAGGTGTGGCCTCACCAAGGCAGAGCAGAGGGGGAGGATGACCTCCCTCCACCTGCTGGCCACACTCTTCTTGATGCACCCCAGGATGCCATTGGCCTTCTTGGCCACAAGGGCACGTTGCTGGCTCATGGCCATCCTGTTGTCCACCAGGACTCCCAGGTCTCTTTCCACCGAGCTGCTCTCCAGCAGGTCAGCCCCCAACCTGTCCTGGTGCAGGGGGGTGTTCCTCCCCAGGTGCAGCACCCGACACTTGCCCTTATTTCCAACAAGCTGCTCTCCCGTGTGGATTCTCTGATGGCTGATAAGGAGTTGAGTCCGTGCTGCACGGTAGCTGACAGTGGAGGTGTTAGCATCACTGCCTCTCTCCCCATCTTATCTTTGGGCACTTGTGGTCATTCAGCTGCAGGAACTTTGTATTTCTGAGCCCGCGAGCAGGGCCTGACTTCTACAAGAGCTCCACGTTTCAGCTGCGGGAGCCCACCATGAGATGCCTGTCCCCAGGGCCGGTGGAGGAGGCAGAGCACGAGACCTGGGCTCCTCGGGAAGTCCCCGCTGCCCAGGCACAGGAGGGAAATGCAATGCAGGAGGGTTTGTTCCTTGTCTTCCTATCAGAGATACCAGCTCAGCACGTCTGAAAAGACAATCTCATCTCTGGCCGGGCGGCGTCTGAATAAAGATGAGCTCCTGGGCGAATCCTCCAGCAATGAAGTGCTCTGGATATTGTGCCATTTATCACAATAAATATGATGGGCTGCTGCTTGCATTACCTTAGCTAATAATTCCCCCCGGCATCTTCTTCTGGGGACCACTTGCTTAGCAATTCGGGAGGGGTGGTTGAAACTACAACAACAAAAAATCCCAGCACATCAAGCCTGTCCCGATGATGGAGTGACTGCAGATTAGCTTTTAAATGAAGTGCGCGCTTGTTCAGAGAAACTTCCCGGATTCGCAGCAAGGCGTCGGGAAGGGAGAGGCTGAGCTCTGCCCGGGCTCCAAGCCAAGGCACCGTCAGCCCCATGTCTGCAGCCAGGAGCTCCCACCTTGGCACAGCCTCAAGCTTGGGATCAAGGGGACACATCTTCTCCGAGGCCCTCAGGAGTGGAAAGAGTCACCACAACTGGTGGGATCCCATGTTGGCCAGCCAGAGGTCCTGGTGGTGGCTGTGGGTGTCCAGTGGCCCCGAGGTTCAGCCCCACTGAGCTGACTTGCTCCTGGTAGGTCCTCAAGCAGGTTCGGATGGTGAGCTCCTAAGAACGGTTCACATAGCATGTCCTCAAGCAGGTTTGGATCGTGGGCTCCTAAGAAAGGTTCACATAGCAGGTCAGGTTGAGCATCTGCTGGCAGCAGAGGTGGCCTTTCTACTCCCTGTGTGTCCTTCAACATATACGCAGTCCCCAAGGCCACAACACAGGCAGGGAAGGGAGATTATCTGTATGCTGCCTTGAGTGATGAGGTCCTCCTCTCTGGGCTGAGCATGGGCAGTCACCCTATGTCACCACAGAAGGGGATGAGGGTGACAACTCCCACTTCTGCTCTCTCACCATCCTTGGTGGGTGGCCCTGGCACCTTCACAGCCGTGTCCACCACGTCCAGGACATTTCTCCTCCACGTTACACACGAGAGCAACCACCACCGAGCCACAGGCAGCGTGGGGAGAAGCAGCTCCCCAGCCCTCCTTCACGTTAAATTATTTACAGTAACAGATAGCGCATCCCACTATGTAAGCTTTGATTTATGTAACAGGTTTATAGCCCTGACACCGTAATCATACTCCCCAATCTCAGCGGGTAACTGAGAGCTCCCTCGGAAACGAAGCTCCGGCACAAACACAAAATAACTCAGCAAGAAATTGCATGGGGCTCCGAGCGGCGAGCAGGAGGCGAGCGGGAGGCGAGCCGGGGCCGGAGGGCTGCTCCATGCATTATTCATCCCGGCTTGTGTGCATGTGTCTGCTCCCCCCAGGTCTGGGGACAGCGTGTAAATAGATTTATGAGCAGAAAGGCAGCACATTAAACAGTTTAAGTGTCTTGGAGTCCATCCTGAAGTGTATTATTGCTCTAGTGTTTTATCACGCTGCGGAGGACCGGTCTCCATAAATTAGACCCGGTGCTGTAAATCGCATGGATCGGAGTTTTAGTCAAGAACTTGGGTAAACAGTTTGTGACACTGGCTGTCACCCACCCGCGGACCACCGGGGACAGCAAGTCCCAACAGGGCTGGGGCTCTGCCCGTCACCTCTGGCTTGGCTGGGAGGGCAACCGGTGTCTGCTGGCGAAGAAGGGGAGAAAGGGCTATGTCCCCCAGCCCAGGGGACATGCGAGACCCCAGACCCCCACCATAGCTCCCTGTCTCTGCTCGATGCAGCGGGAACACGGAGAAGGTGGGCTGGGTGGGTGCAGGGAGAGGGGTGGGAGGTGTCTGGGGAGACATCATTGGGAGAATGGTGTCTAGGGGTGGATGGATGGAAATGGTGATAAAGTAATACGGACAGGCGGATAGAGGGATACGTACAGTGATAGAAAAATGTATATGGATGAATGGGTCTGGTGATGGAAAAATCATGGCTGGATTTGAGGATCAACTGCTGCCTCGGCGGCTGGGGCGGATGCGTGGGCAATCGCTGCTGCTGCAACAGCGAGCCTTTTGCATTCGCCTTATCAGCATCTCTTCCGTGCAGCCCATCTTGCTCCTCTCCCTCAGCTTCCCTTTTCCCTCCATCGCCCCCAAGTGCCCGGCTCATCCCCCCACGCCTCCCTGGGGCCAGCCCAAGTTCAGCCCAGCATCCCATCCGACCGGGAGACAGATGTCACCAGGAGGCAGGAGCGAAGCTGCTGATGGAAACGTGCAGCTTACACTGCGAGGTGACAATATTTCACCTTATCAGCACTAAGTGCCGTGATAACCCATAGTTATTACTGCTGCCTGGTGCCAGCCTGTGCAGCGCCGGAACATCCCATGGCCTCTCCGGGGACAGTGACAAAGCGTCTTGTCCTTCTCCCGACAGATCCCAGGGAGAGGCACACGTGGACTGAAGCCACTGAGGGGATGATGCATGGGATGGGGTGGGCTTGCGTGGCACGTGGGCTCAGCCACCAGCCCCAGCTCATCCAGCTCCAGCCTGCGCCGCTACTGGGGCCAGCAGCCCTGGGGGAAGCTCAGCCCCTCACTAGGCCCATCAGAGCCCCCTCCCTGCACCCACCTTGATGATGTCTTCGTTGTTGGACTTGCACTCGACCATAGCAGAGACGTCCACGATGACGCCGCTCAGCTCAATGGCGATGACCTTCACAGGAATGGCCACCGTCCGCCCCGTCAGGATGGCCGTGTTGATGATTTCCGTGTCCTGGGGACAGGGTGCAAAGGGGACCATCGTGTTAGAGGGTAGCCTGTCCCTGATCCCGGCTGGTCCCTCTCCTGCTCCAGCTCTGGGGCAGAGGACCCGCACACGGTTGGATGGGTGGGTGGGACATATGGATGTATAGGTGCTATCAGGCAGATGGGTTGGTGGGAGATCCCTCAGAGGGACCCAACCCATCCCCAACATCAAAGCAGATAAGCTAAGCAAAGGACAGGAATCCGCTCACCATGGCCAGGGGCACGATGGCCCGGATGTCCCTCTGGATGACCGTCAGCTCCGTCACCACCTTCTCCAGGTCGGGCGGGGGGTTGCGGCCCCGGTAGTCGATGTGCCACATGATACGACGCGTCACCGACTGGCTGGTAAAGTTCTCCATCTCGAAATCCAGCTGCATGATCTCAGAGGAGTCGTCCCCATCCCTGGGCAAGGGAACAGGAGGGGGATGCAGTGAGCTGGGTGCCCTGGGTTCCACAGACATCCCGGGATCGGCATCAGACAGTCCCCTCTAGTGATGCAGAGCATCCCCAGCAGGTCCCTTCTCAGGGTCCCCATGCCTGCTGGGGGGAACATGCTGTGGGTGCCACCACGATGCTTGTTCCCAAACACAGCAGTCCAGACCCCCCGCTCCACCAGGGGCTGCTCCAGTGGGAACCTACAGTATCCCATGGGAATCTTCCCAGTGGGAGAGAGAAATGTATTTCACTGTCTCTCTTCAGGAGGAAAAAAACCTCGGTGGCTCAAGCGGGCGCTCTCCCAAGGCTGTGGGTGATATACTGTCACAGGGTGAGTGTTGTGGCCATGGCCCCAGGGGATGGCGGGTGGCTGCAGGCGCTGCCCTCATCTCTCTGGCTCCGTCTTCCCGACAGTGCGGCTGGATTTACTGCCCCAGGGTGCTCCCGCCTGCACATTCATGTCCCGCAGCTCAAACCCCAAGTGTCCCGTACCCGGGAGGGCAGTGTGCTCAGCGACAGCAAATAAGTCCCTGTACAAGAGCCCAGCCCACGCTGTTAATTTTACAGCCCCTTCCAAGGGAATCACACGGGGAAACTGAGGCACGGGAGAACCACAAACAGCAGATGGGACAACACTGAGCTAGGACATGAGGCAGGGCTGTCCCCCAGCCTGCCATCCCCTATGGGGACACGTGGGGCAATTGGGCAGGGGATGGGGGAGGTAGACAGGACCAGCAGAGGATAACGGCCCCAAGACCATCTGCTCATCAAAACCCCACACATTTAATGGCAGGACCCAAAGCTAATGGGCAGGGAGTGAATGCTGGGGCATCCCCAAGGCAGGATGGGATGGAGAGGCTCTGCACTGCCAACCCCGGCAGACAGTGCCAGCTTAAGGGAACGGGGGGACTCAGCAGCCCGTGTCCCTTGTCCTCTGCGTCACGGTTCGGTCACAGTCTGACGGCAGCAGCGTAAATCACTCTTACACCCCATCCTATGAGCAAACCTCCTCAGATGCAATCCTGCCCTCCTACCTTTTTGTCCAACTTGTAACTCCCTTGGGAGGACTCGGGTTCAACCCTCCCCCTAGGTCACACTTCTCCCTCCAATGCTCCCCCGAAGCAGAGCATCCCCAGGGGACACCCCAGAGCCCCCGGGAACCGCAGAGCCGGCAAAAGCCCCCCCCACAGCAGGAGGAGGGAGAGTGGTGAGGAAAGGTGAAATCCCTGTGGAAGGAGAAGCCGGGACCGGCACCGCTCTCATCGCACCATCGAGAAGGTCCCATCGATCTGGGGATGCAGGATACAGACGGGTTTCTCTCTGATAAATATCTAATGAGCGAAAGGGAGCGGAGAAAGGGGAGAACAAGAAGCCGGGGCTGCTCCAGACGGCGGGAAGCCCTGCTCCTGCTGCAGGGACGATGGGCGTCGCAGTGGGGTCTGGTGGGGTCCTGCTGCGACTTTGTTCCCCCAAGGGGAATCGCCAAAGGCCACCCAGTCTGAAGAAGGGGATTTGGCCGCTTGCTGTCTCTTGCAATGCAGAAGTATTAAATACAGCCGGGAAGATCCAGGTTCAAAGGCAAACCAGACCTGTGGCTTCATGTCGGTTCGGCGCTGGGACTCTTCGCCGTGGGGTGCCCCTGGGCGTCCCAGGAGCCCTGGCAGGGGCCAGCCACCATCTGCCCTCCCCGAGCATCGCCTGCTGTCGGCCATGGCAGAGACAAGAGCCGGGCTGCCCAGATTGGCAGAATAACTTAGGATGCAGCTGCTGGGGTGAAAAACACCCAAAATTGGCCATTATCACCACAAAGCTCAGGGCCCTCGCCCCCTCCCTGCACAGCCGGCGCTGCCAAGAGCCCCCAGAGCCCCGGCGAAATAAACTCTTCCGGCTGCACAGCCTGGAGGGCAACACGGCTTTAAGTCATTCATACTTTCCATTCCGTTAATATTTGATGGAGTTGTTTGTCTAAAAGGTGATTGTAATCACTTTAAATTCATCCTCCGTCTCTAACCTTTCCAGGCTGATTTGAAGCGGCGGCGGCAGACGGGGAGAGGAGGAAGGGGGAGAGGAGAGGAGCTCGCTGCCAGCAGGTCTGGCAGCCACGTGCGGGGGCACTGGGGTGGCCCTGCAGAGAATGGGGGGGGCTCGTGGGGACACTCCGATTTTGTATCTGGAGGCAACGGTGTGGGGTAAAGGAAAATCCACGCTCTGGGTAAGCCCTTCGGCGGGGTTTTCTGCAGATAGCTTCTGAGCTCGTGTTCGAAGCAGAGCTGAGGATCTCCTTCCTGCAAGAGCTCATCCCCAGCTTTGCTCAGTTTTGGGATGGGGGGGGCTGAGATAAGGGGAGATTTCCAACACAGAGGACAG
The DNA here is from genome assembly GCA_013398915.1 of Dromas ardeola. Lineage (NCBI taxonomy): Eukaryota > Metazoa > Chordata > Aves > Charadriiformes > Dromadidae > Dromas > Dromas ardeola. The sequence goes on along the minus strand of VYZM01008528.1, from coordinate 16,753 downwards.
GAATGGCTGGAGCCCATCAACTCCTGGAGACACTTGGCTCCCTTTTCCCAAAGACGCAGTAATGGAGATACCACAGCCTGGCAACAAATGCTTTCCAGCACTTCAGAGTTTTTCCGGTTGGTGGTTTTGACCCCGTGCCCATGCCCTGCCCTTGCTCGCCATGTCCTGCCCACGTGGATGCCGGGAGCAAAGCTGTCCCTCACCCTTGCAGCCTCCGTGCGCTCACAGGCCAGTCCTGCGTCTCCCCTTCTCCAGGCTGAGCAGCCCCTGGGTTTTCAGCTTGGCTTGGTGGGTCCTCGCTCCTTCAGATCATTCCCATTTCTATCCCCTGGACTCTCCTCGACTGACCCCAGCCTTTCCCAGAGCCCCAGGAATGGGCAGCATCCTCATGTCGAGCAGGGAAGAACTTGCTCTGCCCATCTCAGCCTTGGTTCATGCTCCCCATCTGACACTCATCCACCACCTTAGGGTCCAGACGGGACCTTGCCTGGGGACTGCTCCCCTTCCTTCCCGGAGGAAAAACCAGGATAATGAACAAAGAGCTGGCGCCTCTTGTGGTACTAAAACTTCTTAAAAAATTAAAATACTTCCACCCCAAACTGGGGGTTCCTCCATGGCTTCACAATTCGGCCCCCAAATCCACCACACGTGCCCACCAGCATCCAACACGGCCAGGCGATCCCAGCTCAGAGCCAGGGATGCAGCTGTTAAACGGTACCCGTGACTTATGACCGCATTGCTTGAGCCCCAGCTTCGTCACCAGTGCTGACCCTGAGCAGATCCCACCTGAACACACCATCTCACACAGCCCTCGGGCAGCCACCCGCCTGACCGCAAACTTGCCCACCTTGGGCCACGAAACCCACCTTCACCTGCCCTCCAGCCAGCTGCACGGTGCCAACCGGAGGCTAAAAGCCACACACAAAATTCAGCCCCTTCCCATTTCGGTGCAGGACCTATCCCGACCTCAGCTGGGCTGAGGGTTTGACCCCAAAATTGCTCATCCCCCTTCAGTGCCTCCAAGTCTCACAGTCTGGGCCATGCACTGCTGTGCCTCAGTTTCCCCTGCAAACACCAACGGGGCACCGCAGCCAACCAGACACCCAGGGTGGGGGCAAAGGGAGAAAGAACCGCTCCAGAACAAACCCAGCAATTTCCCCAACCCCGCTGGTGCAGTGGGGGGGCAGAGGGGGGGTCTCTTACCTGGGCCCGGCACCGTCCACCCTGGCCACGTCGACGGTGGCGGTGGAGTGCTTCCCTCCTGTCAGCAGCTCCGAGCTCACCAGCCACTGCCCGCTCCTCGACTTGGTGCTGAGCAGGTTGACGCCTTTCTTGGCCTTCACCCTGCGGAGACCAACGGTCAGGGCTGGACCCTCACCCCCGGGCACCCTGGACCCTCCCCAGGCACCCTGCCTTAGGCGCAGGGGGATTTTTTGCCTCCGATTCCTCCTGGCTGTTGGAAACATCATCTGTTGCTTGCATAGGGGTGAGCCCACCCCGGCCCCTCTTTTTCATAGGGTTTTGTCCCCCCGTCACCCTTCCAGCAGGGGTTTGGTCCCCCAGCCCTGGTGCTGCCCCCCAGGACAGTAACTCCCCTGTGGGGCTGGGCATCCCCGGGGTGAAGGACAGGAGAGCTTGGAGTGCCGTGTCCCCCATGCCAGGGGCTCGCTGCTGGCCCAGTGGCCACAGGGACACTTGCAAATGCCCTTTGAAAAGGTGTGGCCGGGGCTCCTCCCCCCCATCCTTAGGGACACGCAGCAAGGGGGGGGGGGTTCCCCACACCCCTCCCCATACTGGGGTGCTCAGCAGTAGGAGGTGGGTGCAGGGGCAGGATGGGGTGGGACACAGGGAGCAGCAGCCCCATGGCCATACCGCACCGTGTCCCCAGAGTGCCTGTGAACAAACCCACATCTGCTGGTGGGACCCTAATCCTGGTGCAACTGGGAGGCAGAAGGCAGCCGGCCATAGCGGGGATGCAGAGGTGGAAACCTTGGATAGACAACCTCTCCCTTCCCTCCAAGAAACTCCCACTACAAAGCCCCAGAACGCTGCAAAACCATGTGCCAGCTGCTCCTCTAGCTTCCCTCACCTTCCCAAAGCCCTGACAGACCCAGTCCAGCCCCCAGCACGTCCCATAAATGCAACACACCCACCCCATCTTCTCCTCCCTTCCAGCCCATGGCTGCCTTCACAGCCGAAACAACCACCCCCTCGAAAGACGTCTGCTCCCGTTACGGGGGCAGCCCCGGGACCTTACCTGAGCGTGAAGTGCTCCACCGTGGAGTTGGACATCAGGTAGAGGAGGATGCTCAGCACCTCGCCCGGCTTGAGGGGCTTGTCGGGCAGGCGGATGAAGACGTTGCCGTCCAGCCGGTGCTCCTGCATGGGCTGCCCGGGGGCAGGCTGCAGGAGGCTGACGCTGCCGATGCGCAGCAGCGGGTGCTGCGTGGGACCCTCGGTCCTGGCCCCCCCGGCCCCGCGGCGGGGGACCGTCTCCCCAAGGCACTGGCCGGCCCCGTCGGGGGCATGCAGGGTGTAGTACAGCTCAGCTTGCTGGCTCTCGCCTGGCACCTCCAGGCTCTCGGGGCTCTTCCGCCTGCCCAGCGGCACGGCCGGGGGGCCGAACCAGGCGTGGGGCAGCTCCGCCTGCACCAGGCACGTGGCCAGGTTGCCCCGCAGGCGACACGAGCTCTTGATCTCCCGGGCATCGCGGAAAGCGTGGAGCCGCACGCAGGGCAGCCGGTCAGTGACATCGAAGTCATCCCAATCCCGGCCGGCTACGTAGAAGAGCACTTGGACCACGGGCTGGTTGGCCACCAGCCGGGGCTGGATGATGAAGGCGCGCACCTTCCAGTTGACGGTGAGGCGGTCGGGAACCTCAAGGGTGCTGGAGGGCTGCAGCTGCTCCTTGGGCAGCACCAACCCCGTGCTGAAGGGCCCCAGGGTGACGTTGAGGACGGGCAGCTCCTTGGTCTGGAAGACGACGAAGGGCTCGGCACGTTGCAACGGGGCACTGCCGTTGCCCACCGGGCTGGCTCCCACCTCCTTGAGGAAGAAGGCCAAGCGGGTGTTGGACAGGCGGTAGCTCACGGGCAGCGTGTTGGCACCGGGGGGCTCGGCGGGCTCAGGGCTGGGGGCTGGCCCCTTGGCGTGGGCTGCAACAGGGATGGAGAGTGTGGGTTAGTGCAGGGCATCCTCCCCTTGAGCATCTCCTGAGCCCCAGAGGAGGGAGAGCAGATCCAGGCGGGAACGATCCAGCCCCACGGCAAGGAGGAGCTGGTGCTTCAGCCCCCGGAACACTCGCAAGGGTAGCGAGAGCCTGGCTGGGTTTCTGTCCTACAAAAAAAGCATGCAAAAGACCTCCCTGGGACCTCGGGCATTGTTGTGCTTCCCAGTGGGTGGCTCCAGCCTCACCAAACCCACACTTGGCATGGGATGGGGTGTCCGGCCAGGAACATGCGCAGGGGCTGCTCACGGCTGGGCCAGGGTGTGTTGAAGCCAAATCTGTCCTGATTTCAGCTGGGATAGAGTTAATTTTTTTCCTAGTAGCTGCTGCGTTTTGGATTTAGCATGAGAATAATGTTGATAACACACATTGTCTTAGGTGTTGCTAAGTAATGCTTATATTAAGTCAAGGACTTTTTCAGCTTCCCATAGACAGGACAAGCTGGCCAAAGGAATATTCCATACCATAAGACATCACGCTCAGTATATAAATGGGGTTTGTCGAGGGGCAGGAATCCACAGTTGTTGCTCATGATGGGCTGGGCATCACCAGGTGGTGAGCAATTGTATTGCATCATTTATTTTGTATGTTCTTTTACCATTATTCTTATTGTTCTATTAAACTGTCTTTATCTCAACCCATGAGGTTGTTTGGTTTTTTTTCCTTTTTTCTCCCTCTTCTCCCTACCCTACTGGGGTTGGGAGTGAGTGAATAGCTGCATGGTTCTAGCTGGTAGCTGGGGTTAAACCACAACAGCATCCAACCTTGGTATTGCCCCTGGGGAGCCCGAGGCACTGCTCACCCACCTTGGCCCCCACGCCAAGGCACTGCCCGAAACAGCGCGGACCCACTCGTAGAAAGAAATAGGGCACAACTGGCTGCATCCCTGCTTCCAAATACATGGAGAAAAGGATGCTCAGGTTCTCCAGAGGCTCGTTACCAAAAATTAGGCAGGTCCAGGTTAACTTTTGACTGGCAGGTCCTGGCCAAGTATCTAAGACCAAGGCTCTCCTCCCACTTTAAGCTCCCAGGTCCCATGGGGAAGGCAGCTAAACCGGCTCCTTTGCCCCAAACCCGCTCCATCCATCCCTGCAGGCTGCCTGTAAGGGTGGTGTCACGGCCGGTCTGTCACCCGTCACCCCCCCCAGGGGTGCCACCCACTGTCCCTGTGCGCCAAAGCTGGTTCAGCCCCAACTTGTCCAGGCACGGACAGGACCCAGTAGAAAAGTAATGAAGATGATGTTGGTGCCACCTCGTGCAAACCCCAGCAATGCCCAGGACTGACAGCCCTGAGGAAATCCCTTTTGTCCTTAATTTTGACCAATTTGCCTTAAAAAAAGAATAAACCCCATACAGGCAGAGTAGGCAGCCCCTGCTAGCCACACGCTCCCGAGGACCGGAGCTGCCTGAGCCCCTTGAAGGGAGCCGGCTACCCCACTGCCGCAGCCGGCAAACAGAGAGAAACCCCATGAAAATCCTTCTGCTAAAGCAGATGCTGCGAAAGGCAGCGGGTGCGGAGCCGGGCTGACGGCAGGCGCTGCGCCGGAGCTGCGGGAGCCTGGAAGACATCTCAAGGTCTTTGCATCCGCCAGCAGCTGCCAACAATTCCCAGGAGGCCTGGGTGTCCCCCCCGCTTCTCCGCACCCCCTCCCCGTTCCTGGCACTGATTGCAACCGCTCCCAAGCGGCTCCCGAGCAAGAGAGCCCAAATTACCCACGTCAGGCGGCAGCGAAAGGTGCGGATGTGATGGCTCGGCTCCCGGGAACGGCTCGGCCCCCTCCCCGGCAGGGGCTTCGGGGCATGCCAGGACTTGGGGCTTTTCCCAGCCGGGAGCATGGCCATGGTCGGGCTCCCCAGGGCTGAAGGGGTTGCGGGACCCCGCAGCCCACCCGGGGAACTCCCTGCTGCAGGACACGGGGGAGTTAAGCAGCTTAGAGGGCTCATAAAAGGATTAGCACTCGATACGGGGACGGGCAGCATCCGCAGCTACGCTGCCTGGGATGGAACTTGTCCGAGAGCCAGGGAGCAAATTCCCCAGGGCTGGGCAGACACTGGGGACAGGCTGCCGGCATCACCGGCGAGGCCACCGTGCCGGCACGGCCGTGGTCACAGCTCCAGCCCCTGCCACGCTAACACTGCTCACCGCCGGCCTCCAAGCCCGTCCCGCTCTGTTTTCCCACCTCCTGGAGAGCCAGGAGCTGCAGGAGAGGTGCTGACCCCCAGAATGCACCCATGGGTGTCACTCTGCTCAGAAATAACCACCAGCCAGGGGCTTTCTGCCCCTCCGGCTGACGGAGGTTGCTTTCTGCCACGAAACGTGAAGGTTGGTGTCCCCCCTGCATCCCGGTTGACACAGCCACAGCTGCTCCTGCCATCCCCAGCAATTAGAAAAGGGGGTTTTCTTCCAAGGCATGAGATTATTTGCAGGAAAGGATCCACCAGCTGGAGCGACACGAGCCCGAGCGCTTGGGTGAGGTGCCGGCAGGGCCAAAGGAGGCACGGGCAACCAGGGGCTGTGTTTAACTGACTCGTTGAAACAGTATCCGTTTTTATCCCTTAAAAATCTCCGGGGTTCGGGGAAGGATCGGGTCATTTCACAAAGAAAACCCACCCAAAATACACCCGACTCAATGCCCAGTGTGGCCCTGAGTGAAACCCACCCGTGGGATGGTGCAAAACGCCTGGTGTCACCGCCTGTCCCTTGGGAGGGGGACAGGAGAACCTCTGTGCCGCCCCAGTGAGCACCCAGCTGCCTGCCAGCGAGGGGCACCCACAGCACTGGGAGGGCAAAAGCAGCCATTTTTTTGTCTACAATTTGCCACCCGGCCCTGGCTCGTGGCAGAGACCCCCGGCAACCAGCTCCTTCCTCCTTGCCATGGGGATTCTCTGATGGCAAATAAGGGTTGTGCACCGGGGGTGGGGGGGCAAAGCAAGCCCCTCTCCTCGATGCCCAGGCAGAGCAGATGTGCGCTGTGGACCCTGGTCAACTCAGATAAGCCATCATGGGTATCAGCAGACCCTGGTCAACTCAGATAAGCCACCACGGGTATCAGCAGCTCGGTGTCACCAAGCCCTGCTGCAGTGGGGCCACCCGGTGTGGCCCCAGCACCGAGCACAGACCTGCACCCTTGCCATGCCGGATGGGGGAAGGGAGCGGGGACGAGCTGGGATGGAGATTAATGCGATGGTCATGATTAGTTCAGCGCAGGCGGATTGCCGGCACCTGGAGAAGCTATTTCCTTCCCCAGACAAAATGCATTTAAATGATGCTATAATCTGTCGCCGGGAGGGGAACAGGACCGGCGTCTCCGTTCCTTGGCCATAAACTAATCCTGCCAGGAGAGGGTCTAACCCAGACACATCCAGCTCGGGGTGGGTGCCAGGACGGTGGATCACAGCCCAGTCCAAGTCTCTGCGCCGTGGAGGGACAGAGGGTGGGCAGGGAAGGAGAAGTGAGGAAGGAGATGCATGCCTGTATGGATGCATGGCTGCTGGCAAGAGAGAAAAAAAAAAGGCTGGATAAGGATGGATGAACCAGCAGAGAGACCGGAGGATGCATGGATGGAAGGAAGGAGATAGGCAGATCAGAAATGGCTGGACAGCAAGAGAATAGCTCTAGGGAGAAGCAGCAATGGATGGAAGGATGGATGGAAGGATGGGCGGAAGCGTGGATTGACAGGCTGAGAGAGTTGGGGGTGTTCAGCCTGGAGAAGAGAAGGCTCCGGGGAGACCTTATAGCGGCCTGCCAGTCCCTGAAGGGGCCTGCAGGAAGGATGGGGAGGGACTCTTTATCAGGGAGTGTAATGACAGGACAAGGGGTAACGGTTTCAAACTGAAGGAGGGTAGATTTAGATTGGATATCAGGAAGAAATTCTTTACTGTGAGGGTGGTGAGGCAGTGGAAAAGGTTGCCCAGGGAAGTTGTCAATGCCCCATCCCTGGAGGTGTTCAAGGCCAGGTTGGACGGGGCTTTGAGCAGCCTGGTCTGGTGGGAGGTGTCCCTGCCCAGGGCAGGGGGGTTGGAACTAGGTGATCTTTAATGTCCCTTCCAACCCGAACCATCCTATGATTCTATGGATGGAAGGATAGATGGAAGGATGGATGGACAGCACAACAGCTCAAGAGCTGGAAGGAAGATGGATGGAAGGATGGATAGACAAGCAAAACAGCTCAGGAGACTCCAGGCCCCACACCACTGTCCCCAGCCCCTGCCCTGGTTTCTAGCAGCCCCCGGGAGGGAAGGTGGCTCTCGTACCCCCACCTCTGGCTGGGTTTGTGGGGACAGAAGGGTTAAGACCCGGTCGCTGGCTCTGCTCCACGGCCTGCTGCAGTTAACAGGATTTGCAGCGCCTGACCTGCATTCCCGGGTTTATTAGGCTGGCACAGAGGGGACCATATGGTCCTTCCACCCTCGCAGCTCAGCACCGCGAGCAAAAAAGGCAGATCTCCATGCCTGGCCAGGGTCCCAATGGCCTGGGGGCTGCCTAGACCCCCCTGGGCTGAGGAGCCACCCCAGCCCCACAGCGGGACGGGACGGGATGGGACTCCTGTGCATCCCCTCCTTCCCACCCGACGTGGAGCCGGGCTGACCTGTGACCCACGGCGGGAAGATCGGGGAAGAGAGGGAGATGGAAACGCACAACTGCCGGTGACCCCCTCGCCGAGCCCCCACATCTGCCCGGCCAGATGTGCCCCGTGCCGGCCGCAGCCATGCGGCCAGATGGGCTGAGGGCATGCAGGGACAGCGGCAGCACCCTCCAGCCCTGCCTTAAAATCAAGACACCCTCCCAGGCCAGGGGGTTTTGTGGGTGCAAAAAGCAGCACCAAAAGCCCCTGCCCTTCCCCACATCGGAGAAGGTCCCACCGCGGGGTGTCGGTCACCACCAGCCACCCTCCTGCTCCAACCCCCCTGCTTGGGGATGCTGGGGACAGACAGACTGATGGACACATGGGAGAAGAGGCTCAGGGACAGACGGGACGTAGCTATGGCTGGTGGGGGGATGTTGGCTCCTTCACCTTCCCCTCTTGCCCTAAATCCCCAGCAAACAGTGCATGGGGGGAGTGCGGCTCAGCCCCTCCATCCTGCCCCTGCGACAGCCTCACCAGCCCCATCCCTGCTCCCACCCACCATCCCAAGGCTGAAAAGCCGCCTCCTCCTCCTCTTCCCCTTATCCAGCATCGATAGCCAGCGCTCAGCTCCAGCTTAGCCCCAGTCCCAGCTGTCTGCCATAGGGATCGCTTTAGCCACGCTCCGGGGGGGATCTTTATCCCGGCTTATCCCCTGGGATGCAGCGGGGGGCTCCCGGCACATATATCCCCACTTAGCAGGGGGAGAGCTACAGGAAAAACACTGGAGAAGCGGGAGGGGAGGTTTGAGGTCATGCCAGGAGGGTTAAAACCTCTTGTGATGTTACCAGGCAGCACTGGGGGCTTGGTGCATCAACGGACCAAACACAGCTCCGAGGGAGATGTCGAAATACGGGTGATGTGAGACACCAGCCCCAGCTGCCTGGTCTCCTGCCAGGCCACCCCCAAGCACCATGGCCATAGCCCACACCAGCTGGGCTTCCATGGTGGTCCCGCATCGGAGCAAGTTGGGAAAGGTGTCCATAAAGCAATGACTTGAGCTGACACGATGATAAAACCCTCACTAAATACACGGGAAAGGCTGTGGGGAGGGATGGCAGGGGGGTGGCAGGGAGCTGTGTTATCCTCCCTAGCACAGGGCTTCAAGACCGGCTCAGGACCCCTTCGAAGAGGTTTTGGTGGTCACTGGGTTGCTGGGATTCAGCCACCAGCCTGGCCACAGGACGAAAAGGCCCAGGGGATTTCACCAGTGGTCCAAGACCCCAAACACAGGCCCTGGGACCCTGCAAACCACAGCTGCACCAGGCACAGCTCTCATCTCTGGTTCTCTGCAAACGCAAGCAAGGGATGTTGCTTCTCCCAGCCACAGGGCTGCCAGCGCAGCCAGCGATGCCAGGACCACTGGTGCTACCATTCTCCCTGGATCCAGACCCATAGCAGGGTGACAAGGTGATGATCCTACCCCTGAAATCAGGGAGATGAGGGCAGGACATGCCGCTGCCTCAGTTTCCCCACATGGGTCAGCACCCAGATGAGACAATGGGGTGATGGGTCCACCCAAAACGCCGTGAGCCAGGGGACCATGGCAAAGCCCCGCAGCCCCCGAGGGAAAGCCCAGTCCGGCTGTTCCTCACCAGGCCACCAGCACGGATGTCCCAACCGCTATCTCGTTTCAAGCCAGCATAAAGCCACCCCGCTCCCCTGAGCATCCGCAGATCCCCCGCTGAGGCCTCAGAGCCCCATAATCTGGTGGCCCCAGTTTTGCCTCCACAGCCATCAGGGCCAAGCGCAAAGCGGAAACACAGGCAGCAATGGCTCCAAATGCCAGGGATGTCCCACATCTGGATGTCCCAACAGCTGGACGCTCCAGCTAGAGGCAGCCCCGGCTCCCAGGGAAGAGCCAGGCTCCCACCCCATCTCCCCACCCATCCCGGGAACAGGCGTCGCACCCATCCCTTTCCCCCCCCACCCCGCAGCACTGATCCCCACCATGTTACACTCCCACCCAAGTGGGGCCAGCAAATCCAAACACCTAAAAGACAACAAAAAGGAGAAACGAAGGCCTCCACACCTTCGCCTCCACCCAAAAGCCAGTCACCCCCAACACCATCCCCCCCTGCTCCGCGCTTCAACACAGCCAGGGAAAAAGAACACCCAGTAATAAAACTGAAGCCAAAATTAGAAAACACAAGCAGGCCCCTCGTGGAAACCTCCAAAATGTTTCCCAGCAGCCAGAGCCTTGAAAATTGTTTTCGGCGACATAAAAGACAACAAGCTCTCCCTTCCCTCCGACGCACCGAGAGCCTCCATCTCCAGTCCCAGCTAATTGGAACTCAATTAAGTGAGTAATTGTTACAAATGTAAAACTACCTTCCCCCGGCGCGTGGCAGTGAGACGTCCCAGCTGTGGCTGCGGGGAAGGGAGGGACACAGGGACGTGGGGACACGGCTGGGCCCCAGCTCTGCCCATGGCCGCAGCGGTGATGGGGTGACGGGGCTGGGAAGCCCCACGGTACCAAGGACCACAACACTCAGCCCGGGAGGTTAAACTGGTCCAGGCTTCCCAAAACCAGCGCAGGGTAGGAACCGAGCAGGTAACGGCCAGGAAAAGTGAATCAAGCCTTCCTGTGGGCAGCAGTGCTGGCTCCAAGTGGATTCTCTAGTGTCTAATACAGGGTTGTGCTTATACCTGGTGGGCACTGCGATATTCTCCTTTCTTTTAGGTCCTTGAGACTTTTCCCCCTCCAAAAGGTCCAGCCCGGCTTCATTGTCAGAAGGAATAAAATAAGAAACGCTGGTGGGACTCAGCCCCAGGCCAGCACCCAGCCTGTATTTCGGAGCCGGCAGCACTAAGCAGAAGGGAACCACCCCAGCACCACACCAGGCTGTGGTGCTGAGCTCTGCGCTTCCCCTGGAAAACTATTAAAAAGTGAGAAGGGGGAAAAAATAAGCAAGGAACCTAAAGGAATAAATAAATATGGCCTAAATGGGACGTGCCGTGCAGAGGCGCAGCCTGCCATAAATTCCTGGAGCCGGCAAGGCTTTTACGCAGCAGCTACTTTAGAGCAATTTCCACAAATCACGGCAAGGGACAGGCCAGGGGACAGGAGGAGAGGGCCTTTACGGAGGAGGAAGAAAAACGAACAAATTAATTAAAAGATGGCGG
>VYZM01008527.1:12152-22200 GCA_013398915.1 Dromas ardeola | reverse complement strand
GGGGGTGTGTGGTGTAAAAAATTACATTAGGAGTTATCCATTCAATTTGGATACAACTCAAGTTCAAGATGCAGCTCAGACATAATACAAATTCTAGACCTGAAAATCAACATGCATAAAATACTTTACTGACACGTGCAATTCTAAACAAAGTTCTGTTGAAATCCCTTTTAAAAATACAGGTATCATACTAATAACAGTCAAGTAAAGAAAAGAAACTGAAATTAATATTAGCTGACTATAAAATAAAGGATCAATACAGCAATTTCCTGCATATTTGCTCTGGTTTATAAAGTTAAACCAACAGCTGCATTAAGCTGTTTAAAATGGAAGACCTCTTGCCTATGTGATGTATTATGCAACACATACAGTGCTTGTCTCCAAATTAAAATGTGGGTGGAGGGTCAAAGTGAAGAGAAGATAAAACATAGACACTTCAGTGAATCAGTGTAATAATACAGTTTAAATATATTCAAGGCATAGTGCATGAGACTGCTTTCTAAATTTCAATTTTTACTAACTTCAAAAAGAGAAAATCACAACTAGTACAAAGACTGTGGTTCTCATACTAATGTGGAAATTGTACTATTTTGCTTTTATACAAAATAACTGTAAATGTGTTCCCGAATATCTGTTACACTTTCTCTTTAAATGGAAATGTCATAGAAGAGTTCAGAGATTAATCAGGAGTAATGACATTTCTAAGCCCTAATGTGTTTGTAGGGGACATAGGAATAATTTCTCTAGATCACAATGAAAGCAACTGAAGGTTAGGTTAACATCAGAGTATGTGTGAATCACATGCCATGAATAATTTATTTGAAATGTAGCTTTTCTCTTAATTGTCACAAATGCAGAAGCAGACTTATTTCTGTATGTAATATTTGCATTTACTGTACAAACATAATTTTGAAGCTCCATAGGTTGCCTATGACCTTTTGAAAATGTAGGTTTCTTGCCTTGTTGTTATCAGTCAAAGAATGTACGTTGTCATTTGTAAGCCAATTATAGATACAGAAATGCTTCCTGGATAAATGTTTACATTTCTAAATTTAAGCTTTGCTTTGGCAAGCTACTGCCTGTGTAAGCTGAAAATTCACTTTCCAAAGCATTTATACTAATAAAACTCACTACTTCAGGTAGTCACCAAACGCAAACAAAAAAGAAATTGAGCACAACCAAATGATACTTGTTAAATATCCAATTACTTTGTACAATATTTTCTAAGCTCTAAGTATAAATTGAGAAAGAATTAGCCTATGGTAACTATTTATCGCAATATTGAACTTACCTCTTTCAAAAGCATATACTGATCCCAGAAAATTATGTAGAGGCACACATATTCCAACATACAAAAATACCACATTTAAAAGGCTACAAAAGATCACTTAATTTATCTGATTTTGGCCCCACTTGAAGCTTGCACACGAGAGTAAAAGTAAGTGGGAGCAGCATGTTATCTAAGGCTAATAGCAACGTTACTAGATAACTATTTCTGAAATATATGTTCTTAATCTTCTCATTTAGCATTTTAAAAAACCACCTGACTAGAACAAAATTAAACTTCATAATACTCCTACTCCTCACTCCCCAACCAAGCCACACGTACCATTAATAACACTGCTTTACTGCTTATTGTTATTACATTAATCATTGTCATGATATTTTTGCTATTCTCCGAGCCAAAACCACTGAGTCAAACTGAGAGAAGTAATCAGTTTGTTGGATTTTGGTGGAGTTCCCCTCCACAGGTTCTAATGAGATATTAAAGTCCTCTCTCGAAAATAAAGCGGGAATGGGTGCAGGCCCCCCCCCAGCTCCCACCGCCTCAGGGCCCAGCCGCCCGCCTTCTGCCCCAGCTGGGCCTCGTCAGCTCCCAGGGTCCTACACCGACCTCTCCCAGGCAGTGTTCCGGGCACAATTTCTGTTAGGAGGGAAAGGAGAAGTTCTGCTATCCCTCAACGTGTGTTAAAAAAGCCCCTCAGACACTTACATGGAGGGCAGGCCCTGTCCACAGGGTGAGGAAGGACGACGATTAGCTGTTAAACAGGAGAGGGCCGGTAGCAGGGTGCTCTCTCCTCACACTTGAGCAAGAAAACAAAAAAGGTAGGAGACTGTCTCTTAATGTGATCTTGTGGTCTTCTTGTCAGGTTGGCAGTATTGCCTAATTAGAGCCAGCCCAGAAAAATTAGCACTAATTTCTGCCTGCTTTGGCTGCCCAGTCAAGGAGCTGGTGGGGGGCTTCCCTCAGCTTGGGTCCCACAGTAGTGGTGGCTGAGGGGCAGCAGCCCTGAGGTGGAGGGGTAGTATTTGGCCCTCCCTGGGCACTTTCCCCACAGACAGGGCGAGAAGGTGGTGATGGTGGCTGATGCTGGGTGACAGACCAAGGAGGTCTTCAGGCCTGTCCTGTTCCCGGGATGGAGTTGGAGGTGAGGAACCTGGGGAGCTGAGGCAGCATGTGGAGGCAGCCGGGGTGCAGGGCGGAGAGGGGCCTGGCCGCCCTGTCTGGTGGGGAGGTGTGCTGGGGGTGGACGGGCCCCAGAAAACAAGGTGTGAGCAGGTCGGGAGCACCTGTGGTGGTGAGAGTGACTGTGAGGCTTGTGGAAGCCTTCTGGCTGTGCCTCTGCTCTTGGCAGAACGACTAATTAACTGATAAAGCATTGGTGAAGAATCCTGGGCTGTTGGAATGCTTTGTTATGGTTCATGACTGGTTTTGAGGAGATGTAGACACTGGGATTAGCTGTTACCCTGTGTTGTTTCCAGTACTGTCTCATCAGAGCGTAGAAGTGCTGTAAACTAGTTAATATCTTATTTACCAGTAAAATGATAAATCTAGCAACAACATTAGGCATGTTTGTATTTATTTTAACATCATCTAAATGTTGTTAGTCTAAGAATTGTTGCTACTAATTATTTTGTGATCACATCTGTGAAAGGAAATACTGTGTAGAAACTCTTTCTGTAATGTTTTGTCAAAACAGGTTTGGTAGACCATACAGAGAGAGTTTCCTTACAGCCAGTCTGGTTCTGCCAATACACTGTGATACGTTTGAATCTCAGGTTGCAGGTGGAAAATGTTATGATGAGGTTTGGCAAATCTTTGTGCTTTTCTTTCATCCTGTTTCTTTTACCCTGGGGGTGCATTATATACATGATCAATAAAGACAGAATTTGGCCTAGTATCTTTTGAATTACCTTCGCTGTTATGGTAATGATCTGATGTTTTTATTGGACTTGATCTCTGCGTTTTATGCACTTGTATTTTAGGTTGTGGTTTTTGAAAGTTCAGGGGCTGAAATTCAGAACACGCTATGGTGAGATCTGGAAGTCCTTTGTGGGCTCCTGGGCCATGAAATGGAGGGAAAATTCATAGCCCCTACTTGTAATCAGACAGCTGATAGAGTTGCACTTACTGTTTTATTACAGTGGGTTTGATTTGGTGAACTTTTTACAATATGTTATTGGAAACTCATTTCCAGCAACTTATATTTTTCAGTGGATCTAAAAATGTGTTATTTTTTTATATTACTGGAAAGTTTATTACCCTACTTTTATTGTTAATGATAAATACTGTTGTATAACTTGTTTGCCCTGAGTAAGGAAAAAAACCTGGTGGAATATAGTCATAAGAAAAATGCTTTAATCAGTAATTTAAATGCAAACAAAATGTACTTCACTGCTGGAAAAAAGAGAGATATTTTCCAACTCAAGGACAAAAATTAACGTTAAAAATCATTAAATAAGGACATGATGATTTAGCTTACATTTGTAATAATGTGAATAGCACCTATAGCGTATTAACAATTTTGGCTATATCAGAAACAATGTAGATGTTTGCAGATATGGGTATAAAACCATCAGGCCTCTGGCTCTCATTATGTTAAGCTGCCTCACATGCCTCTGAATAGTGTGCGCAAATGACTGATTTTCTGTTAAATAAATAAGATTGCCTTATAGTTTGTGGACAGCAATTAATGTTGGAACACCACCAGATGTACTCTGAAATCTTGTGAGATAAATGGGTAGATTTACAAATCAATTAAAAATATTTGTCTTGATGTGTCCAATTATTTCCTAGAATATTAATAAATCCTTATTAAAATGCATTAATTCATAACCAAATATTATATCTGTATCAAATGCTATTGAAATAATACTGAGTTAAAATTTTTCACTGCAGAATTCTCCTTGCTTTCGGCCTTTTAATTACAGAAAGGAACATTCTCTTCCTCCTGGTTGGTATGTTTTGGGGGGTTTTGTATTTTTTTGTTTGGGTTTTTTTTTTACAACTCAGTAAGGAACTTTCTAGGTATTAACTTGTACTGGTAATTGCCATGTTGACCTGTTTAGGTCTGCAGAAATTGTGCATTTCTTTAATTGTAACTGAGAAAATAACTTGCAAAGCAGTTACGAAAATGAAATGCAGAACTTAGAAAACACAGCATTTGTCTCTTCTCCTATGTTTAGCTCACGTTGCTATGCTTAATACGGTGATGAAACAACACTTGTGTCACCTGTTGTTGTAACAGAACATGTTGTTAAACACAGTCACAACCCTTGTAATGTATATAGAGAGTCTGTAAATGCTTTGCCCCTTTTCTTACTGATTACATAGCCTATCTGTGACCTCAGACTGGCTGTTTAAACTGAAAACACCACTTCACTCCAGCTAGAGGGTTTTAGTACGAATGAAAAACAGGTTTCAGGAAATTATTGAGTTATATGTCAAAACTGACACAGAAAATACAGTTGCCACAGTCTTAGCTGGTTCTGAATGTATATGGAAGATCTCTGTCCTAATGTGATCCTCTTATTATATCAATGGAGTCTTTCTCACAGCATTAGCAGCTAGGATTATGTCCACCCAGATTTGCTTCTCAAATGAAGTACTTGCATGAAAATTGGAAAGGGGAAAAAAAGTTTCATAATGCTTATGTATTTACTGTCAAGAAAATAAAGGTAATAGGCGACTTGGTGTATACATCTCTCTACATATAAAATGCATAGACTACCATTCAAATCAGGAAGATACTAACAAAATTTTTTATGACAACATATCTTCTATTAGAAGCAAACCTTTTTTTTAAATAAAGATGCCTAGTTGTTTAATCAACTCTTTCATCATTAACTAAAATGTATGTGAAATCAAAATATGCTCTCTGAAAAAGAGAATATTCTCTTTTGGGCAGGGAGTGTTGCCATAATAGTTTTTGATTGTAATTTGATGCCTTCTCTTTCTCTCTTTGCTGTCAAAGCATCATGTATTGGTCAGGACCGAGTCCAATCAAGCCAACAGAATTGCAATTTTTTCATGGAAAGCTTAAGCAAGAACTGTGTTAATCAGCTTTAGGTTGAAACATTCCTTTTTGATAAAAGTTTAGGAAATGTTCAAATCTTGCTTTGACTGTAAAGCAAGCTGTCTTGTATTGTGATGCCAGATTGCTTCTGAATCTTCTGGCTCTGCATGCTGTACAGTTTCAACTGAGATTACTAGCTTTTGTTTTACAGTAGTGCACAGTCAGTATGTTCTTTCTGCACCTGAGATGCTTATTTATACCTGTTGCAGTATTCACGTTGCTTGCTTCTTGCTGTGCAAGGTTACAGAAATTACATTTCCTTTTGCCTTTAGCAACATAATGACAAGTTCTAATGTAAAAGCTACTTGAAATTTTCTTTATTTTGTACTTGACTATAAAGTAAAAAAAACTACCTTTGTTTTGTTATTGTGTAACATAGTGGTCCTGCATATTTTTTCCTTAATCGTAACTTTTCCCAAAGGAAAAATCCACTAAAGAACCAATACAGTTAGAAAATGTCATTGTTAGCATTCATTTTGACTTATGTGTAAATTCCTGATACGTGTACACAGGAAAAGCAGAAAGAAAAATCATCCGTATTAGATCACTTCCAACTATGGGTCATTGCTTCGAAGTTCAGAGAACCTGGGAGTAAACTCTGCTGGGTTTGGTCTGTTAACCTTTCTTAAATGCTAGTATGTCTGAGCAGAACGTGTGGCAGACACTCTTTTACCATGTGTTCCTCTTCCATATCTTCTTAGTGTTGGAGCCAGTACCATCTACACCTGCCAAGACATATATGGTCTGTGCACTTGTTCAAGTAGCATGGTCAATCCAATTGCATTTTATATATAATCACCCTGTCTTAAAGCTGAATGTTTTACCTTCTCAGCTGACATAAATACTGAGACTCAAAGGAAGTTAGGCATATTAGTTCATGTTTAAGTGAGTCTTTGCTACGTTTTTCTAACCAAATTTTAATCCTGAGAGAAATTAAGCATTTGCAGTCCTAGTAAGATGACTGGATGTTGTTCCAACTTTATACCTCTCTGTAAGGCTAAATCACAATTAATCATGGACACTTTAAGAAATTAGGTTACAATAAATGGTTACTACACCACTTACCAAACTCTTTTTGTGATAGCCTTTCATCCAAAAGCAGTATAAGGGGGTTGGAAATTAAAACAATAAAACTCTAGTTACTATTCTTAACATGAGCAGGGTTATTCAGAATCTGTGAGGGAATGTCAGATAATAACCTGAACCTGTGCTGTAAGGACCTGCCTCTGTGTCTGTGTTTGGCACTTCAGGCCAGCTCAGTAATGCTCAGGAAGCTCCTTGTACCACTTCATGTTATAAAGCAGATTCACATTCTGTTTGGCCACTTCCACAGCCCTTCATGTCTTGAGACATTATTCATGTGGCTGAAGCAATTTAAAAGCAGTACCAGGAATTTTCCGATGAAAACAAAAGCACTTGATAATACTGTAAAGAAGGCAGCCCAGAGAGCACTTAGATCTATTTACGTTCTGACCATAACTGGGGACATAAAGAGAATAAGAAGAGGTCAGGGCAGTGGCCTTGTTCCTGAATGATTTAACCATCCGTGCATCTGGCTCAAAGTAGGTATGCAGTTGCAGCAGAGCTGTATGCAAGTTCTAGGACTATCTGCTTTTTCCTGCCAAAGACACAGGACTTCTGGCCATTTGACAGTGAACGCCTGACTCAGGGATGCTCATGCTGATATGTGTAATGCTCGGTGCCAGGGTTTTTTTGTACAAACTTCAGATCTTCAACAATCTGGATGGAACAGTCGCTCCTGTGTGCAACAAGTGCAAAAGCAGCTCCAGTTTAGCATCTCTGTAACCTCTTCAAGTAACAGAGAGTTTCGTTTCAGGACGTGTGGCATCTTCTCATCTTACTGCTGCCCTTTGTGCAGTTCATGAAAGGGACTTAAAGAGGCAACGTTTCAGAGCTAGGATCTTTATCAGTGAGCAAGCCTTCTCCAGACTGAAGAAAAGATCCTCCAAATGGCAAAGTATGTTCTGATGTGGGTAACGGGGCAAGCTTTGTAGTTTTTATAAATTACTGTAATGGAAAATAGATAGGTTCCAGTATAGCATGTTTTGGAACTATGTTGCTTCCTTTTCACATATGATCCAAATCCCCCAAACAAAATCCAAAATAAAAAGCAGAACATATTTTATTCACACTAGTTCTGTAAACATATTATCTGCAGTTAGTTGTATATATGATGGTTTTGTATAATCCTTCCACTTTTTTGTATACTATTGACACGACTTATTGAAGACACTGGATTTTTTTTTTTTGTAGAGGGCATGGGAGAAATGATACATGTGGTAGCATGTAGCAGATTGTGTTTTAAATAAGGAGCAAACAAAACATGTTCGCAGTTTTTCCTGAAAGAAGACTAAAGGGGTTGCCATGGAAATTATTCTAATTTGTGATCCATTACCTCAACAAATATTTAACTTGTGGGGTTTTTTTTTCTACCTCTAAATGTCATTAGAATCTTGCAAAGATATTCAAGAGTATTGTAGTATCTTTTCATAGGTTGTCAACAGCTCTATGTAGCACAGACCCTCTAAGGGAGTTGCAGGTTAGCAGTGCAGTTCAGGTTTGCTGTCCAAACTGCATTTAAACAACTTCTGAATTCTTCAGACCTCATTCATAGTAGCTTTTCTACAACTCCTCTGAAAGAGATTTAGTTTTTCTCATATTTTTTTTTTAACATAAAATAGCTAAATTTAGATTTAAACATCTCTGAAGTTTGAGGTAATTCATGTCGTGAGCTGAACTTCATAGCTGAAATCCCTGTTTTATTAAAAGAGGGGTTTGTGCAGTGGTGGGATAAAGCAATATACTTACAGCTATATACAGCCAATTTCCAGCTTTGTTGCCCTACCATTTCATGTAATATTGGTTTAAGAAATATATTAAGTAGTTAATCTTTGATCCAATGTTTAAAAAAACTTGCCCATGCTTGAGAGCTCAGATTGTAGCCTAGAGCCACATTTCTTATGCAGCCTGTGTACAACCCTGCGTTATTCTGCTTAGGAAAATTTTACTCAAGAATAAAGTTTTGTGGCAATAACAATATTGCAGATTACTTCTAATGAATTCATTGCAAATTACTTTTGTTTATTCACTATACTATGATAGCAACATCATTTCTACTTCTGCAGCTACCTTGGGGCTTTAAAAAATTTTACAAGTTTTAAAAAGCCTACCTTTCAAATTCTTTATACATTATGTCTTCTAGGGTAAGATCAGTAGAGAAGAACACTTCCAGTTGATAGTTTTGGGGTTGGTGGTTTGTTGTTGTTTTTTTTTTTTTCAGTAAACCATTTTTAAGTTTTTATTACTGGTTAAATAGCAACTTAGTATTCCCAGTAGAGAAGAAGGAATACTAGCAAGGAAAGCATTTTGAGCATAGAATTAAAATCAGTCAACTTTCTCCTCTGTAGCTATGAGAAGAATTGATTTTACATAAGGGTATTTCAAATGAGGTGGGAACCTTATAACTTCACCAGAAAATGCGGTGTGTTGTTGGAACAATAATTGCAATGTTTGCCTTAAAGTTCAATTATAAAACTAAGCATCAGCATTTTATTTTGTTATTTTCATTAGAAACCTACTTCATTTTTACTGAAATATTTTTTTTTTGAAAAATCTAATACAACTTGTTCATTTGCACATTGTTTTTTTATTTTATTTGCATAATATTACCTATAATAGCAATTCAGATAACATTCCTGCACTATAAAGTTGGACGTTAAAGAAAAATATAGGTATATAACATTTTCATAAGACTTTAATTCAGCTTTGCTGTGGTAGGGCCTCATTAAAGTCGGTGATAGCAGCATGCTAATTTTTGCAAAGTGGCATGTATGAACTCTAGGAATCTCTAAACCCTTGTTAATGTAAAAGGTACTATTTTCCCCAGAGAATCTCTTTGAATTTGGTGGATTATTTGTTTGGGTAAATATTTCTGCATCAGGTAACTAGTGTACCATGCTACTAGTTTATTTATCTGTTTGTTCTTTGCTTATATATATATATGCACTATAAAAGCACTTAAATCCATAGGTATTTTTTTTCAAAGATATATTGATGCTTTACCTTTCTAAAAGGAGCAATTCTATTGCAGCACATTACAAAAAAAATCTACATTTTTGAAAAGGCTGTTTCCTTTTAAATGTATGTGCTGTTTGAATATGCAATCCCAACAATAGATGTAATTTTAATAGTAATGTGCGGATTGTCTTTAAGGTAAATAAAGGTATTGCTCTTTCAAGGTCTGCCTAAGGGTCTTCAAAAGAAAGAAAAAGCAGTTGAACTGTGACACTAGAGGAATGGTATCTGTTGTAACTGTAATGGCATCACAGTTCTGTTGCATGTTTGTTGTCTGTAGTCAAGCATTTTTAGTTGACAAAATTACACTCTTCTAGCCAATAGAACTTCAAAAATAAATTTTTACACAGCAGATTCTTCCTCGCAGCTCGCAAAGTGTATCCCACAAGGCTGAACCAAATCCTAGTAGTATGAGTGGCTATCTCTGTTTTGAGTGCCAGTCTGTATAAAGCACCTAATAAACATCAAGAAGGCGGCCCAGTTGTGGCCTTAAGTGTAATGTTGGTGGCAGAGGGCAGAAGTAAAAGTCACTCTAGGTATAGAGCCAGCACCGTAAGGATTTTGCGTAAGTCTCTAGTCTCCCCGCTGCTCCTTGT
>VYZM01008525.1:247088-277427 GCA_013398915.1 Dromas ardeola | reverse complement strand
TCCAAGTGTCTATCTCCCTCTCATATTCCCTGAGAGTAAATGCCAAGGACCTCAATACAAGCCTTAGTGGAGCAAGACAGTTTTAAGCACAACACAAACATTGGGAGTACTTACTATTGAGTTGTTTCATCTGCTCTTGTTCTGTTCGCAACAATCCAGCTCTTGGAGCAGTGTCACAGCAGAATGGAAACACCTCTGTAGTGATGGCCACCACTCATTGAGGCGAATATAGTATAAACTTCATTAAAAGCAGAATTACAAACTGCCTTAAGACAGGCATAATACGTCACCTACCTTTTAAAATACAATAATTGCTTTGAGCCACAGGTTAGAAACAAGGCTGTTCACGTGGGCCTTTGAAAGCAAGTCTACAGTACAAACCTAGATGCAGAAAGAAGCCTGAATGCTGGGTTGACAAAATCCTTTCAGTGTATGTAAAGTCCAAACTGTCCCTAATTTCCTTCAGTACATTAGAATATACTGCATTTCCATGATAGCAGAAACTGTTCAGTGGAGACATCTGCTTTTTATGCACAGTGCATAGAGATTTCTCAGAAGAATATATAACATACAGTTCCTTTGGATCAAGGTAAATTATAATTAATAAAATCCCTTACAACAATTTGGACAATTCAGATTTTGATGCCTGTGCAGTTTGATTTAAGCGGGGCAGGGACGCAATCATATCACTGTGAAAGTTCAAGAGTTGTGCACAATGTGAGTTGAGAGCAGTTAGCCTGGGATAAAGCATCTGCGCAAGACTTCTCCGATCCTTTCCTTAGTCCCCTCCCACCATTTGGGGCAACACAGACAGCTTACGTAGTCACCAGAAAGGCCAGTTCCACATATCCAAGTGGGTATTAACATGGTGCATTCACTTTTTTCGGTCTCATGCACAAAGCTCAATGAACAGTTAGCGACTGGTGCTCCAGCTCAGTATCCTCCCATGTCCATATGGCACACCCTCCCTGCACCTATCTCCATGCTTCTGCTGGTGTCCCCATCCCCACCAAGCCCATGGGCAAGGTGGTGGCACTGAGATACACCACTCCCAGCTTCACAGCTCTCCCTTCTAGAGCAGGTGGCTGTGCGTGGCTTTGGTGCTTAGCAACATGGTTTAGTGATGGGTTTTGTCAGTGTTAGGTTGGGTTGATGGTTGGACTCGATGATCTGGAGGGTCCCTTCCAACCTAGACAATTCTATGATTCTCTAAGTTGATGCCATTTTCCCTTCAGGCAATCTAAAAATCAAACCAGTACCCAGCATCATAAAATCAGCTTACATTTCTTAATGGGAACTCAGTAAAGAAGAATAATGAACGCTGAGCTTCCTGTGGCTTGTGCACGCTGCTGAGGAAGTCTAGTTGGTACAGGTATGGTAAGGTAACTAATTAGTCCACTACCTTAACATACAGGTATGGTAGGATTAGGTAACTAATATAGGGCACAATAGTATAATTTTCATTATTCATACCAACACCATGACACTCATTATTGAAAAATAAAGATTTACACCAAGTGGCTTCCTCCTTACAAAGTTTCAACTCAGACAGACAGAAGCCACCATAGACAGCAGACAGTGGTGGACCACCTCCACCTTCAGAAAACCACTCATGACCTGATTTCTAGCTTCCTGTTCACAAAGTGCAGCCAGGACATCCTCTGCTCATTAAACGAGGCTCCAGGCTTGTTCCCTAAACTTGTCATCAAAACTCCCACTAAAAAAATATCACCCACTGCTCCCAGTAACAGAAAAAAAAACGTGGACCTAAAATATACTGTTTATTCTGAAAGTGACTGACAACACCCAGAGGTGGAAAAGTGGCAGGGTACAGCTGCTTTTAGAGGCACACCATCTGCTACTGGAATAAACACTTTTACTCTCTCCCTGTGTAATGCAGTTTGTTTTGCAAGTTTTAAATCTCACAAGGTAGCTAAGAGCCATCGAACAGTCTTATAAGGCAAAGAGTGTGCAGAGGAGCTGGTTGCAATTCTCCTGCCTTTGGAGGACTTTGAATATTCAAGTGATGGAGAGAAAAGGGACAGATAAAGGACAGCACAGACCAAACCTGAATCTCAATATTGCCATTTTTCTATCTGGGGTATTTAAAAAAAAGACAGATGGATGTAACTGCTTCTAGAAAGAGTGTAGTGCTGAAGAGGCTGAAGCTGGACTCTTTTCCTTAAGACCTAAATTGGAATTTAGCTTATCTTTCAAAAAGGGCAAAATACAGAAGGAGCGGTGCCACTAAAATGGCACAAGTAAAACTGAGATGGGCAGTTGCAACAACACATTTTAAAAGCGCAAGATACAGCTGAAAAGCTCAAACGTGCTGAGATTGTGGCCAATTTTTAGATAGTGAGTCGCACAACAGATAGGCTATTTATCACGTGCTGATGTTTTCTCAACAGTTTTTAAAGGTTAAATTGATTTTGAACCAATTCATGTTGCTCTGACAGTTTTATGAGAACAAAAATTAAAAGAACATAATTATAACTACTGTCCAAAGAGTTTGCTCAGGGTTGAGCATCAGACCACATGTATTGCACTACGGTTTTTCAGACAGTGACATGCGGCTGTTCCCGGAACCTTCAGTCACTGACACTGCTGTAGGTCACAAAATCAATTTTATTTAAATAATCAAGAAGAACGGATGCATATTTTGTTGAGCACTTTAGAAGACAATGAGAGATTCACTGCAGGAAGTCATATTTTTAAATACAAAAGGGGAATTAGAAAAAAAGTTAGGTTCATATGCAACAAGAAACATGAACACGATGCTTTCAGGAGCTTCAAGTTTTATAGACGGCGAACTCTGCTTACATCAAACAGTTCAGACACGTCCACGTCACAAAATCTTAGTATTGCACTATAGCTCCTTGCTCAAAACACACGATGCACAATGTGCACCTGCATTACCCACTTATAAAGGACCATCAGCAACACATCAGCACAGCCAGGCAATCTAGAATAGGCCAGAGGGGTTGTGGGTTGGCTGGGAGAAGTACGGCAGTAAAACTGAGCAGTTTGGACCACCACTATCCAACCCCAGCCCTGTTTCTTGCTGGTAATGCAACAGCCATGAGAATCGCAGCTGTGCTACTGCCCTGTGCAGAGGTAGGATAATACTATGGCTTTAAAGACTTTCTTTTAAATAAGGCTTGTCTTAGCTGAAAGCCATATAACAACCAAAGAGTTCTTGTAACACTAGCACACAGTATAGTCTGGCAGCACTTTGGGCTCCACTTGTTGAACAACAGCCGCCAAATTCAAGCAGGTACTTTATTTCTTTGAAATCAGCTGCAGCACACAAGTGGTTCTGTGCAAAGGTGGTAACGCCCATTACTTCTTTTTCCCCTCCTCATCCTCAGCCATACGGAGAATGATAACAGCCAAGAACGCAACAGCGGGTGACACAGAGGAACTGGAAAATGGAAGTCCTACCTAGCTATAAAAGAGGTGCTACTTCGTCTAAAAAGACAACTTGCAAGAGGTGACAGGCAAGACATTTCCGTTACATGGACAATATGGAAAAAACACATTTGGAAAGATACACACTGCTACTGTGGTGGTTAAACCCCCACCCACCTCACCTTGTATCTAAAATTCAAGACGATTGTCATTTTAATGTTAACTGAAGGTAGAGGTCCTGGGCAGGGGGGGACGACATTAAAGCTGAATGCTACTCTCCCCAAACAGTACAACAACAAACCAGGGCAGTTTTCCAATTTACAAATGCTTCTCCTTCTTTTGTCTGTTCTAACCCACTTCAGCATCTTATCTTTAATTAAAATTAAGTGACAGAGCGTGCAGGGAGAACAACCTGTCATCGTATTTACAACTGCCTCACTTGGGCTGTCAGGTGCTTGGCTCTGCCGAGGCACTCAGGTGCCACTGTAATACAAGTTAGACAGTTTTCTCAAGTAGGTTTTGGAAGACAGCACAACTAATATTGCATTTGATACTACAAACACGTTGAAACAAATTCCACACATACAAACATTACAAAACTGCTTCTACAAACCATCACAAAATTGGAACCAACTTCACTGATCTTCAATCCAAACTCCAAGGCGGATTTGTTAGTCAAGAAGACCAAAACAACTGAGAAATAGGAATTAAACTAACACTTAGCTTACATATCATTACATTTTGTAAAAAAAAAAGTAAGACATTATTTTTAATTTATGAATATGTAGAAAATTCCAAATCTCTAACATTTACAGTACCCCCTTATACTAAGCCTGTTTGTAGTTTCTCTTCCATCAGTGCCGAGTAAACTAATCCCAGACATCACTGTTGAGATGGCTAACGGAGACATCTCAGGCTCCTTCCTGCTGCCAGCTTCGATTGCATTCAATGTATGTCACTTGTTACTCACGACAGAAATATTTTGTTCTTGTTCCTTGTGTGTTGTTGTTGGGGTTTTTTTAATAAATAATGAAAGTCTACAACATGCTTTCTCAGGTACAGGATTGCTGATTATTACACAACAAGTAGTCTGTAAACCAGTTTGGCCTCCGGGGAATTGTCAGGCCCTTGAGACGGTTGCATTCAAAGAGCAGCACCTTGCGTTGAGTGCAGCCAGGGTGGAGGAGAAGGTCTCCTGCAGCACCGAGCTCCTGCCTGCTGCGGCGGGGGTGCATCAGCATGAGGAATCTATGAGTCTTTGGCGAAGTTTTTTATCTTCTCTCGGACTCACGTTGCCACTTGCGTCGTGGTCTGTCAAAACTAAAGAGAAAGTAAACCTTTAGAAGTGAAAGGGCCACCAAACCACGCAACACATTCTCATTTATGAAGGAACTGCCACCAGGAGCACCCAGCAGCAGGATGCCCTGCAGCATCTCCCACCCTTACAGTCCACAGTCGTCATCTACCACTGGTTCATTAACACCATTACTAATTAAAACACGCTGATGCCACTAGTGACAGAAGAAAAGACGACGAGCCACGGGCAAAGCTTTGCTGACGAGTGGTGAAGTTCGCAGCTGCCGCCAGGCAGAAGGAGAGGGTTGCACCAGCTGCAGCTGGTCACGAAACGGTGGCTTCTTTCTGCAACGCATTTTAACAGAGCTTCAAGCATGAGTTTGTTCCGCTCTGGAGTAAAACAAGTCTTTGAAGTGTTTTTGTGAGATGAAAACAATCTCAAAAGTTCTGCTTTCAGATAAAAATGAGTCAGATTTTCTATTAGCTTTTTCAGGTCCTTGAGCAGGGATCCCCACCTTGGGCTCTTAAATTCTCCTCCCAAAACCCACCCACCTGCAATTTCAAAAAGGGACACATTTAAGAGGAAAACCATTTTCTGTCAGAATTACTCCAAACTGATGTACTAGAGCTGGCTGACAGCAGAGCTTCTTCTAGTTTGAAAACAATTCTGCTTGTTTGTTCTGAATTCCACTGCTCTAAATTGACTTCTCCTCCAAACCTCTGCCTACCAGAACTGCTTGACCAAAGTACAGAGGAACAGTTACCCTCTGGATGCCACTGCTTCTTTTTTATCAAGCACAGGGCATAGCTTTCTGAAGAGAAAGTAGATTTAATTTTTTTCCTGCCTTTGAAACAGTTCTTTAACTTGCCCTCTGCACTGTGCTCGTCCACTCAGGTCAGCTGCTAAACGTTTTAAAGCATTTTCACTTCCATGAGTGAAGGACTTTGTGATGAGGCAGCCAACAGAGTCTCAGCTCCTTCATTCAGGGGATGTAGGCACTGGTGTCCTGCTGCTTCTGTGGGGACTGCTACGACAGCGGCCATGCTCACATCAAACGGGAAGAAAGCTTTTCCATCCCTTTATGCCTCTCCCTGGATATTTGGCTTTTCTTCTCTAATTCTGCACTTGAGGAGGGCATTGGAATCACATTTAAGATATGCTACATCTTTAGCACAGAATCTAAGACTACATCTCGTATAGCAGCGATTGCTCAGAGCCGATCATGCCCGGTGGGAATATTCAGAGAACAGCTGCACCAATCCAGACTGACTCAGACCATTTTGGCAAAAACCACCTTACAGTCAATCTCCCTTTCTCTCTGCTTAAGAAGGAGTAGGAGCACGTTCACTGGCCCCGGTCCCACTTCCCTTCTTTTGTCATTTTCTGTTCCGCCACCAGTGGCGTTTCTAAGATTTCTGCCCAAGCCTGAATGAAAAGCAGAAGCAGCAGTTACTACTCTTTTGAACTAATGTCTGAAAAAAAATGTCCTGAAACCACCAGCTTTCTCACTGGAGCTTCTTCAAGCACAACCTTCTGTAGACCAATCTAGTGTTCTTCTACTGTGCAGGTGGTCTTAAGGAGTTTGAGTTGAGAGGGCTGAAGCCTCTTACTGCTAGAGCAGAGATGTCAGCAAGGACCACCACCTGAAGAGAGCCTGTGCCACTGACCTGCAACACCCCAATCCTCCAGCCCATGTGTGAAGTTATAGCAGTAATACTGCAGACAACATAGCAAGGTCTAAGCATATCCATTTTCTTGTAGAATATATTAAAATGTTTCATCTAGGACTACACATCTAGATAAAACCTGCTTTGTAATGTATGAATGATTTTTTGGTTTAATGGATTCCTTATCTCTCTGTACCAGCAGGTTTGGATGTGGTGTTTTTGTGGTGTTTCTTTCTTTGATTTTTCTTTTTAAAGAAAGAGCAGGTCACCTTACCTTGTAGCTCTGTTGCATTTTTTTCCAGCTCTTCTGTAGTTGTTTCTTCAGGCTTCTCCAACACAGCTGTCCCTGGCTTCCCATCCACGGTATCTGTCTTAATAGTACCCAGGTTTACCAAAAGTTGCATGACATCAAACTTCTCAGAAACCGCAATGTTCTCCAACACTTTGAGGCATTTAAATGATTTAAGTTCACTCACATTTTCTTCAAGAAAGAGGAGGTAAAGGCTTAAGTCATCAAAACACTTTGACTTGAGTTTCAGAACATCGAAAGTTGGCAGGATTTCATACACTTTGAGGACGCTTGAATTCCACCTCCAGGGAACAAACATTGCATACACTACCAGCGGCATCACTAGAAGATAGACTAGCAGGTTAATATAGCTGAGTACCTTGAAGACACCAACAGCAATAAGCTTGCACTGAACCACTTCTGGAACAGTTGTGTCATTCTTTAAGATCCCGGTTTTGATAGTGCAGAGAAACTCATCACTCAAAGAGGAGAGGCTAATGTAGTAGCCCAGGTAGAGGCATGCAATGAAAATAATTACTAGCGTCAGCAAACGGCAGATAATGTATTTAATTATTAAGCATTTGGAATTCTTCTTCGTCTTCAGGTACTGCTCCACAATTGGGTATTTGAAGTGGCTTTCAGATATTTCCCACAAACTGAAAGAGAGAGAAAAGAAAAACACAAATCATATAGATCAGATGCTGCAGCATTCACCAACCTCAAATTTCAAAGAAACATAGTAATACTCTACAATAGTCCAATAGTAAGATTGGATTACCTCTTATTGGGGTAAATCAAGTGTAGTTTTATTGAAGTCAATAGAAATAAAATAGAATAGCAGATAAATGAAGAATATTGACACTCTAATACAGAAAAACCACTTAAGAGACAAAAGAGCACAAACATTGGAAAATGGAAAAAAAGTATTACCCTCACAGCAAAAAAATATTTTTGTTCTTTACCAACACAAAACACGCATAGTAAACAAACCCATGAGGAAAAGCGGACTTCCCAAGCAGTTGTTCAATAATAGCACACTGGGAGAAGGCTTTTTACTTGCCAAGACCTAACTCCTCATTTTAAGGAACAGACCTAAGTCCCCACTGCATTGCTTGTACCCCCCCACGCAAAGAGAAACAGATACCCTGCCCTAGGATGAAGCAGAAACTGGATCTGGTTAGAACAGTGCACCGGTTTGATCAGAGAGGTGGGTTTTGCTTTTGGTGTTTGTTTTTTTTATTGTTTTTTTGTCTTTAAAAAGAAACTTCACGGACCTAGATCTGAAAGGACGGGAGATGACAAGTAACAGACTTTGCTCACAGCGTGCAGGCGACTGTCAAAAACATTGAGAACTGAAGACTGGAGCCACCCCCGTTATCTTATGCGGTGGGGGCTAAAACCAATTAACACCTTCTACAACTAAAGAAATCAGGACTTCTCAGGTAATTAGTAATCTGAAGAGCTCATCAAATGTTTTCTTCAAAAAAAGAAAGTTGTAAGTTCCAGCTCCAAGTGCCCACAGTAATAATTTCCGATGTCTTCTTTTTTTTACCCAAATTTAAAAGCATGTCAGGCCACCATTCAAACCTTTGCAATAAATTTCTAAGATAGTGCGGTTGTCACATCTGTTAAGAGCTTTCCTGAAAAGAGCAAAGAAAGCCAAGCCCCAGCATCTTACCTCTGCGTCAAGTTCTCATTAACGGCTGGAAGCAAGTCAGTAGGGTCCCTGGGGTCTCCACTGCGGATGCTATTAGCAGCTTTGATTGCCCTGTTATAGGCTTTGTCAAGTTCTTCCATAATGAATTTCAGGTCTGAAGAAAGGTGAGGTGCTGCAGTGAAGCGCCAGAACAAACATGGTAGATACAACAGGATAGCGACGAGCAGAAGGATGTATGGGAAGAACTGAAGGGAGGAAAAAATCAGATTAGGCTCTAGCTGTGTACAAAGTATCAGCCAGTCACCACCATTCCCTATAGGTCTCTTGAATTCCCTATAAGCCTACTAAATTCCCTAAAGTTTTACTTAAATGCTTTTACTGAAACCCACTTTTGTGGTTATCAGGGACATGCAGGGAAGCAGAATCGCTTCTCAGACAGCTCCAGTAACCTTATGGCTGCTCAGAGCTTTGCAAAAAAAAAAAAAAAAAAAAAAAAAGAAAGNAAAAAAAAAAAAAGGCAGAATAGAGTTACCATAATCCTAATATTTTTTCATTGCATATTCAGAACTGCATTGCTGGAGCTGAAATTGAGAGAGGCAGCACTAACCTGGGGAACAACACATAGCAAAGGCAACCAAAGCAGCTATCAGAGATGCTGACTGGAAGAAGAGGATGGTGTCACATAGCTCTACCTCACAAACATGTCACCACTGTTCATAGCAACTAAAATGCTCCAAACACCGGCAAAATCTCTCCTGCTCTCCATTAGCTGTCAGGAGGTTAATGAATAGACCATTTGTAATGCTGCATCTGCCTGCAAAGACACATGTCTGTTCAGAGTGCCTGACATACAGAGGCTGTAAAGGATAGAACTACAGTTGTAATATTTAAGGGTATTTATGTATTTTTAGATAACTCCTAAATGGAAACCAACACACAGCATCAGAATGGTCTGATGTTAATGCAGCGCTGAGAAGTCAGTCCTTACATGTTCCCCATTGCTTAGGGAAAGGGCTGAAGCAAATATAAACTACAGAGGCTCGAAGTCTTTCCATCTTTCTTCTAGTTATCGAGTTTTTCACCACGAGATTTAATCTCTGATTTCCTCCAGCTGCTGAAAAGAAGGCATCTTCCATCCACTGTGACATTATATTGAAGGTGTACATTTATACACAACATCACCCTTACAGAGACGCAATGTAAGATCTAGTTAGACAAGCAGTTAGTTAACAAAAAGTACTGCAAACTCGGCTAATCTCCAATTCATTACGTTCAACTTTTTGACAGTAAGCACACTTAACTCAAACCCAGCATCAGTTCCTAAGGAATTTTAAATTAGTTGTGCTGAACAAATTTGAAACAGATTTAAGGCATCTTAAATGTTACAGCCATGCCACACGTGCACATTCATTGAAAAAGCCAATGGAGAATTTTAGAGGAAACTTGGACTGAAGACATTCATCAGTGCAAGTGGAACAGCTCTGCTTACGTTTGTAGATATTTAACAAGATGAGAATCTGGACCTAATATTAACGTGTTAACTTGTGTTTGCATTAATCAAGAGAGACTGAAGTTTTGTATGCACGAAATAAATAATTTGATGCTATTGAACATTTTATCCAAGGAAAGCTGCTTCTAAAATCACCTACCATTAAAGCAAAATCCTATGTTATTATTAATACTAGGAATGCATACAACACATTAGCACATAAATAAAACCTGACTTCTTAAAGGAACTGCATCAGCAACTGGAGACCATAAAACCAACCATCATTCTGGATGTGGACGTTCTCTACATAGGAGTCACAACAGAAATCTGTGGCACACAGTAAGCCAAAGCCAGAAAAAGCACTAAACAGCCACAGAAAGCAGAGAATGCTGTATTTAAAGATCAGCTTTCCCTTTCAACCGTTCTTATAAATTCATACTTTAACCATTTCTGCTCAGTAGCAACATAATTGAACTCGGCCAAAATTGCTACTTCCGACTGTAGATAAGAAGACAAGAAAGAAAGAAAACGTCAAGAAAGGCTCACCTTTAAAACTGAAACAGAAATCCTGCAGGGATGGGCTAACCAGTAACAAGATTGTTTCAGAAACCTAGCTAACAGAGCTGACTGTAATTATACCGTACATTCCACTAGAGATGGCTCTTCCTCACCAGCCAGGAACGAGCATCAACCCTGTACTGCAATATCATAGCTGTGACTTGTCCCCTCTCCGCCGCCACAGGGGACTGACCTCACAGGCCAGAGGCCTTCACAGGATTCCTTCTGATCTCCTGGAACTGCTGGGGACTGCTCATCTGCCCAGTACACCCACTGAATCTATGCTATCTTCTACACCACTAAACCACGCTCACCAACAGATTGTCTATAGCCACCTTCAAGAATTTCTTCCCTCCAGAGCTCCTACCTACACCAGCAGCCAAGACAGCCCTTGGGTGTGGGTGCCGCTCTCCTTTTTGAACTGGTAACTGCTTTCAACCAAACTGAGAGAACTCATTCTCTCAAAAACACGTCCTTAGTGGCTGTCATCTCCCAGCTCTCGGCTCTACTTGCTTCCCCCTTGACGTGATCTTTCCCCTACCCTGAGGAGCCTGTAGAAACTGTGCAGAGCTCTGCCCTCACTACTGCCTCTCTTCCCTCTTTCTACACAGCAGACAGCCTCAGATCATCTGGGTTTTTTTTCCATATCTATCCTTTCCAATTGAGAGGTAAAGCTCTGGCGTGTCCGATGTGTTTTTGTAGACATCTCGTCAAATCAAACCCAACAGCTCAAGAACCTCCCCTTCATGTTCAACTCTGTGGACAATGCCACTGGCTCTCTCAGGTCAAAGTCCTGGATGCCTTGGTCTACTCAAAGCTTTATGGTTTCATGGCCAGGCTCTTTCAGTCCTCCGAATTCTGTATTATGTAGAAATAGAAATTATCTATCTATGAACACGGCGTAAACTTATCTAAGCTGCTCTAAGCTGATGCAACACCTTTTCCGTAGGCCAAATGCCAGCTTGTATAAGATTGCTGCAAAGCCTGTTTGACTTCACTTACTTCTGTGTCATACACCTCTTAGCATCCTTCCACTGGTGACAGGCGGGGAAAAAAACAACAAAGAAACATCTGATTTAGTAAGGAGCAGCCAAAGCTTCTTACATTAGTTTATATCACTTGGCTTTACTACTCACTCATTTGAATTTTTACAGGCATCAAAGGATTTATGAATTCCCTGTCTGACTCTCAAAACTGGAAACGCCACCAGCAGTATCCAATTAATCCTCGAGATCTCTTTACCCTGACGCCTACAAGACACATGTCAAGAGGCAAGATAGTTGACACACTGAAGTCACAGCCCAAAACCTCCATTGCCTCAGTCCCCGTCTCTTCCTTTATGCCTAGAAAAAGACTCTGGGCACGTTCTGACCTCCTCCAATCCCACCCATCCCCCCTGCCTCATTACAGACTGTTGTCTTATGAAGACCAGCCTCTGCCATCTTCCCTTGCACCTCCTCCTCTCCCCGACTCCTTCACCACCGCCTCGCCACCTAGAAGCATCTCACCACTGGGACAAAGGCACATTTGCCACATGTTTACTGGGCTTCCCCTCGCCAGGCTCTCATCACTCCCAAAGCTGTAGCTTATGGCAGCATGGGAAAACACTATGCAGCTCTTTTCTGGATGGTCTCAAACCCAGAGCAGCAGCGTGACCATTAGTCCAGCTCTTTTTGTTTGGAAACAAAAGCCTGTATTTGTCAGCCCTTCCACAGCACTTGATGCACGACTCCATCCTTCTCGGATTCTGGCTTTTTTAAAAAATGAAAGATACGCTTGTTCTATTTGTTAACGGTAGGCTTAGACAACTAGCAAATTGTTTTGAATCATTAAAATTTAAGGCCTTGAACCAACAGGCAGAAGTGAAAATGCAAAGTCATCTGGCACGAGTCCTAGGTTTCAGAGCAACAGACTCGGATTATCCAGCTCATCTGACTACATTTTACAGTCACACATAATGACTTCCCATTTTAAGAAGAGGACTCTGTGGTATTCATACATGGATGAGCATGTGCCATACGCCTTTCTTTTATGGTTTACGCATTTACTTCCAAGGCACCGAACACACAAGGAGGAAATGCTACTTCAGTCTTGGATAGTTAGCAGTATTTAAGTTAAATGGGAAGTGCCATGGATCTCAAGAACTATATGGTCAAATATATGCCAGAAAAAGATTTTGCCCTAAAAGTAAAACTCAGTTTTTCCTTTGCTGTCTAGTTCTCAAGTTCCTCTTCAACAGCAAGTTCACAATGTTGAATTTAAGATGGTTTGAGACCGCATAGCTGAAGAAAGGTTCTCCGAAAGCAGATTAGAACAGATACATTAGAATAGATACAAAATCCTATGGTACAAAATGCGCTGTTCTGAACTTTATTAGTGAAAGTGCATCAAGGGATACAACACCATGCTTCAACCTGGATGCCCTGAGCTTTCATTTCCACCCAGCTGCAAGGAGAAAAGGACAGGCAAAGGCCCATCGAGTTTGCCACTCAGAACCAGAGTAGCAGAGATTCAGTTAGGCTAATCCAAGTTTCTGGAAGTTACTAGGCACAGATTCTGTGTGATTCACATTCAGCACGAGACAGACAAAACTAGTAGTGCATGCACCAGCGACTCAAACTAGAGTCCCCTATATGTTTTCTGCTATGTATTGCTGAGCTCCTGAAAGCTAAAGATGATGGAAGCGGGTTCACCTGCCTTGCTCGTCCCTTAGTCTGATGGCACGCTGGGTGGGACAGCAAGTTCCCATGGAAGCAGAGCACTAGGAAACCAAGAGGTCAACTGCCCCTCGTTCTGTACTGCTGCAGCTCATTTCACTTGACAGAGCTTTCATCACTGCTTACATCACAGGCGATACCCGTACTCCTCCTGAACACCAAGAGCACCTGATACCCGAGCAGGATACGTCTGACAACTCCACAGCAGAAACCGCTGAAGCCCGTGTTAACTGGTGTTGATGAGGCACTGAAACGCAAGCCTTATCTGAGCAGGAATCTGTGCAGAGAAGGATTCCTCCCTCCGGGCTAAAGACATGTGTGCTCAACATCATTGCTCTGTGACAAGAAACTGAAATGGGAACTGCAGATGTAGTGCCTCTCTGTATCTCACGGCTGTAGTCCAAAAGTAACACATCCCACAGGGCAGCCAAAGCTGAAAAGAGGACCAGATCTGACACCAGCTGTTTGGTAGCCTGTGGCACAACACTCCACCAAGCCCTGCAATGCAGAAAGCATGATCTTTCAGGACAGCGAGAGCTTAGGAAACAGCATGTCCAGGAGATGCAGAGCCCTGATCCTCCATCTCAGCACAACACGTAGTTTTCAGTCTTGTGTTCTACACTTGCAAAAGCAGCTATAAAGGTTATCATCAAAGCAAATCATTTATGCACGTCAAAATGCTTACCCCTCATAGATATGTGCTGTTCTCTTACATCACTGACCATAAACAGGTTGAGCAATTTTAAAATCAATACTAGCTCCTATGAATGGAGAAGAAAAATAACCTGCATGCATGCAGTCCAAACTCTAGAAATCTATCTATTCAACACACTGAACTCTATTGAAGTCATGACCATTTATTCAAGAGTCTGAATTTGCTCCTCTCGTGAAGATTACCTGCACAAACCTCTGTCTTACCAGAATTTGTGAAAACCTACATTCAGATAAATACTCAGAACGGCAAGAACTAACTTTATACATTTCAGTTTCCGATGGACACCCATAGATTTTCACTGATAAACACACATACGGTGGTAGCACTACAAATATCAAAATGAGTTCCTGATATTCTCATCACACATTTTTTTTCACCATTTATTGGGAGGCCAGGGAAATAAGCTTTGAAGACATCAGTCCATTTAAGTTAATTTGTTAAAAAACAAACTGTTCAACCAGAACATATTAACAGGTATAGAAGAAGTGTTTGAGTAATCTGTTTGCATAAGCACAAAAGACATTGGAATGATGAAACTGTCTTTTAAAAATGGATTAGCATCCCACTCTCCTGAAGGTGAAAGGAAAAATCAGACTAAACCACGAAACAGTCTATTCTATAATATCCCCAGCTTCAATTGTGCTAAGAAACAGTAAATACACAGCAAATAAGTTAAAAGGGCATTTTAAAAACTTCTTCATAAGCTCAAATATGCTTTTATCATCCAAACAAAATACAGCTGCCAAGGGTGGTGTGACCCAAAAGGCATTTTCAAGGACCTAATCTACTAGTCTGGATAAAGATGGCTGGCAGACGACGACAACCACGTTAGCGACATTTAGAAAACAACAGTTCTCTAATGCTACTACAGCTTCAGTCCTTATTTCCTCTGGGCAAACACTATTAAATTGACTGCAAGCATTCAGACTTCTACCATACCTAACAGTGGTCAAACACTAACTTTAAGTATACTAGCACAAAGCTGTTAAGCTGCACAGGTCTGAATTACAGCCTTGAGAAAATTCATTGGCATTGGCATGCAGTACTCAAAGAAGGAAGCACTAAAGTGTCTTCACTCACTTAAGATGAAAATGTTTCTCATTAAAAAATAAGATCACGGTGAAGTGTCTGCTTCTTCAGTTCCAAATTTCTGTTTGTCACCAGGAAGAGCCTAAGCAGAGGCACCTGCCCCCAAACAGGCTAATGACAGCAACGACGTGTTTCCAGAAGCAAAGGTATTAAGCTTCCTCTGGATACGACCCTATTCCTGTTTGAGTCGATGGGAGATGTTTCCTTGGTGTTCAGGGCAGAAACGTGAGCTGCAAATGAGTCATCATTTGGGTTGAGATACATTCCTGCCTCCAGACCTGAAAGTGAATCTCAAACCACACATGACCTTTTTTACCCCATCTGTTACTTACTTTCTGTTTTGATACAGCTTAAAAACTGTATTTCTCCAGCTTCAATTAGTAAGACTAATCTGACTGAAGTAGCTCTAACACTACCCTCTCAAAGAATGCTTTATAAATGCAGCTGCGTTCCGGTCTCCTCGCTCTGACAGCCCCTAATCCCTCTGGGTGGGGCTTTGTAGGTGAAACGTGAGGAGTCCTCCGTCAACTAGGAAACTGTACAAACAGTGAGTAACGAGAACCAGGTAACAGCTGTGATTATAATCATACCAACAACGTAATGAAGAACCTCAGGAGTTTTTTTGTGTATTTACAGACAAGCAATGCAAAGAACATCCCAGGGGTCCACAGTAAGTCTTACTTCTGTTACAAAAAGTATTTTCAAGAAGCTAAGTTTCACTTCAGGCATACAAAGACCTCAGACTCACTCTTTGTACTCAACGCTTTCAGCAGGTCCCGCAGCACTTGCCCTGCGCTTTTTGCAGAGATCTGAGCCAGACCACTGACCCCTCCTGGCTATGCCACGTGTGAAGACCTCTTCTTTCTGCCATCAGTCATGCACGTACCAATGCGTAGATGAACTGTTTGCCTGCAGTCCACACTGCTACAGATGCCCTTCTTCCGAAGAACCATCTACTGCCTTTACCTCAACTTTGCTTACCTTTATCTTCCTCCTTGACTCCCCCCAATTAATAATAGACTAGAAAATAGAGTAATTAAAAAAAACTTAGAAGTCCCTTGATCATAGGCACCTCCATCCTAGCAATCCAGATTTCAGGGCTAGGAAGAGGTCATCACTCAATGTCCAACTTCCCCTCATCTTGCTTGGTTGCCATCATGTCTGCTGGCCATTAAGAGACAGTAAGAGGATGCTCACTGTTCTCCTGCATGTGTTTGTAGAAATTTCTCTGGGCACTATGCATTAAAAAGGCTTCACAGTGTGGTCTCCTCCTCCACCAGACTGCAAGGACTGCACACTCACAATGGCCAAAAGTTTGTTTCTATTCCAGTTAAGGATCCAGCTACGTTTTACCAAAACAAGTTGTCAGGTGGAGCACTATCTTTAGACACAATAAGCAAACTATCTGCACAGAGGGAACAAATACAGGACTCCTCCAGCCCACATCAGCACTGTCTGTCTCTGTTGCCCATTCATCTTCAGAAACCTGTATCTCTGTTCTGACACTTCAGATAGATACAAGAAACCTCTTGAAAGAATTAAGTCTGAATGGAAAACCCCAGAAGAAAACAGGAACAACAGAAGAACGAAGCCCGACCAGACCAAGTGTCACCAATGACAAACCTGAAGATGAGTCTTGCCAGAGGACTCAACCATATAAGCATTCAGTCAGCTATTTCACTGACAAAGAGGAGGAAATCTTAGCATTAAACTAAGAATTTATGCAGGACATACTATAGTCTCTTCTTTCCATTTATCTATCTGCAGAGAGTCTGTTTCTCGAATTGTGCATTTGAGTACACAACTCATTTTGCTTTCTGCAAAGGGTTACCCAGGGGGAAGAGTTATTCCAGGCTCACTGCAAATTTCAAAAATCCTGTTCTCCAAGGAGAGAGGCCCTGGGCACTCTCTGGGAGTGCACAGACCACCAGAGAGGCAGGGAACCCAGAAAGTTGCACTGTGTTCTTCCTCCCCGCTCCAAAACAAGTTTCCAAACTGATAAATTCAAGTGTTGGGAGAGACCTCCCACAGCAGAAGGGACAGCAAGTAAAGGTGCCCAAGCTTCGGGGATTGCCCGGAATCGAAACATACATTTCACTGATCGAAAAATCGAAAAATCCCAGTGCAAACTTGTACGCTGAAATAGGAGGGAAATGAGAAGGTTTCAGCTTTTCTGTAATGCAACCTGGTTTTGATAATCCTTTAGAGCAACCAGTTGCCTAGAACCAAAACAGGGCAAGCTGCTGCAAGTTGGCTTCTTCACCAAAGAGCTACACGGTCCTACTTCTACTCTAGACAACTACTACATGATGAGCACTGTCCTAGGATGCAAACCTTTGACAGCACTTCTGACAGAGCACAGGGACCATGCCATAAGGAAGTCCATCCATTCCAATCAGGAACTGGGGCCTACAACTTCAATATCCCAAACCCGTAATCTAATGCCTCCTTAAGCATTTTGTATGGACTCTTCCAGCATGCCAACATAGTGAGTCAGGGTATTAGAAAGAACGTGAGATGCTTTGCAAATAAATGCACTGCTGCCCAGAAAGCAGAAAAAAAAGCTTTAAGTGTTGTCTTAAGAAAAAATGGGGCTAATGATCCCTGCTGTCCCTCTATGTGTATCCCTTCCCTTGCACTGTGGAGTCAAGTCTCCTCTCACCTGAGCTTGGGAAGGCTCCCTTGTCTCATTATCATCACTGTGCTCCCACAAAGAATCTGCTCTGCCCATTTTAAAAAATGGTTATCTAGCCAAAATCTGCAGAGCAATGAGGTTGTACGTACCTTGGAGCACACAGCCTGCACCAGGAGACAACCCAAGCCCTGCTTTCCTGCAGAAGCGATTGGTCCCCATGGCAAGCCACCCAGCAGCGCAGCTGGGAGCTGCTGGCCCTGGGTGCACGCAACAGCCAAACACCTTCAGATGTTCCCACCACAGTCAGTGTTAATAGCTGTAACACCGCTCCTTCCCTGGAAACTTGTTAAGCATGGAAGTTGATGAACAACCAGCAGAACGGTATTAATACTCACTTCTAAGTAGCATCTGCAGCTCCAGCTGCCCGGCTCAGTGGAAGTGCTCCTAAGCATAGATTTAGGAAGTTAATACGAGGCACCCAGCCTCTGCTACAAACTCTGACTCAGCTGTTCAGACACACTTCTTGCAGCCAGTTTGCAGGGTATTTAGAAGAAAACATCACATACCATTAAGCTATCATGGAGGAACTGTGGGAAGAAGGGCCCTGCATCAACTCCTGAGACAGCACTAGTCAGCAAATTAACATGGGTTTCATCATAAAAGTATGAGTAGCTATTACTCATGGCTGGCAAACTGGGAGACTTACAGCTATCAGCAGGTGACTATGGCATAAAATTCAACATAAAGAAATTGGGTAACAAGAACTCATTCCCTCAAGAGAAAAGGGCAGCAATGTATCCA
This sequence comes from Dromas ardeola, assembly GCA_013398915.1. Taxonomy (NCBI): domain Eukaryota; kingdom Metazoa; phylum Chordata; class Aves; order Charadriiformes; family Dromadidae; genus Dromas; species Dromas ardeola. The sequence continues at coordinate 259,102 of VYZM01008525.1, read as the reverse complement.
GGTTTGCAGGTGGAGTTTCCACGCACACAAGCCACCTGCATTGTGAGATGTCCCAGCAGCTTCGACTGGCCTCTGTAGAAGGTCTGAATGAAGTGAAGTGGAGCACTAACTGAGTAAGGAAGAGTTCAGGCTAGAAAACAACAAGCCTGGCTTTAATATTCACTAAACGTAAGACCGTTGGGTCAAGTTTATGAGTGGAGTGAACCGGAGAAGGCAGTAGTAAATCCTTACAGTTAGTGATTTGAGTCAGCAAACAAATCAGAGACAGCCCTGAATAGTCTTTCAGAGGAGATACCACCAGCCGACTGGATAATAAAAGCTGAGCTACAGGATACACCAGTAAAACCCAGAAATACAGCTACTGCAGGTCCCAGACCTGAGCTCCCTCTAACACCAGGTTCTCCTCCGCTCCCAGGTGCCAGGGGGGGTTATTTGCTGGGGCATGTAATCAAAGGGCTGGGGAAGGCAGCACGCAACACCCCACATTTGCAGAGCTCCAACAGCACTTCTTACATCGGCATCAGCACTGCCCGCGCAGGGCAACACTGCCTCTCGAGCTGAGTCAGCTCCAGGCACTGGCACGGCATTTCCGTAGAGTTTGTAACTCTGGCCAAAGCTCGGCTAACTGCTCTGAGCCAGCTCAAGTATCTTAGTACCTACCGCTCCTTTTACCCATCAAATCAAGTATCCTACTGTGCGTTCAGTACGACGCTGCTTTACCCAGAGCAGTGAAAGCCAGCCCACGGTTTGCAAGGGAACCGCCTGGGGAGGCTCAGAAGAGCACGCTGAAGACAGGGTTAAACCTGTTGGTACCAGTGATGAATTTCACCTCCCCCACAATGCCTATCTGCCATGAGTTCCTCTCCATGCAAAACTGGCCAAGTGTAATACAATAAAAATGCGAAATATTTTCACTGTCCTGGTTTCCTAAGGTAAGCTTTTGATACAAGCATTAGGGCAGTTGGTTTGTCTTGTGTCCTAGCTTTAAAACAGTTTCTGGCTAAAGCCAGGTGAGGCACCCAGCTCCAGAGCAACACAGCAACATTAACATTACTCCTGTGTCAGATAACTGGTGATATTTGTTATTATAGCACGACAGAGCCTTTATTTAAAAGCAGAAAATACGTTCTTTAGTACTACCCTCTTTGGAAGTAAGGGAAAGAAAACATTATCTCTAAAAATAGAGAGTTAAGTCAAAGCCAAGGACTATAGCAGAGCAGAGGAAGAAGAAAAGCAAGGCAAAGGGAGGCTTCTACATGGGGACAATTTTTGCAGGAGAAGGAGATCTGAACATACTTTGTGCAGCCACAGGGGAATGTTTTCTAAGTTGTTCTGGGATGGTTGCTTCTGCTGCACAGCTGCCCAGCAGTAGGAGTCCACGTACGCAGCTTGTCGCCAGGAAAAGGAGCTGGGAGCAAAACAGCTTATCTGAGCACCTGGGAAAACAAAGCAAAAGTTATCATGTCCTCGGAAGATTTAAAAAAAAAAAAAAGAAACCAAGTTTAGGAAGAAAAGCTCACACTCGGGATTTCACGGTACCCAAAGCTATTAGGTTAAGCAATCGAACGGAACACAGGAGCTCTGCAGGGAGAAGAGTCACCGAGTTCCCACTGTATCCAAAGGGTTAAACTCCCACAGGGACTCTCTGATGTCTCCTAAAAGTTGAGACAGCTTGTTAGAAACACCTGCCTTTTAGGCCTATTTTCATAAGACTTTTGGGGAACATACCCTCCAAGACCTGTCCCTTCTGCTTGCACTTGACTTAGGCTGGCCAAAGGGGAACCACCATAACGTGTGATCAGATAACGCTGGTTTCCCAAGGAAACAGCTACCATCACGTACCATCATGCCGCTGTATTTCCCAAACACACAACCTACAGCTCACACGTTTATTGAAACAAGACCTCAAACACCATTCACACAGGCCAAGTCTGGCCCAGGGTGCTGCCACTTCTGCCTCTAAGACCACGCATGAGTTTTGAGGGGTTCACATCACACGTGAAAACAGGGATTTCCACCTGTAACTTCTGGCAGAGCAGTTGTAGCCTCCAGACACCTCCAAAGGGCACCAGATCCCTCTTCACCAGCACACTGATGTGCTGTGTCCAGAATTAGGCATACAATCATCATCCCCACTCACTCCCAGCACCTCCCCAGCTGCTCGGAAGCTTCAAATTAAGATCAGGGCACTAATTGACAGCAAGAGCAGCTGTTTAGCCAGCCTCAGCCTTAAGGTAAATTTCTGCTCTGACCAGCTGCAGGCACCGAGTCTTCCCACAGCATACCTCAATGAGGAAGAGCAGTTATTGGACATGGATTATCACTGTCTCCTCGGATGAAGAGTAAAACAACATGAGGGGTTTGGATTTTCTTTCTGAAGCTTTGATAATGAAAGCAAAAAAACCCCACACATTTCCAGCAGGCTTTTGTAACAGTTCAAACAGGACAACCATTTCACCAAGTGATTACAGAAAGTGGAGACGGCTCTTGCGCAAACAACCCTCTTCCAAGAGCAACCTCCAACGCTTCCTCCAACACAACACCAATGTCAAAAGACCAAGAGGGGGGAAATAGCGCTACTTTTTTTTTTCCTAAATATATTAATCAAAGTTAATGCTAAAGGCATCACTGTGTCCTTTATAGGGAAAAAGTATTTTGTATAAGATTGTATCACTTGTTCTGCCTTTTTGCTGGTCTAGCTTTTAGAGAATAAGAACTTCTTGTGTAACAGGAGCCCACTGCATTCGCCTTGTAACTTGTACAGCCTTTTTACAACGTAGCATAGTCAAGGAATATTATGCATAAAAGGCTTTCCTTATGAGTCACTAGTATAACTATTTCTAAGGCTGTAGTATCATAAGGACATGGTTTGGCCTGTCACAAGCCTCCCTTATGGAAAACAAATTACTATTTACCAGACCAGAGCTCATGTGACTTTGCAAAGTTTGCACCAGACAAGCACTTGCACTCTCCCAAAGCTTTGGGAGTTTCTGCTTTCCAGAGAACTTCCATTAGCTGTGGAAGCTCAAGAAATAATACACTGACGAAAAGAAAAAAGGAAAAAGGAAAAAAGAAGAAAAAGGAGCAGTCAATTGGAGTGTCTGTGCTTGGCTGGATAGCAACCATTTATGCTCCTCTCTCATCACTTAACAAAGCTCCTGCTGCTGGCTGTGCCCAGTGTGGAGCAGCAAACAAGTGACCCTTTCAAGGGGCGAGCATCAGGAGCGTTCAGAATGATGCTTTGTCCTATTCATGTCTGTGTATTTGCAACAAGAAACACATTCCATGTGTTCATTCTCGTTGACGGGTGGGAAACCACTGAGAGTGATGGTGTGTTTAAACCGGTGAGGAAAAAGGCAGCCAGCCTCCTTCTCCCAAAATAGCGATGAAAAAGGCAGCCAGCCTCCTTCTCCAATGAGTTATGCCCACAACGTCATACCAGAATAGCTACAGCAATGCCAGGGGTGCAGCAGAGCAGTGAACCTCGCTCCTCTGATCCCCGGGGTTTCAGCAGGGACGCTGGAAACCTTTGACTTGGGACTCTGCAGATAGAGCTCCACATCAAGCAGGAGCTGGGGACACTCCGGTTATTGCACCGGTTAATTAACTTATTGCAGTCCTGGTTGTAAACACTTGTTAATATAAATTACAACTTTGCACTGACCATGGTAATGTCAAGACTTAAATAGAGAGGATGTTTTTGTGTATAATCTACACAGAACACAGATTATTAAATGCATCTGAAAATGGTCACAACTTTCCATCTTTTTTTCTTTCTTTCTTTCTCTCCTCCAAAGGAGTCACAGCAATAAATCTATACAGATAATGTACTTTATGTTGGATTATTCTGAAGGAAGTGAAAAAGAAAATCTGTAGTTTTTATTAGCAGAGAAATTAAGGAAAGGGCCAAATGCCTTTCACAGAAGCACTGTGCACACACACACATGCCCAGGGCTAGTCCATGAAAGGCTAATAGTCCTCTGCTATCAAAGGAACAGCCTCCTGGCTTGGTGACATGAAAACATTCCTCGTCCTTTGCTCCCATAAGTAATAGAAGAGGAAAAAGAAAAGCAGCAGCCAAGCCCAGTACAACAACAGGGAGATAAAATACACAGAGAGAAGGATGAGGAATAATAAATGACTGCATTCGTTAAGCAGTTGCCACAACAGTCTTTGGCCAAGTTACCATTACACTTGGCAGCGCACTTTTTTTTTTAATCATTCCCTGGTACTAAACCAACTTTGGAGAGGGAGTGATGGGGATTTGACTTACACTTTTGCAAACAAATGACGATTAAAAAAATGCCACTTATTATCATTGTCCTGAAGAGAGACTACCCAAAAAAGCTGCAGAAACTTAAGGCAGCAACAGGCGTGCACCATGTATGATAAAACGTCACTTTTGTGAGTATGCTGAGATTATGAGATGGAGCCAGCGCTGCTGGCAGGAAAGACTTGCAGGCATGCAACAGGGTGCAGAGCACAAGCCTGAGTCCCCGCAGCCAGTGAGCAGCCAGGCCGAGCTGTCACCCCACCCAGCTGTGGCACGTCTTCACATCTGCTCTGCCAACAAGCCATCTCCTCCAGGCCTCTACCAGGAAAATCCTCTTCTTCGGCAACCGGCTCCTCTGCCGCTCCTATACGGCACTGCACAAACTGGCGTGGAGCTGCCTACAGGCAGAGACCCTGTGCCCTGCTGACACCTTTTCATCCGCTTCGCCTAAGTCTTGCAAGGTCATTCGGGAAGGATCTGTCATCAGCGTCTAAAAGAAGATGCCTCAAACCCAGCTGGGACTTCTCAGAGTTGAGACGCAAGCAGTGGGCCTGCTCCAGCTCCTTTTGCCCAAGTGAAGGTGGAAATTTTGCTATTGATGCTAAATAAGCAGGATACAAGTCACTTTTGTGATGCCCACCCTAATGCCCCTGTAGATGCTTCCCAAAAAAAAGAAACCTACCTGCAAAAAGAAACTCACAGAATCACAGAATGGTAAGGGTTGGAAGGGACCTCTGGAGATCATCTAGTCCAACCCCCCTGCCAGAGCAGGGTCACCTTAGAGCAGGTTGCACAGGAACGCATCCAGGTGGGTTTTGAATGTCTCCAGGGACGGAGACTCCACCACCTCTCTGGGCAGACTCTTCCAGGGCTCTGCCACCCCCAAAGTAAAGAAGTTCCTCCTCATGTTGAGATGGAACTTCCTATGCTCAAGTTTGTGCCTGTTACCTCTTGTCCTGTCACTGGGCACCAATGAAAAGAGCCTGGCCCCATCCTCCTGACACCCACCCTTTCAGTATTTGTAAGCATTAATAAGGTCACCCCTCAGCCGTCTCTTTTCCAGACTAAACAGACCCAATTCCCTCAGCCTTTCTTCATAAGAGAGGTGTTCCAGTCCCCTAATCATCTTGGTAGCCCTTTGCTGGTCCCTCTCCAGCAGTTCCCTGTCCTTCTTGAACTCCCAGTATCCCAAGGAAAGTCTCAGCTCTGAAGGAGAATCCCTGTTCAGTATCCAACCACTTTGCTGGGGTGGAAGGTGGGACGAGCAGAGAGCTCAGCATCCTCCAGCTCCATCCCTTACCAGAGAGAGCACAAACCCAGCAAGCTGGACTGGTTTCCTCCCCAGTGGCTCAACACCCATCTTCTGATTTAAACATCTAATTAAGAAACTACAACTAACAGAGAGCACTTCCAAGAATCAATGTTAGTCATATGCTGAACTATTTTTCCTGAACCAGGATCAGGTGGTTGTAGCTGACAGGGTTAAACCTTCAGTAAGTAATTATTTGGTTTCTAATGCACTGCAATTGCTGGAAAAAGATTTGCATAAGCTTGGATGAAAACCTAGCCATTAATTACTACTATAATTTTCCACAAGGCAAAATGAACTAGCCACGATACCCAAACACCTGCTTTTATCTAGCAAGAATAACGCACGTTAGCAGCCACTAAAGTAAAACCCACAAACAAGAAAGTCAAGGCACACATACACAATGTACAGACTGCCAGGCACCATCCAACGCGCATCCTCCACCCCAACATTAAAAAAGATTTTAAAATATGAAAAAAAGACGTCCCAACGCATGCCAAAGAAGAAGCAACTGTATGTGTGGGTGTACACATGCATTAAGAGTGGAGCAGAAGGAATGATTTTATTAGCTGTATAGATGCTTCTCATGGACCAAAGTGGCAGGTTGGGCGAAACAGAATAAACTCTATGTTTAAGAAGGAAGTATGGAGAGACACAAATGGGTGCACTGGAGAAAAGAACCTGTTCCCTGAGGTTTACTTTGGCAAGGGAGTAGTAGCAGAATGTAAAGCTGAGGTGATGCAGTGTTTAAGTGGAGTGGGTCAGAAGAGCCAGCAAGTATCTTTTCCTCTCCATGGGGCTGCCAATTATCCCTCAGAGAAGTCTCAGAATCATGCTGTGGGAAAAGAGCTGGGTGTTTAACACACATTGCCTTTAGAGCAACAACTTTTTTGATTCGTGGGAAAAAAAACTTGTGAAGGAAATTCCCACCAGTGTGATTGAAGGAAAATACAGAGTTTCCCTTCACCTGAAGGAGAAACATCTCAAAACAGAGGCAATGACCATCTGGCTCCACTGCCAACGTTGGTGGTACCCTAAATCTCAGGCAAGACCAGAGGGCCATTATGCTTTTTAAATTAATTCTGGCACCGAGAGCAGCTTACCACCATTTTTGTAGGAAATGAAAACTTGGCTGTGTCGAAGGTAAACAGGAAAAAAAATCTCCTCACCAACAGCTGAACATGTTTACCCAAAGACAATTCAGACTTGACATTAAAATAAACATTTTTACAAGTTTGTCGGCTCCCCAGGCAGGCCCGTTCCTGATGCTGGGAACTTCTGCTATTTATTGAGCACTCCTTGTATGCCAAAGAGCAGCACAGCGTATGCTGCTGTTCTCTGGGGTCTGCACCTCTAAGGAAAGATGCTTTGAAGTTCACAGTCTGTCTGGCGGCTCCAGACTGATGCTACTGGCACCCTTGTTGACTCAGTCCTGTCATTAATGCCCTGGGTTCCAAAGCACCCTGCCGAGCTAAACCCAAGATGTGCAAATGTCAGCCATTAGCATACAGCCTGCTTCAGCAGCACTTGGAGATGTTTTTCAAGCTCTCAGCCAGCAGCTGCCATAGTAATGGTCTTTGGCCTAATTACACCCAACCCAACTTTAGCCCCCAGCCCTTACCGAAGTCACAAGATAGGATTATTTCCCAAAAGCCTCCCCAGCAACTTCTGAGTGTGAAGGGAGAGGGACATCAGCAGGGAGGGCCAGCGATCAGGTAGCAGGAGAAGAAAGGAGCCTAATTCAATAGTTAAGACTTTTTTTTTTTTTCATATTTGTTGTGATTTAGTCTTGCAGTTGGGGTTGTTTTTTTTCCCTTTCTATATATTTGATTCTCGTGACTGTTTGAGAAACATGATTAACCTGTATCGAGAGACACAGGCCCAGCTGGACGTACAACAAGGGATGCTGCAGGTGGGTGCTGCTGCCCCCGTGGCACCCACAGAAGCTGTTGGGATGCAGCACCCAGAATTCCCAAGTAACACTCTTCACCCTGTGGTTTCTGCTAGACAAAGCATCTCAAATCCCACAGGCAGCCAACTGAGGGGGTGGGAACTAAAACAAACAAATTGGGGAAAAAACCCTCCCAGAAATTTGGTGGAAATTGAGCAGGGCAAGCAAGGATCTCACCACTGGGAAAGCCCAAAGCAGTCAATGGGGACATCAGCTCCATGGTGAGTAGAGCACAGGGCAAGACTCCACTTCCCAACCTTTGAGCACCCTCCAGCAAGGAGGTAAGATGCATCAGAGGGACATAAGATTTTTATAGTGAAGCAAATCTTGATTTTGACAGATTCATGCAGATGCTGTGGGCTGGTCCATGGCCAGGCACTTCCTAACCCACCATTCTGCCACAACTGACAAGCTGGTAGCACTACCCAGACCTTCATGCTGATTATACTCAAGTTTCGTAAGTGACTTAATTAACGTATGATAGTTTCTGGGTCCTGGGAGAGTTTCCAAGATGTTTTGTTATATTATAAAATAAACAGAGATGCTAAAATGAGAGCATTCACACCAGCAGTGTATGAGCCATGCACAACCAATGCCCAAAATGAACTTGTAGCAGGACTGCTGGTGGCCACCACGATTTTCCGTCCTTCTCCCCTCTCCAGCTCTCTCCCTCCCTCCTCGTCTCCCTTCCCAGCCATCACCTCCCACTCTGCCCGCTGCACAGCCTCACGGTGCCTGAAAGCTGCTGTATAGAGAAGGTCAAACAGCATCATTTGGTGACAATCAGCTTCTGGACTTAAGCACGTACGAGCAATTCCCAACTGCCTTCCTACGGGAAAAGACACAAATATTTGATGTCAAGTGGACAGCTCTCGCAGCTGCTTTTCTTTCGGCTGCGACCCAAGCCAGACACTGATATACTTCCCAGAACTAACTTGGAAACAAGCCTCCGTCAAAATTAAGCAGCTTGTTTCGATTTCCTCTCTGCTCGGCCGTCTGTACCTGCTTAGGGCTGCAGTATCCTGCAACAAGCACTGCCTTGGTCACAAATATCTACGTTTTCAGCTAAGTTGTTTACAATAAGAAAACGTATCTCATAATAGATACACACAGAGTTTAAGAACTGGAATCTCAATCCTGGCTCAAAGCTGCTCTTATTTAAAAAATGGTGATGGAAAAATGACACAGATAAACTTCTACTGATTCTGTGGCTCATACATTGCTGAGTGTACCCCTATCCTTTTATTTTTTTAAATTTTCTAAGAGAGATGAGTGATTTAGACATATTTATATAGTTTCTGTTACTGAACTACCTGACCACCTGTAGTATATTCACCCTAAGAACTGCTAAATAATATAGGGAAATAATATAAGGCCATAACATGAGAAATACAAGCATACACACACAAGCCTTACAATCCTATTGTTGTTTCCATTTTCAAGTTCCCAATATAAAAATACATAAAATTACATAACATTATATAAAATTGCATAAAACAACGTCTAGCTGTAAAGAGATAACAGGTGCAGGATTTACAGGAGCAAAACTTTCCAGGGCTGGCAGAGAACAGCTCAATCACAGCAAAGCACTCCCAGAACCAGCCCGAAATCATCACAGACCTGCAGCTGACCATGGGTTTCTAAAATATAACCGAGAATAAACTTAGATTATTTCTCTTCCTGCCCTGAAGGATGCAAAGTGGGGTGCAGGCACTAACCCTGGGAGTTTCAGCTGTGCTCGCTGGATGAGCGCGGCAGCTGGGTTTTCCATGCCTCCGGCAGAGAAATCCTCTGCGATATCCAACTGGAATCTCATTTATTTCCTGAAACTTCTATCAAAATTAAAAGTTACTTGGCGGCTTCAGAAAACTTCCGCAGCCTTTGTAAACATTTGAATCATTTTGCACAATTATCAGCAACCACATGTAGGAGGAAAATTGCAGTTATCAGACACTGCACTGCAACAAAACAGCAACGCGGAGCAGGAAGGGAAGGTGACGGCTCAAGGTGCCAAGAGAATTTTAGGTGGGAAGAATGCAATTATCCCAACAGAAATAGGAGCTAAGCATTCCTTTTTTTGGAAAGGGCGTTCAATTTTTGTACCTGGAGGCAGAGATATTTCCACGCTGTGACTCACATACCGCTTTCACAACCACTTCTGATTCTGAGTTGCTCTTCTTCAGACCTAAAACGGACCCTACCATTTTCTCTCAGTTTAGCACCCCTGACCTTTTTCAAAGCTCAATTACCTCAGGAAGTGTTTGAAACCTATCCTTGCTCTCTATTTTATCGCTGGCTGAACACTAGTGCTCACAGAACTGGGCATATCCAGCCTCCAAGAACCCTCTTCTATCCACAAAAAAGCCTTCATGGAAACAGGTTTGGGATCTCCCGTAAGCAGCCAGCCTGCTGCGCCGCAGGGAGCATGCAGGAAATAGGCGACAGCCGTAATAGCAGCGTGGCTGATATGGTCTCACTTTCTGTATGGAAACCACGTGGTGTAGTTTTACGCACTGGGGTATTAATCATACTTATTTTCATTTTTATTTTTCAAATAGAAGAGCTCGGTTTTAAACCCCGTGTTTTCTTCTAACAGTTTCTCGGGATTATAAGCAAAATAAAGCACGTGCAAGATGTAGCACGCATTTTAATTCTTACTTTATGAATCTCCTGCAGTCACAGACTCAATTTGAATTAATTGAATACCGAAATATGCTATATATAGCATGCACTGAGGCCCAAATGTTTGATCAGTGAAGACGAGAACTTAACTTACCCGAAAGAAAGGCACACTTTACCAAACTCTGCAATTCAGTTGTGTGTTGGAGCTTTACATAAGGAAGGAAAATTAAAGAAATACTTCTGCACAGCTCATAAAAGAGACCTTGATACCCGGGCACTGTTTTAAACTGGATCCAGCGCTTTTAGAGGAGAAGCAGAAAGAAGAAGCACTAAGGGGCCCATATACAAACTAGCATATGGAAATACAAGCACTCTTTTTCATTGCTTTAAGAGGAAGAAATGTGCATATATCAGTAGCAGGTCTAAAACTAAAAGCAGCAGGTTAGATTACAGAAATACTGCTGTATCCATTCAGTCTCTGACTGACCAGAGCTGCCACAGGGATCGGATCTGGTCTTGGCATTCCCAGCCTGGTTGTCCTCGACTCCTGCATGGTTACTGCAGGCCACAGTGCTCTGGGTCAAAACCACATCTGTTGCAATAGGTGTGGAGCTGGATGTAAACACAGCAGTCTGGGGCATCTTATCTCTTATCTGGTATCTGATTGCTATTCACGATGGTTTTGCACAGATTCACCACTAATTCACAGTCCCATTCCAGCTTCCATTCTCTTGACATCCTCTTGACTCAAACCTATAGATAGTGTATCTCAGGTATACAACACTGAATGCCAATGAACAGGTACACAGAGTAAATTAAACTATTTCTCAAAGTGTGGAAGAAGTCTTATGATTCACCTTTGCCTCAAAATGGACAGCACTGCTGATTCACCTTTAAAATCTTCATTCATATAGTGCCATATAAATGGAGCGCAATCCTAGTGGGAGGCATCCCTGCCCATGGCATGGGGCTTGGAACTAGATGGTCTTTAAGGTCCCTTCTAACCTGAACCATTCTATGATTCTATAATAGATTTTATAAGTGAGCCCCCCGGTTACAGGCCCTTGTCATTTGGATCTAAGTCATTTCAGACTCTGAAAAGGGCTGGCTATTAGGCTGATGCACAAGCACTTCTGTAACTTGGGGATGAGGAAAAAAATATAGCAAAATAATTAGGAAACCTGACCTTTCTCAGGTAAAGCATAGCTTCATCTATCGAGTCACATCAGAAGTTGAACTGGAACAGCTGCAGAAGCGCAGCAGAGCTGGGGGAAAGCTTTGGCGAGCACTTCCACTGCCCATCCTGCCTGACATCCAAGGAGCAGGCAACCAGCCTCAATATACCCCTGAGCCACCCGCGGTCCAAACGCAGAGGGCCGAGACCCCTTTTCCTTGGCACCTATCCCTGACAGCTGCTGAATGACAGCGAGATCTTACTGCAAAGCACTCCAAGCACCAGGAACCGCAGCACACGGGCAGTTTTCAAGGCACAGCTCATGCTCAAGGCTGAGCAGCCCTGGGAAACAAAGAGCGGCGTGGCTCCATCCCTCTCCTTAAATCACACCCGGAGCAGAAGATGCAGCAGCTGAGCTGACAGGGCTCTTGCTCAGGAGGTGTTAGCGAATGACAGCGGGTAGGGAATGCCCCAAGGAGGAGGAGGAGGACATGGGGAAGAGCGGTGAAGGCCAGCCGGGATGCCCAGCACACCTGGGGAAGGTTGCACGGAGGCACTGCCTGCCGCCAGGGATGCTCTCCGGGCGAGCTGCTCGCCCTCCTCCGCACTCCCCACGGCCCCCACGGCCCAGAGGCGCCTTTTCCCCCCACCCCCGAGTGGGAACCCCTCCCGGCAGCTGGCATTT